>JAKTVK010000003.1:12030-385562 GCA_030557155.1 Petasospora amylophila | reverse complement strand
GGGGGGGGGGGGGGAGCGGAGGGTATATTGTTTCCATGGTTGTAAGACCAGAGACATCAACATTGAAAAACCGAACCACTTCTGTTGATCGTACGACAATTAAGATGATGCCAATTCCAAGGCGTTCTTGGCCGGGCTTTCTGATTGTTATTTTAGGGTCTTATGAAGTCAATCCAGAGATCATAGTTAAGGATTACTACCCCCTTCAATAAGTTCGGACGCCTCAACTTCCATAGCACACAGGTGGATGACGTGTAGGCCGGGCCCAGACAACAGAACCTCAATTGGAAGCAAGCAGTACTGTGCCCGGTGTGCGGGCGTACGCAGGTTCGGCACCGAAGGGGAATGTTGGTGTAGGAAGGGTTGTTATACGGGGAATGTATCACCCCGGTCGTCGCCTACGTCTAATTCTCTCGATATTCCGTAGATTTCAGCGGCAATTGAAACAGCGAGGGGGTCAATCGAGACAAGATTATACATGAAGCAATGTGATCCCTGGCTATCTTATCCAGGGATTCTAGTGGGTGTGCCTGTGTCGGTGTGCGACGCGTCTCATTTGGTTACCCAAATGGGGTAACGCGTTTTTCGCGTTTTCTCGCGTTGCAATGCGCCGCTCTGATTGGCCTGTTAGGCTGCTGTGCAGACCCGAACGCAGATGTACGCAGGCGATGGGCATTGGCCGAGACCCGATAAACCCACATTTGACGTTCTGTTTTTGGTTGTTTTTGTTCTGGTTTCTATGGTGTAATTCACACAGTTGAATAATAAAGAATAGACATACAATGCGTAAATTAACGGGTTTATTTATATATAAATGTACTAATTTGTACGTACAAAAGGGAAGCCGGCCGGGATCAGCGCACAACGCCGACCTGCAGGACCTTTTCCCATCTTTCCATCCACACAGTCGATCTCCATATAAATACATACCAATTTCCCCTTCCCCCCAGTTGCCCCCGTCCTTCTATCTTTTACGCACTGAACAGTACTTTATAATGGCCACTCAACACCAAACGTCATCGGGATCTCTCTATCAACCACACCATCTTCAACGTATCGCCACGGGGCAAACGCTTCAAACACACCACACCGTCGCCACAGTCATCACGGAGCAATCTTTATCTTCAGATGTTGAGTATCTCGATGCAGCTGATGTTAAACTCGTTCTCAACTTCACACCCAAAGAGATCCAACTCGTGCGTAAGACATGGAAGGAGATGATCTCTGATGATTTGTCCAAGGATGTCGCACTGTCTACAAACCATGCCTCCATTGCTTCTTCACTCTTTTGTATCCAATTCTATTCCAATTTACTTGCAATGGAACCTGAATTGGAGAAGATGTTCCCATCTATCAAACATCAGGCCGTTTCATTTTCGGGTGTTCTCGCCACGGCGATTCTCAACTTGGAGACTCTCTCGACACTCGACGACTATCTCAGTAACTTGGGTAAACGTCATGCTCGTATCCTCGGTATCGACCCACCACATTTCGAACTCATGGGTGTCGCTTTACTCAAGACTTTCCAAGATAGATTCGGTGCGAACTTCACTTTAGAATTGGAACGTTGTTGGGCTAGACTTTACACTTACTTGGCCAATTCCATCTTACAATTCGGTATTGACCCTGTGTTACGAGTGGATAAGTTAAACACAGATCTCTATGCTTTGGAGAGAACGTCATCACATCAAACAACAAACTCGCTTTTCGATGCCCGCTCGGTGTCAACAACATCAACACAAACACTTGTCACAAGTGTGGCACCATTACCAGTCTCATCGTCACCTCCAGCCACCAAACCAACGGCAAGAGGTCCAGTGGTACAAAGCACAATCGCACAGGCTAAAAAAGACATAAGGGAACAGAAATTGGGTAAGAGAATCTCAACGAGAGCAGCTCAAGCCGCTGGAAGAGTCGAAGACAAAGACTGTGTCATCATGTAAATCCATTACGACCTCTTTTAGCTCTGTTTCCATTTGTGCTATAACGATTATGACTTCTATTTATCTATGTTTTCAATTGCTTATGTATTTCCCTCCTGGTGAGAAACGTTATACATATGATCGTACTATTATGTAAGCAAACAACAGAAGAAGAGCCCTAACAAGACAATAGAGGTGCTGCCCCACATAGTGGCCCTACCGTCCGCATACAGTAATATTCGCGAAACACGTGCGGGGGGCGATCGCGGCCAGGCTCATCTCTATAAACACAAACATTTACTCTTCTTTTTTCACATTGTAAGTGTGTCTTATTGCTTTGTTGTTGAAGATGGACTACGAATACGACGATTACGAAGAGCTTGAGCCTCAACCGTTTCGTAAATGGCGTTGGTGGCTCATTTGCATCACCATTCCTGTTGTTTACCTCGTTATTTATCTCCCATTAAGTTCATTACCAGAGTATGTCACTTTTGAACCACTATCAAAGTATGCTGTGCTAGAGCACGACGAGTCACGTGTTATACTTATAGGTGATGTCCACGGTTGTTATGATGAACTTCGTTCTTTACTCAACGTAACAAATTATGACAACTCTACAGATCAAGTTGTATTACTTGGTGATTTCATATCTAAAGGTCCTTCATCGATGGAAGTTCTTGACCTGGCCATTGAGAACAATTTTTCAGCAATACTTGGCAATCATGAGATCAACATCCTTTCGAAATATCAAAATTCCCATCCAATAACGTTTGAAGATGGTGAAATTTATACATTGGACCGTCCAGGTAATATCAAATCAGATCCAGAGACAAGACTTGCAAGACATCTTACCCCAGAACAAGTGTATTATCTATCTTCTTTGCCCTTGGTGCTTAATTTCGGTGATGGTTATGCAGTTCATATCGGTATGACCGATAAAAACGTTAAAAGACAGAGCATCAAAGAACAATTACAACTTGAAAGGGATTGGTATAAAGATTTCAGTTCAAAGATGAAAGACTTACCAAAAGAACAAAGACATGTTGTGTACTATGGCCATCATGCGAGTGTGGGGCTTAATCTAAAGAAGTATACTAAAGGTCTTGATTCTAATTGTGTTAGAGGTGGTCAATTAAGTGCCTTGGTGTTGGATAACGGTGAGGAGACTCTTTATCAAGTTGATTGTCCAGAGTACATTTAATTGACTTTAGCTATGACCATTAATGCCTTTGTTTACTCTCGTTAAAATATTCATAATCGTTGGGTATACACGTAGTTGATCAGCCATCATGACGTTCAGTTTCACGTTGAATAACGATTTGTTTACTCAACAAACCTCTCAAATGGTCACTGATTGGGGACAGACCTTGTTCTTTATCCATAATCTCAATCATCTTTCTAAATTTGAGGAATAGAAGTTCAGATCTTGTGAGTAAATCATCAAGGTGATATGACATACTCAAATCGTTGAAATATTTGAGAACTTCATCAAATTGTGTTAAATGATCAATGACAATTTTTTCATTTTTCTGTAATATGGCCAATGCAAAGAATAAATGGAATTGTGAAGAATAGAAATCCGTCCATAACACTTCCCAAAGCCTTAACACGTCATTCCATGGTAATTCCCTCTTGAACCAAACAAGTAACATTCTAAAGAAGAAGAAAAGATCCGTTGAATCACATTTTTGTAAATGGATGAATAATTCAGGTAACATGAATTGAACAAGTTCATTTAACAAAGTCATTTGATCTTTCATACCATGTTGATCATGAAGGAAATTTCTTTCCATACGATCCATATATTTGACAAACGCCCAAAATGCCAAACTTTCATCTTGTATAGTCACGTATAATGGTGATAACAAATCGGTCATACCTTGGACATACCCCAATTTATCATTATACTCGTTAAAAGTCAGTAATATCTCTCTCATGGCTCTCAAATGTTCATTCTTAACGATGGAAACGTTTTCTGAATCCTCTTCATGGGCAACATCGGACATGGCATGATCATCACCACCGTTATCATGATTCTTATAGATATCCATATTTCTATCCGTTCTTTGAATGTCTTTCTCGATACGGAATTTTTGATCAATGAAATAATCATCATTTCTCTCTTCAAGCTTTGGACGCCAAAGTTTTTTCAAATCTTCGTATTGTTTCTTCAACACTATTTGAAGATCCTTACGTTCAGAGTATGATGAATCCCATGGATAAACTTCGAGTAAGAAAAGCCATGCTTCTGGTCTGACAGTAGGGTTCAATCCACCATGGAAGATTCTCTCTTTAACTTCATGTACGGTGAAGCAAAGACTTCCGGTATGATCAAAGAACGAATCCCAAGTGGATTTTGACACCTCTCTTCTCTCATGGGCATTTAAGATCTCCTCCGGAAGCAATTTATCAAAATTCAAGCCGAGTTCTTTAGCAAGCGTATCACGAGATTGTGTGTCCAATATGATCTGTTTCCGAGTCTTTTCAGCTTCTTCTTGAACGCCTAAAGCCCATTTAGCCAAATACACCCTTGCTGTATCGAACTCTTCATTAACCCTTTGAACCTCGGGATGTTTGAGATATTCTTTGACAGGTGCCGGTGTTTCGTCAAACACTTTCTTAAAGAACATTCGGGCTTTACGTCCAACTTCAGCGATACCACCACTTAACCCGAGTCTAGCATCTGCAAACATTCTTTGTAGCTTCATCGAGTCACTAACATGTGTTGACGTTGGTGACCAATTGTTCAAGTCTTCCAACGTTGGATTAACGAGTAAGACACTTGGAGCCAATGTGGCCTTCTCCAGTGAACAATACTTCTTCAAAGCTTCAAGGAATGGGAATCCACCCCAAAAGAGTTCACCTTCATCTGCAAAGATCTCAAAATCTTTACTCTTCTGTTCAGATTCTTTGATGGTTGAAGGGCATTCGGAATCATGGAAGAATAGCACTGGTAAATGGTCTGTTAATGAACGTGTGTTAATGATCAATGAACCATCCCACCAACCCAGTGTAGGAGGACGCTTCTCAATGCTAAACAACTGACGAACTGGCACTTGGAAAGAGAAACTTCCACCATCTGGCAATTTATGAACGAAAGCGGTTGTCTTTTGCATCTCCACCAGTTCAAATATTGGCTTATCATCCTCTGGGATAAGAGTTTCCGGTAACCAACCTAACAGGACATCGCCACTCTCATCACAACAGATATAAACGACACCGCTGATGGAATCCTCTTTAGCTTGTGAAAGGTGTACATAGACTTTGGACTTGGCATACAAAAGCTTCTGTTTCCCCAGCGGGAACACTTCGGATGTCATTTGCCCCTTTGAATTGCTTTGGTGTTGAGCGGGGGGCATTGCCACCTGGGGAAATCTGCTTTTTATATATTCGCACCGGCGGCTAATGCAGTGCACTACTAACAATACTAACAATACTAACAATACTACAATACTGACTGCAAACTATAGAACACTATAGAATATTATAGAACATTATAGAACATATAAAGCTATAAAGCTATATAGATAAGCCATAGATCACTCATTAAGAGCTATAAGCTCTTTATCAATGTTATCAACGTTGATCTTTTGTTGTTGTTGAGCAGAAGCTGCAACGGCGGCCAGCGCCTGAGCAGCCTTCTCTTCGTAAGGTTCAGTGGAGAACACATCATTTGATTGTGATTGTTGATGTTGTGTAATTTGTGATAGTTGAACCTGGGTGTTAAACTGTGCCACCGAGGCGAGATTATAATCCAATTGACGTTGAATTGGCATTTGTAAAGGTGGTAATTGTGGAGCATGTTGTACTTGTACTTGTTCTCTGGTTGTACTTGTTGTTGATGTTGGTCTTGTGTGTTTAACATCTGCATATGATATATGTGTCTTATGGTTAAACAATATGGTGATAAGCCCTTCGCTCAAGGTATAAGCCAATGATAAACGGGATTCACACATCTCGGTCTTGAGCTTGTTATGAACACTTCTCTCTTGTTTAGATCTTGATTTCCTTTGACGTCCTCTATCTTGGGAACAGATGAACGTGAAGGTGATCTTCTTAGATTTACGACCACCTTTATGATAATCACGAACGGCGAATTTGAAACCGGTATTGACCATTATCGGGGTGATGTATTTCTCAGTTAACAACTTGGCATAATGTTGATAAACATCTGGGATAACGTCTTCATCATGGGCAGGACGTGGGAAATCTTCAACCGTGGTATAACCACGGAACCGTATCTCTTCAACGTCTTCGGTGACGTTAAACTTAACCCTCTCTAAGAAAGTCTCGTAGTCGGTGTAAAGACCCGGAGACGGTATAGAAACATCAGGTTTAATAACTTTCCTCTTATTTCTGCAATTTGTACATGTGGAGTACTTTGCCAAGTTGTCTGGAGTTTCAAAAGTTCTCTTCACACGACAACGAGAACATTTCTTGATCATATGCTCGGTGGAATCATTCTCAAGTCTCTCAATGGCCTTATGCATTTTGGTAATCAGTCAATTAACACCACCTTATAGTATCTGTTGTTTGTTTATAGATCTGCCATTTGTAACAGGGTTAAGAAAAATTCTCTGTCATTTTTCAACGGGCGCGCTTCAATTGGCCCGTATTCTTGACTTCCTAATCCGGATAGATATGCTAATTACCCACTATATAAATACACAAAGATGACTCTGGCCATGTGCTAATCAATTAACCACCGGTGACCGTCAGCCGAGCATGGAGATCTCAACGGATAAAGCGATTTTATAGGTGTTCAATTGGACTATAAATACATGAATATATAAACATATAAATACATAAATATAGTATATATATATAGTAAATACATTATATAAATGTATAAATACACAGAAGAGGCCGAGTCAGCCTGTCAACCCCGGAAATTGGCTGTGTGGCAGCTCGGCCAGCTCCGCTCTCGCTTTCGCGGAGGCCCAGTCATAAAACTTTCTCACCTTTTTCCCTCTTTCTTCCCGCTCCCACTCAGACCCGTTCCTGTTTTGGTGGTAACGTTCTTCGTTCAATCAACTGTTCTGTTGATTTCTATTCACTTCTGTTCTCTTTGTTAAGTTCTAAATATGGCTGACGTTGTCTTGGGTTCCCAGTGGGGTGACGAAGGTAAAGGTAAACTCGTTGACCTCTTGTGTGATGACATTGACGTTTGTGCCCGTTGTGCCGGTGGTAATAACGCTGGTCATACCATTGTCGTCGATGGTGTCAAGTATGACTTCCACATGTTGCCTTCGGGTCTTGTCAATCCAAATTGTCAAAACTTGGTTGGTAACGGTGTCGTGATCCACGTTCCATCTTTCTTCGAGGAATTGGAGAATTTGGAGGCCAAGGGTTTGAATTGCAGAGATAGATTGTTTGTCTCTTCAAGAGCCCATTTGGTTTTCGATTTCCATCAGAGAACTGATAAACTCCGTGAGGCTGAACTCTCGGGTAATAAGAAGTCTATCGGTACCACAGGTAAAGGTATCGGTCCAACTTATTCTACAAAAGCTTCGAGATCCGGTCTTAGAGTTCACCATTTGGTTAACGATAACGAAGGTGCTTGGGAAGAGTTTGAGACCAAGTATAGACGTCTTGTGTCTACTAGACAACAACGTTATGGTGAGTTTGATTACGATATCGAAGCTGAGATTGCCCGTTATAAGGAGTATAAAGACCAATTGAAACCATTTGTCGTTGATTCCGTTGAATTCATTCACCGTGCTTTATCTGAGAAGAAGAAGATTCTTGTCGAAGGTGCTAATGCACTGATGCTTGATATCGATTTTGGTACTTATCCATATGTTACTTCGTCTGCCACCGGTATCGGTGGTGTTTTGACCGGTTTGGGTGTTCCACCACGTGCTATTCGTAACGTTTATGGTGTTGTTAAAGCATATACTACACGTGTTGGTGAAGGTCCATTCCCAACTGAACAATTGAACCCAGAAGGTGAGAAATTGCAAACCATTGGTGCAGAGTATGGTGTTACCACTGGTAGAAAGAGACGTTGTGGTTGGTTAGACCTTGTCGTTTTGAAATATTCAACCATGATTAACGGTTACACTTCGTTGAACATCACCAAGCTTGACGTTTTGGACACTTTTGAACAAATCCCAGTGGGTGTTGCCTATAAGCTTAACGGTAAGACTTTGGCTTCATTCCCAGAGGATTTGATCGATTTGGGTAAAGTTGAGGTTGTCTATGAGACTTTGCCAGGTTGGAACACCGATATCACCAAGATTACCAAATACGAGGATCTCCCAGAGAATGCAAAGAAGTATTTGCAATTCATTGAACAATTCCTTGGTGTTCCAGTTGAATGGGTTGGTACCGGTCCAGGTAGAGAATCCATGCTTCACAAGCCAATCAATTAGATGACTTGATGTCATGCCTTTTCATAGATGTTTGTTCCTGTTTTAATGTCTGTAGCCAAAAAAGCTAAGATCATGAGTTCGTAAATTTTGTACCCTGACAATGCATAAACCCTGGTTCATTTACGAACACTCACCTATTTAAGCAGTTTAGCATATATATAGGGCCCTTTGTGCTGATTCAATATATGTCATATGGAATATGTCATATGGATAAGGATATGTCCAAAGTAGCACTCATAACAGGCGGTGCACAAGGCATTGGTAAAGCGATAGCCATACAATTGGCTCGTGATGGGTACCACATAGCAATAGCCGATCTCTCTATGAAACAAACTGTGGCTACTGATGTTTTGTCACAGATTAAGGAAATTGGCAGAGAATCTATGTTTATAACTATGGACGTGACATCCATGGGACAAGTTGTGGATGGTATTGACACAACGTTTAGACAATTGGGTGGGTTCAACGTTATGATTAATAACGCTGGTGTTTTCACCTCGGCACCGATAACACACGTTGACACTAAAGATTTTGCAAAAGTGATGGATGTTAACGTTAAGGGAGTTTTCAATGGGATCCAGGCATCGGCTAATAAGTTTATCGCAATGGGACAACCAGGGAAGATTATAAGTGCCGCTAGTTTCAGTTCATTCAATGGGTATCCAGGGTTATCTGTCTACACAGCTTCTAAATTTGCGGTGAGAGGTCTGATCCATTGTGCTTCTAAAGAACTAGCATCGAAGAAGATCCATGTCAATGGCTATTCACCGGGGTTTAACCCTACACCGATGATGACCGACGCGATGAACAAGGCTTCCAAAGGGTCAACGATGAGCTTTGATATGAGGGCAATGGCCAAGTACGTCCCATTGCAAAGGGTAAGTGACCCACAGGATGTTGCCAATTTAGTGAGTTTCTTGGTGAGTGATAAGAGTGACTACATAACGGGTCAATGCATCTTGGTTGATGGTGGGTTGAATCCTATATAGTCATCTATTCATTCATCTATTCATTCATCTATTCATTCATCTATTCATTCATCTATTCATTCATCTATTCATTCATCTATTCATTCATCTATTCATTCATCTATTCATTCATCTATGTATTCATTCATGATCTATATGAAAGCTATCTATCTATCCACATAAGTAAATCTATCCACATAAGTAAATCTATCAACATAAGTATAAATCTTATATAAGTAAAACTTATGATGTGTAGAAGTTATAAAGTGTAAGATAAATAAAGGATAAAGGATAAGACTAAAATAAACAAAGGGAGTGACGTCACGGGGCGTGCCCCGTACCGGGTCGCGGGGGGTTCTGGGCCCTTTCAATTCTTTTCAAAGGCCCAGAACAACGCGACGACAACCCCCATACAACCTTCCATCCTTCTATACCCATACCCATACCCATACAAATACCTATACTTATTGGTTACAAAGACACAAAGATGTCAGACCGCATCAATTGGACCATCTTCGAGGAGCTCGTAACGATGGATGAAGACGAACCTGGTTTCTCCAAATCTCTTATCCAAACGTTTATTGAACAAGCTACACAGACGTTCCGAGACATCGACAACGCTTTGGACAAAGACGACGTTGATTTGGACACGGTGTCACAGCTCGGCCATTACCTCAAAGGTTCTGCTGCGTCGTTGGGACTCGTCAAGATCCAAGAACAATGTGAACGTATCCAGAACTATGGCTTGAAAAAAGACTTTGATGAAGGTGTCCAGAGTCGTAAATGGGAAGATGCCATCAAAGAGGCGTTGGAGTTGGCACGTGACGAGTTCGTCCAGGCAAGAAAGGTTCTCAGTGATTACTACAATGAGAAGTTGTAACCGATACACCTCTGTGTTTGATGCCCGTCATGTCCCTATATACCGGTTTTTTTTTTACAATGATTTAATAAATAATATATGTATATCACAAATCAGGATCAACCATATCACCCATGTCTGTACCTTCATTCAAGAACTTGACACCTTGCAATGGCTCGGGCATATACTCTTGCTTGACCAACCCGTCTTTGAAATTTGGTGGATATTTGTACTCTTTACCATATTCCAATTCTTTCATCAAATTTGTAGGAGCATTCCTCAAATGTAATGGGATTGTACACTCTCCACTTTTCTCTTTCAAAGCTTGTTTAACCCTTCCCCAACCTTTATAAATCTGAACGCTTTTCTTGGCCCTTGATAACTTCACAGCACAGTGGACCAATGCCAAATCGGCCTCGGGTAATCCAACTTTCATCACAGCTTCATAAGTCGCAATGGCAAATGGTAAACATGAATCATCTGCAACACCAACATCCTCGGAGGCGATCCTTATCATACGACGAGCAATGTACAATGGGTCTTCACCACCTTGTAGCATTAGTCCAAGGTACCACATCGCCGCGTCTGGATCATTACCTCTAACGGACTTATGGAACGCGGAAATGGTATCATAATGTGCTTCACCGAGTCGGTCATATAACGAGTGTGTTTTCTGTAACACCGGTTTGATATGTTCAGATGTTATGGGATTAGCAGGGGTTGTGAAGTGTGCATCCATCAATTCCAATAGCGTTATGGCAATCCTTGAATCACCTTGTGCTAAATGTGCACAATAATCAATTCCATCTTTGGAAATGATGAGTAATGGCTTGTTCTGGATCAACTTCCTCATCTTGTTGATGTGTAATAGACCTTTGTTTATAATGGTATAGAGCTCCTTCACTGATAGTTGATTCAACGTGAACACTTTACAACGGGATAACAAGGCACTATTAAGCTTGAAAGAAGGATTCTCCGTTGTGGCACCAATTAGCACAATCTCACCTTTTTCCACATATGGAAGGAAGAAATCTTGTTGAGCTTTGTTATATCGATGGATTTCATCACAAAAAACAATTGTACGTCTCTTGGTTAAGAATTGTTCTTTTGTAGCACTTTCAAAGACTTTCCTCAAGTCCGAAACACCACTATGAGCAGCATTCAACTCAACAAATCTGTTCTTTGTCGTCGAGGAGATTATCCGGGCAATTGTGGTCTTACCAACACCCGGAGGCCCCCAAAGGATCATTGACGGAACTTGGTCACTCTCTATAAACCCACGGATTATCCCCTGGGGACCTAACAGATGTTCTTGACCAACGTATTCATCTAACGTCTTGGGACGTAACCTCTCTGATAATGGCATGTGGACTTGTGTACGAAGCAATTTGGATTCCTCTGTTTTGTCCATTGCTTTCTTCTTCTCGGGAGGTTCTTTCTCATCCTCCAAATTGATAACTTCTGGTTCATGTTTCCTCTTCTTAAAAGCCGACAAGACGTTTGGTTGTTTGTTCGGTTTTAACCGTTCACAGTCATCCAAATGGTCGTTTATCTGGCTTAAGGACATCGTGCGTCCGCAGATTGGGCAGCTGACCATCGTGTTCTGGGTCTCTCCAGGTATTTATAGGTCTTTGTACGCCTTTGTTAGTGTTGAAAGTGTATGGTTTTTAACGCGACGCGACGCGACCGTTTACGGTTATACAGAATTACATCATTGTTTTGGGAATATACAGACATACATCAAATATATAAGTGTGTGTATTTAATCTAAAGGTCACTGATACAACTCGGAGATCGTACCCAAGGACTCGGCGATAAAGTCTGGAACACCAGAGGCCAACGCGTTCTGCTCGGTTTCAATACCGGTAAGCACCAACAATGTACTTAACCCACCATCTTTACCAAACTTCATATCTGTGTTAAGTCTATCACCTATCATGATACATTTGTCTCTAACGAGCCCTTTGTCCTTGACAATGGCATCCAACATGTTCTGAGAAGGTTTACCACATGCAATTGGTTCTCTACCGGAAGAGTAAGCCACAGCTTCAATGACAGAACCTGCACCTGGAAGGATTAAACCTTTCTGTGGGAATGTAGAGTCAATGTTTGTTGCAATGAATTCCACGTTTTTTTGTTGAAGGTATTGTAACGTAATGGCAAGACGGTGGTAGTTAACACCCGTGTCCAAACCGGCAATGACAGCACCGACAGTTGGATCAATTGGTAAGAATGGTGTTGTTGTGGCGTTAAATTTTTCATCTAACCGTGGGTCTGAGCCACCAATTGCCTCATAACCGAGTTCTTTCAACTCTTCGAGGATTCCGGATTCACCAAGAACCCAAACTTTCTTGTCTTTAGGTAATTTAACGAAATTTTGGAGATATGTAGCTGCGGCATAAGCTGAACCAAAGATTTCATCCTTAGTGGCGATGAAGCCAAATTTTTCAAATTTAGAGGTGTATTTAGCTCTAGATTTTGTAGAGTTATTAGTGACAAAGATGATACGTTTACCCAAACTCTTGAGTAAGTTCAAAGTGTCAACTGCACCTGGGATAGCATGGTCACCGAGCCAAATGACACCGTCACAATCAAAGATGAATGTGTCATGGGCATCAAGGATACTCTGTATCTGTTCTTTCTTTGTAACTTTTGTAGGAGACATCACAGCTGTATAGTAGTCAATAGACAAGAAGAAGTGAGAGAAGTGAAAGAAGAGAAGACTTTATATGAGAAGTTCGGAGAAGATCAGTGCGGGTCAACTGACGGCATTTCTCACACCCGGACACCATTTATTCGCGAATTCGCGAATTATATCTCCACAAATCAAAGGACTCCGCTTTCCTCAATACATTCATTTAGTCAGTCAATCGAGCATTCAACCAATACATTGCTTAAGAGAAGCACTGAATAAGTAATAAGGATAAGGACAGGTTAATATGAGAGCTTCATTCACTTCATGGGCCCAGGATATGCCACCGTTGGAAGGCTACTCCCCGGTGCAATGGAAACGTAACATCCCTTCACGTGGGTTTTCACCAAAGACCTATTTCGTGTTGTTCACAGCTGTCTTGGGATATGGTTGGTATCGTGCCATTGCAGGTAACAGAGAACGTCGTGAACTGCTCAGGGAGAAGAACTGGGCACGTATCCATTTGATTCCGTTGCTCGTTGCCGAAGAGGATAGAACCTCGGTGAGAAGGGCTCATGCTGAGTTACAAAGGGAGAAAGAAGTTATGAAAGGTGTTGAAGGTTGGGAATCCGGTAAGAGTGTTTATAACGACGGTAAGTTCAGAACTCCGACGTTTGCTTGGTCTGATAAGTAACCTTACTTCCATACCCCCATAGCTATGGCCCATACTCTATCTATTTATTCTATTTATTTATTTATTTATTTATTTATTCTATCTATTTATACACATCATTAAGACATGACAACAAGACATAGTATAAAGACATAGTAAGACATATAAAGACAGTAAGACATAGCGTTGACTTGAATGCCCGACACGCATAAAAACCATCGACGAAAACCATCACCGTCCACTGTTTACACACAACAACAACAGACAAAGATGAACACAGTGGCAGTGGCACTGCTAGCAGTCGCGAGACTGTTCAACGCTCTGTACTCGCTGATCCCGGACTGTGACGAGGTGTTCAACTACTACGAGCCTCTCAACCTGTTGCTTCGTGGGTTTGGTAAACAAACATGGGAGTACTCGCCGGAGTATGCGATCCGTTCATGGTGTTACCTTGTCCCGTATGCTCTGCTGTCGTATCCAATTGCAATCCTCGGAGATCTCATCACCGTGATTCCCCCATACGTCGTTTTCTACTTCGTTAGGCTCGTCATCGCCTCGACAAACGTCTATGCCGATGTTCACATGTTCACCACTTTACAACAACAATCACAACAAGTTGCCAATTGGTACATCCTCTTCTCCATAACTTCTACAGGCCTCAGCCATGCCTCGGTGGCTCTCTTGCCCTCGTCATTGGCAATGACTTGTACCACATTGGCCACCTCAAACTTCCTTCGTTATGCCAATAACCATTCAACACGTAACGCTTTACTCGTCACTTCTTGGTTCACCATTGGTGGGTTGTTCGGTTGGCCGTTTGCCCTAGCGTTAGCTGTGCCTTCGATGCTTTATATCCTATGGGATTCATACGGCCAAGGCAAACGCTTAGCTCGTTATGTCAATTGGTCCATTGCCATCATCGCTTTCTACTTGGTGATCATTTGCGAGGTTGATTATTGGTTCTATGGACGTACAGTGGTTATCCCATTGAACATCGTGTTGTACAACGTCATCTATGCCGACGAGAACTCTGGGCCAAATATCTTTGGTGTGGAAGACGTTTGGTATTACGTCAATAACTTGTTGTTGAATTTTAACGTGGTTGTCATTATCGCTTACCTCGGTGTCTTGTTGATTCCATTGCTTTCAAAGAAGAATAAGGGCTGGACATTTGGTGTCGTTATGCCAATTGCACTATGGACCGGTGTGTTCTTCACCCAACCACACAAAGAGGAGAGATTTTTGTATCCAATCTACACACTCATTCTCACCTCTGCTTCAATTACCATCACCTTGATCCTATCTCTATTGAAGTCCATACTAAAGATTGTCCTACGCAAACCGGCATTTGTACAAGCTGCACATTACTTGGTCGTTACAATCATTGGCATCACCATCATAACCATCTCCATACTTCGTACACTGTCATTAACATTCAACTACAACACCCCATTGGAAGTATACGCACAAATCCCATTGGATGCACACGGGAACGTATGTGTCGGTAGGGAATGGTACAGATACCCTTCTTCACTGTTCCTCCCTGCTCATACACGTCTCCAATTTGTTGAAAGTGGGTTTAGAGGGTTGTTACCAGGTGATTTTGACGAGTCTAATTCGTTATTTAAGACAGTGCAGACATTGCCTAAAGGCATGAACAATAAGAATGAGTATGACGTTGGTAAAGTTGTTGACTTGGGTGAATGTGATTATATGATTGACGTTGATGAACCTGTCGATGTTGAGTTTGGTGAAGTGCAATTCATTACAGACGGTGTTGTTAGACGAGGTTGGGAATTGTTATACTCTGGTAAGTTTGTCGATAATGCAAAGAGCTCAGGCATTGGTAAGTATTTGTATTTGCCTGGATCGGATGTTGTCTATATGGATTATAACTTGTACAAGAGAACACCGGATCCCGGTGTTTGATGTATATAACAAATGGCTATTACATTAACGTTTAACCTTCTTTGCACCTTTAGCAGCGACTTTAGGACTCTCTGCTAAACTTTTAGGAGATAAATCACCAACGGTGCTTTTCCGTCTTCTCTTCGAGAGACTCGATTGAGACATATCCAACTTATTACCACGTACTTGTGGTGAAGCATCGGGCATTGGAGAATCCTTTTGTGACACTTCTTTTTTCTGTGTTTCATTAGTAGGTGTCGGTTTCTTCGTTGGTGTACCGTCTTTCTTCTGAGATCTTGCAACGAATTCATCCAATGCGTGTAATGGCCCCGTTGTGTTTGAAGAGATGGAGAAAGTCATTAGTGACCTTAAATGTGCCATTACATCCGAAACTTGCATCACTCTCATCACAGATTCTTGTAAGCCAAAATTTGACATTGAATGGAACACTTGGAAATTGGAACGGAAGTTTTGTAACACTTTTAAACGTCTTTGATCTGCTTTATCCTCAGGTTTAACACCATTTGTAGGGGAATCATTCGAGTCGTTAAGCATACTCAACACTTCAATCATTTTGGATTCATCACTGAGCAATTTTTCCAATGAAGGCCATTCAACACCTGGAATGAACACATGTGTTTGGAAATCTAACCAATCGATTCTGAGAGCTTGGTTCAAGATACCTTTCATACTTCCATGGATGTTTACATATGAACCGTCCGAATAATGGTGTGTTAAACAACACCTTGGTGACTCCAGATACGTTGTGCCATTGGGCAGAACCTGTGTCCTCAACATACCTGGTTGTATCTCGATCCTTGTAACACCACTTTGGATAATGGAGAAGAAGAACCTTGGGATAATTGGTACGCTGAACTCAAACTGTCTCGAGTCAGAGCCTGCTTTCACCGAATAACGGAGCACACCATTTTCACTGAAATACTCGGTGATGATCTTCTTCCAATACAAGATGTTTTTAGTGCTTTCACTTCTAACACCAACCAATTCACAAAAATCCAAGAACTTCAACGTCTCGGTGTTTGTAGCCTGACGACGATAGTTCATATTACCGTTCATCCCAGGAGCAGCAGCAGATCTTATGACAGGACGTCCAGCGACAACAGGCACACGGGAAGCAGCCGTTGCTGCCCCCGTTGTTGCCCCAGTTGTCGGCGTAGAGGCACCGATGACACCGGGGGTCCCCACAGTCGCCGTTGTGGCAGATGGTGGCACAGCAGACGGTGGAGCAGACTGTTTGTTCGAGGGAAGCATCTGTGGTTGGTTGAACTGTGCTTCGGGGAACTGATGTGATTGCGGCTGTGGAGGTTGATGTTGTTCTTGTGGTTGTTGAGGGTGTTGTCTCTGTGGAGCAAACTGTGGAGCAACGCCCTGTTGCATCATGAACTGTTGATGTTGTTGCTGTTGTCCTGGAATGGTGAAGTGCTGTTGTGCCATTGTCGTCATTGGGTAACCGGCCCCAACGCCACCGGCATTCATCTTCATCGCGTTCATGTTGTTCATGTTCATGTTCATGTTGTTCATCGTCACGTTCTGCATGTTCATGTTGTTCATGTTGTTCATCCCGTTCATCTTGACAGATCTGTGGCCCTTTACCTCTTATATAAGGAACAAGTGACAAAGAATATGAAATGCTTTCAATATAAGAAATAGGCCAGCACCTGTTTTATCAGGAGTAACGGGTGTCTTTGGCGTTGCGTTCAACAGTGAAATTGGGAGGAAATTAGAGCATTGTCCGCCTCCTTTGTTGGTGTCGAGTTTATCCGGGCCCTCCGGACCTGGCGGGTGCCGCGAAAACCCCTTCCCCCGCGCAAGCACACCCTTGCTATCGGGATATCTCTTATATATATCTACAAATGAGAAAAACAATCAATTCATTACTTTAAGTGTCCAATCAACGGTTCTGGGACCCTCAGTTTCAATGAGTCACCTTTGGAGACCCAACTGAAAAGCGCAGGGTGTGTGAGTTGAGGTCTGCGAGGTTTCTCCCTTTTGATACCTTCCTCTTCTTCATCAGCTTTCAATTGAGCAGCAGAGGCTTTACCAGCACGTCTTTTCAAGAGTTTATTGATTGTGTCCTGTTTCTCTTCCTCTAATTTCTTCTCTGTCAAATTCTTCCTCTTTCTAGCGATCTCGGCACGACGCAATGCATTCTCTTCCTCAGTTAAGACACGACGTTTTTGAATGTCGTTACTTAAAGACATGAAGTTCTCCTCTTCGGCACCGGTATCCAATAGCTTTGCCCTTTGACGTTCGGTCATCTTTGTCACATCATTGACAAAGCTTATCTCATCGTCATCGCTCAATCCCTCTGCATCTAGCGCAGGTGTTGGAATGACATCTTCATCATCAAATGGTGTCTCTTCAATGTCTTCCGGTGCCAATTCTTCATCGTCTTCCAATAGATCATTCTCATCGAAATCATCTGTATACGTTACCTTTTGAGCAGCGCGACGAGTGGAACCACCTCTAGCAGGTGGTTTCTTTGCCTTCACAATAGCTCTTTTGCTTCTCTTAGGATATACATCTTCATCTTCATCATCGGGCACCACCCTCTTAGACTTCGGTTTAACACCCGGTTTTGTAGATAATTTCAACTTCAAACTCAGCTTCCGTGGCTTTGGTGTCGGTTCAGCTTCATATTCGTCATCCTCGTTCATATCGTCATCACCATCGTCAATTTTGAAAGCATCATCTTCGTTCTCTGATGATTCCGGTTGGTCAAAGTCCTGTTCGTAATCGTCTTTGGTCTCTTCAAAATCCTCGTCGGAGAGATGCACATCGCTGAGCTCGGAGTCTGACATGTCCTTTATATCCCTTATATATCTTAATAGCCGTTTGAATGAGTAAAGAAGTAAAGAAGTAAGGGTAAAAGGTGTTGAAGTTAGCGCGATTTTGGCAGTTTTGAGCGGAAACGTCCCAATTAGGAAATATACCGTTTACGGAAATGCGTGAAGAAATAGCCATCTCGAATTTTTACTTAACAACTTCTACTCACAACAACACCACAAGGAAATAAAGAAAGATGTCCAAGATGGACTCCAAGCAGTACAAGCTGCTGAAACGCCGACAGTCTCGACAGATCCGTTCAGAGACAAATGATCCGAGTGAGTATCTTGTATGACCTCATGACGAGTGTATACTAACAGACATAAAGACCTCGGCAAAGATGGTATTCTTGATGTGTCCAATTTTCTGAAGAGTCGTAAATACGAGATCACAGAACTGGAGAAGGCACAGCTCAACGCCAAGTATGCGTCGTCAACACGTACTTTCCAATCTTTACCAAGGACATTGAGAAGAAGAACTGCATCGCATAACGTTAAACGTATCCCCAAGAGACTCCGCAAGAGGGCAATCCGTGAGATGTCTTCAGAGTCGGGTATCACAAAGCCTAAGAAGACTTTGAAAGGTCGTGATTTATACAGGGCCAAAATGGCTTCAGCGTTACTTCGTTTGGCTGCACGTTGTCAACTTAATAAGCAACTACCAAATGACAAGACACTTTCATTGGGTAAATTGAAGGTGCGTCAACGTCTTGCCAATTTGAAAACCCAGATCAAAGATGCTAAAGAAGGCCATTTCATCCCAATGAATAACACAATTGGTTCGCATGACGTGTCCATGGTTAATGGCCTTGCCCCGATGCCATTGGGTAAGATGAAGTTCATGAAGAGACAAAGACACTTCGTTTGGTTGAATTCTCATGTTTGGCATGCTAAAAGGGCCCATATGATTAAGAGATGGGGGTATCAGATCCCTTTGAAACCTACTCAAAAATGTTTTAGATCTGTGCATAGATCATTCCATTTGGATGGTGGTGTCACTTGGGATAAGAGTTATTTCGGTACGTTGATCATTCAAAGTGATAACTTTGGAAGTGTTAAGAGCGTCGTTGAGAAGTTGATTAACAAACAAGTGAAGTTGAACCATGGCTCTGTCTCTACACAGTTGTGTTATGACGATAAAGTACTTGGTGAGGTTACATTGATAAGTTTCAAAGATGAGTTGAACAGAGTTGTCTTAAGGGCACATCCTGCTATATACCTCAGAGTGTTTGACACATTGCTTAAGCTTAAGACCGAAGACGTTGAAATCATTGATAACAGATTTGCCATTGGTGCTATCGATGTCACAGGTCCTATTTCACTTACTGCATTGGCAACCATTTTGAAACCTATATCACAATCTAAAGAATCCCAAATTTTTGGGAAACTTTGCACAGATTCATCATTACCGGATAAGACCATGTTTACATTCCAAGCACAAGATCCACGTCTTGCCAATCGTTACAAACCTCGTCCTTCTAATGAATCATCAATTGATACACTCATCGAGATGCAAACTACAAAAGCCAACATCAACTTACAAGTCGTTAACAACTTGCTTACTTCCAATGGGAGAACCTCATCATATGAAGGACAAATGTCATTGAAACAAATCGCACAACAAAAGAACAAACCAATTGAACAAAGAGACAAAAGTCCTGGTTTCCCAGTGATCATATATAAGAATAATGGCATTTGGACGGTGTTATTACCATGGTTTTGGACATTACCAGTGTGGCATTGTTTAAACCACATTGCACATATGAAACTTGGTGGGTTGAAACAATCTCATCAATATCAATTTGAAAAAGGGCAACTGTTTTTCCCAGTGGATTTCCCATTTACAGAAGCTGGTGATTTGGAGAATAAGTTTACTTCTAGTGTAAAGAAGATGAAATGGGAGAAGAAACCTATTGCTAAGAGGGTTAACTATGAGAAATTGCATTTGAACCCCGAGGATTGTGTTAAAGGTGAGATTGGTGATCCATTTGGTTGTGATTGGAGATATTTACAAACTTTACGTATCGGGTTACAACACGTCAAGACTGAGAAGAACACACGCACATCTGTATGGGAGAATTTCAATAGGAAAATTGAAGAGTTACACGATGTTTATGATTACATTGGTGATGTTAAGATTGGCAAGGCCAAATTCTCAGAATTGGCGATTGAACTTGCCAAAGGCCCACTCAAGTATCCAAAGACCATTATGGACCCATTACAAGTTGTACCTATCAAATTGGAGACCATTGGCAGGGGTAATTGTGAGGATAATGCCAGGATCTATGCCATCCCACCACAGAAACTCGACATTTGGATGGAATCACTAAAACATAAGGATGCTCAAGACCGTCGTGTACATGATTACCCGGAGGTTCCACATTCTAAATATCTCATTGGATTTGTCACTAGTGGCACTTACAACTTACAAGAGGGTAAAAACACCGGTGTTGGTTGTATCGATGCCGTTTGGGCCCATAAAAAGGACAAGTTTGTGTTGGTGAGAAACGTCGGCACAGACTACGCCAGGGTTGCCAAGTGGCAGGAGATTAGTGTATAGTCATATACGTTAAGCATAGATTTAGGTGTAAACGCGTCTTTATAAGGTAATTAAAAGAGAGCCAATGAGAAGCCCTAAACACCGGAGTGCCCCTACCGAACACCCGGACACCTTATTTTCGAATATAAAAACGACGGTTCCCGCCCTTTTGGGACTGTCGTCCCAACCTATATCTTTTTAGCCCCCATACTTACCTTGAGACGCTGCCAGAGATCAAGAAGTCTGTGTGGCCAGGGTTATGGGATGGCATTGCACAGCGCTGCCCGTGGCCTTGCTGACGTTCTCCTCAGGGAGACGGGTGGGTCTTACAATTTTTGCTGTCTTCCTCCTCTTCTCTTTTGTCTTCGTTGGAAGATGTACAGGGAGAGGAGATCTTTCGTGTTATCTACGAAAACCAATGGGCTTGTTCTATATATTTATATATGGAACATAGCTCTGACTTTTCCAGTGTTTCAGTGTACCAGTTGGTACGCGTGACTGGAGGTCCTTGTGTATACATAAATCTAACGCTTATGGCTCTAAATCATCCGTAATCCTTTCCGTATCTCTCTGCACATTGAACCTGTATGCCTTTGAATGACGTTAACCCTTATCTCTTGCTGTTTCATTGCTTTATTGCTTGTTTACTGCCTGTTCCACTGACTGTTTAGGCGATGTTTTCCGTTGTCGGCGAACAGCGGTGCTCGAAGATGCCGTCGGAGATGCCGGCGGAACGTCCCGAAGGCGTCGGCACGTCGCGCTTGCGCTTTTGGTGGGGAAATCACAGAGATTACGTATAAAAACGTCAACAAGTCGCTGTTGATTGATCTCCATACAATTTAAGAAAAGGGACAAAGATGATTTGGGTTTTCGATAAGATGACAAAAGGACAGTTCGGTGACGTTGCATCGCTTTACGCGGGTGCTTTCATCCACACACCGATTTTGGGGGAACTCGAAGTCATTGAACATGGTGTTGCCGGTGTGTCACATTCAGGTGAGATTTTGTTCTTTGAAAAATCGGCAACGGTGGAACAGGTGATCCAAATGTATGATTTGAACGTTGATGAGTTGGAAATCACCGATATCACTGAGGGGAACAAGTTCTTCTTCCCAGGTTTTATCGATACCCATATCCATGCTCCACAGTACCCAAATAACGGTATCTTTGGTAACTCGACGTTGTTGGATTGGCTCACCAAATACACTTTCCCATTGGAGGCTTCGATGAAGGACTTGTCCAAGGCAGATCTTGTTTATAACAAAGTGATCAATCGTACTTTGAGTAACGGTACCACATGTGCAGCTTACTACGCAACCATCGATGCCGATGCCACCAATTTACTTGCCGATTTGTGTTTGAAACAAGGACAAAGAGCTCTCATTGGTAAAGTTTGCATGAATGACAACTCTCCAGATTATTACATTGAGACATTGGATCAGTGTAAGAAGAGTACACATAAAGTTCTTGACCATTTGCAAAAAATTGATCCAAATGAAACACTCGTGTCACCGGTGATAACACCACGTTTTGCACCTTCGTGTACTTCGGAACTGTTGCATTGGCTTGGTAAGTTGAAGAAAGATCACGGTTACCATTCTCAAACACATATCTCTGAGAATAAGAATGAGATCGATTGGGTTCATCAGTTGTTCCCTGATTCCAAGACTTATTGTGACGTTTACAATGACCATAACTTGTTGGATGATAAGACCATCTTGGCACATGCCATACATTTGACGGATTACGAGAAAGATATGATTAGGACAAAAGGTGCTGGTATTTCACATTGTCCAATTTCAAATTCCGCCATCACTTCGGGTGAATGCAGAGTGAGATGGTTGTTAGATAACGGTATCCCAGTTGGGTTGGGTACCGATGTCTCTGGTGGGTTCTCACCTTCTATCTTGAACACAGCAAGACACGCGGTGTTGGTATCTAGACACCTTGCCATGTCTACGGGTAAAGAACACGATAAGCTCACCGTTGAGGACGTGTTATACCTCGGAACTCAAGGCGGTGCTAAGCTTGTCGGTATGCAGGATAAGATTGGATCTTTTACACCGGGTAAACAATGGGACGTTCAATTGATTGATCTAGACACTGCAGGGTCGCAAGTTGACGTGTTCAACTGGCAGGTTCCGGAGATGGGTACCGAGTCCTATGATAATAAGTGGATGGACATCGTGGCTAAATGGTTATTCAACGGTGATGATAGAAACACAACAAGAGTTTGGGTCAATGGTAGATTGGTAAAAGCATAGATTATGTATGGGTTGTTTAATGCACTTAATTTATACGGTAAGTTACATTGTTCTGTGCGCGGATCTGTGAAGCGGGGCCGGTTTTGTGTTTTGATTTGAGCTGTACAACGAAAACAAAAACAACAATCAAACAAACCAACCGCTGACTGTTGGTTTTACGGTCTAACCAGAGAATAAGTGCACTTTGCCATCTCGACTGCCACTTCTACGCAACCACCACACAAAGCTTTTCACTGAGAGAAGTTCCAAGTACAAAGGCCAAGTGACTCTACCTTCTGTCTCAAAGGCAAACACTCTTTCCACCACTTTTCACACAATGGCCTCAACACATGATATTCCATTGGAGGACTTGATGTCCATAGAAGAAAGCTTGATTTTACAACGTCATTTGAAAACGTACTTTGACAACGTCAAAGAAATCCAGAGGTACAAAAAGCTGCTCAAGCGACTGGTATACTGTTGTGAAAGCTTTGCCTTAGCGAACCCACATTTGGTCAACTACAATCTTACAGTGGATGATATAAAGACTTTGTATTTGGTTGTTGATGATGAACCAGATGAAATTCAGTTTGATGATAAGTGGAAGGAATTCAAGCACAAGCTGGTCAAAGCCCTGGTTGATGTTGACAAAGGAGTAATCAGCCTTCATGAATACCAATCTATTTGGTCTAGCAATCACCAGGTTCTGTTTTTCTTGAATTCGGCGTTCAAGACGTCGATTTTCACCACCTCGCTCTTCAAGATTACACCAAGCAGCTATTGAGTGTTCTTTGGTGACGTCCGGAATTGCAGACGAAAAACTATCATGAGGTCATGCTAGTTGGTGTTTGGAGGGTGTGGATGTTGTATATTACCAGCTGTGAGTTTTTTTCCCTATATTGCAATATAGGTTTTTCTCACAGCTGGTATTTTTTTATATATTATACCTTAATTATACATTATTAACACATTTTATAAACTAAACTGTAGAGCTGTTCATATGAGGCTTCAATGACTAGTATATGTCTAGTTCGACATCATAACCACGACTCTATCCATGGTGGTGACTTTCGTGATCATACTCCGCAACTTGTACAGCTATTACCATCACTCATTCCTCGAAAGTATCATCAGTGATCTCTAGTGATCTTCCAGCAGCACATGAATATATTGCAGGACTGATCTAGTTTCTCTGTGATCCTGGACTAGACCTGCATCTTCAATTATATAGCCCAATGCTATGAAGCAATAACCAATGCTTAAGCTGGTGCTGCAGAACTTTATATTATCGACTCGTCCTCTCAGAAGCTGATGGTATGCCGGTATATCAGTTTGGTAAAGATGGTGGGCATGGCAAGTTGGAGTTGTTACAACAACTGTGGAAATGAGAATCTGGAATTTTCCTGTTGTCGGGATTAACGCATGTTCTCGAAGCCCTTACCAGATATTTGAGTAGAGCTTCCCCTTTATTTTGTCTACATTCATGTTTATATGATTTTATATGCCTGAGAAACTTACTAAATACATTCATTTACACTACACTCATTGTCGTCCTTCATCATCATGAGCTGGCCCAGGTGCTACCGCGAATCCTCACTTTCCACACACACTATAGTTTCCTTCTCAGGATACAGCAAGCATCAAAGTATGGTCTCATGTACATATATAGAGTGAACGTGGACTCTAAAGTGACGTAGAGCGCATTTTCTGCCTCCGCGAGCTTATCTTCACGTGACTGGACAGAAAAACTGCAAGGGGTTCTGAAAAAAATGTCTTCCCCTGCATATTTAATTTCTTCGACTGATCATTTCTGTTTCTTTCTCTTAACTATCACAAGACTAGAACATAGTAAAATAAAACTGAAAATGACATCTATGCAGCTCAAAGTGCCTCTGCAAGTTTTACTCCGCGTCATTAGCTCAATAGGCAGTTATGACATCATCTCCCTGCTAAATGCATATCCTCAGCTCAAGCAGCTCGCTGTTCTTGTAACAAACCACGCAAACACGCCACGGTTCTTTGGTGGCCTGGATGGGGTGAGAAGAGTACAGCAAAAAACATGGGAGACTGGTCCATTTGAGCCGATTCGTCTTGTTGAATCATGCCCAACTTGGTCCCTTGACGAAGAGGATCTCGTCCCATGTTTGTTTGAGTTACCACCAAACACACCAACTCTACTTGGGCCAAGCACTTTCGTATTTATTCAATGTCACGATCGTAGCATGGCTGAAGGTCATAAAGTGACTCCAAGGTTACGCGAGATGCTAGATGGATCAGGCTGCAAGTGGCACTTTGGATACAGCACTTATCCAGATCGTCCACCAACGTTTCTTCCAGATGGTCCTGATGACAATGTCCTTTCAGAGCCATACAAGGATATTACACCAGTTCTCAGCCCTAAGGGACTACACGCCTCCACGGGACTGACATTGGAGAATGTGGAAGCGTTGCGGATTGAAGGACTTATAAAAGTGAGTGGCTTACACTTGTTGAAAGTGAAGAGACTGTCCATCATTTTCAAAAACTTGGAGAAAGGTGTTCGCCCAGAGATCTGCAACTTGAAGGTGCCCTTGCTTCATGAGTTCACCGTGCATTACGATGACTTGCTTCCGAGGATCTACGACATTAAAACATCTCATACAGTTGAATGCCCTTCAACACCGGGAACTATTCTGCAAAGACAGAACTGCTTATCTCCTGCATTTGAGCTCACCAATATATATTCCATGCACCCGCTTTTAAACTCAGATGACAACGGTTTTGAGTATGATGAGTCTAGGGATGCAGAAATGACAATCGAAGACATGGACTTCAATTCTTTCTTTAATCGTCGAGGTGTGAATAACCTAGTACTGACGGGTGTTCCGGGCCGTGTTGTCAGATTCATTTGGCCTTCAGCACTGATCTTAGGATTAGGACTGTATAGATCACACGGTGCTAGTGCTGTTTACTGGACTATAACCCTTCAGGAAAACTGTTTCGACCAAGCAATGCTAATTCCCTGCCTTGATGAATACGCCGTACTTAAAAAGGCTCGGTGGTTCAGGATTGGGCGAAGAGGTGTGGCATTGCCGATGTTTTTTAATGTGGAACGAGAGGTGGACTTTTATAACCCAAGCCGCTTTGTTGCTCCATTATTCCTTACTGACGATTATACCACAGGATTACCTCGTCAGACGTTGTACCCGAGACCCGCAGTAATGGTGGACATTGACGTACTTGTCGACTACTCGAGCATAAATCTCGAGCCACTGTGGTACTGGATTCAGAACAGGCTTCAAACTTTTACTATAGGTTCGCGTCCTCATCGGGTACTCCCGGAATTCTCACTCATGTCTTGGGTCAATGCGGATAGCTCAGTTGAAGAGAGTGTACTCAAAGTTTGTGGTCTAAGTGAAGATGCTGAGAGCCGTCTGGATACAAGTCTTGAATACGTTGACGTTCAAGTGTTCTTTGAGGGACGATGGAGTGTATATAAGAGACTACCAAGAAGAGTCAGGCTGGCCTTAGTTTGACAGGGTGCTCATCGTGGAAAGCTCTATATAGGAAGTGAATAAATGGGAAAAGATCATGAATATCACTATACCATCTCCTAGAAGCGATTCGTTCAATCTTGAACCTGCTAGTGTCTTTAACAATGTATGAAATGGGTTACGGTGTGAAAAGTGCGAAGTTTCAATAGTGTTCATTAATCATAGCTCTTTCAATAATAAGCAGGACAATATAACAGTGGGAGGTTTGGATGGCTCTCCTGCCAAGTAGCCAAGATGTCCAATACTTTGTCTTCGAATGGGACACTATCCTGATGTGTCTTACTTTTTTGACTTTCTTCTGCAAGGGAATTTGCCAACTTCAAAATACCTTCACCACCAATCTTGGCATTCTCGTCATCATCTTTAATATCAACATTTATGACGTGCACAATCTTATTCATATGACCACCACGGTTCAACAGATCCTCACACACGGAATCGAAACATCTCTCCTCACAAGTAAACACAAAATCGAAAACACTTTTACCCTCATGCCATTTCTCCGGATGATGCTTAATCTTCCTGTTTCTATCCAACATCCTTAGCAGTCCATTGGCCTCATACAGACGTGGATCTTGAGATAGCAGGTCTTGATAGATATCCTCGTACGGTGTTCCAAAGGGGTAAACATTCGGTTTGTCAATGGAAGTACCTGGCAAACGAACAGCAGACCCTGTTCCGAACGAGGAGACGTTAAAACCTGCCTCTTTAAGTCGCTTATGCGATTCCATCGAACGGTTATTGTTGGACGCACACACTGTGCAGAACTTGAGGTCGCTCATTTTGGTCAATTTGGAAGTGGTGCTTAAATTGGTTTAAGTTTGTTGATAGGGAAAGTTCTTTACACATCGGTCTCGGGGACACACACACACTTTTTTTTGGTGGGGGAGGAAGCGCGAGTTCCGGCCTGACAGTCACGTGCGTGCGGTGCGCGCCCCTCGGATTATCGAAGATCACAAATGTAAACAAAGCTCGCTTTTGTAACACAAACACCAAAACAAAGCTTGAAACCGGGGAAACCACAAACACACACACACATCCAGTTGCCATATCAACCGGGTGAGACACACAGACAGACACACACACACAAAGCCTCAGGCACCCCGTCGGTTTTTTTTTTTTTTTTTCTTTGTTTTGATTTGAGATATCAGATCCCGACAAGTTCCCTAATTACTCCACGGCCCAGATCTTATAACGGTTGTGACTTCTCTTTGCCTTCTGCTACTTTCGCTCCGTGCTCTACATCCTTTCCATTCGAGAATCCCTTTATATTGCTGGACGTCAAGAACCACAACACTCTCGCTCACACTCGCTACAACACAATGGCAGTTGCTTACTCAGATGCTGGCAAGGATTCGTTCCTCTTTGACAACGATGACCCGGAGGAGTCCATCATCGCCCCACACATCCCAGAACTTAACCATTTGAGTGTCATTGAGGTGGCAGACTACCTCGACTCCCAGCTATCCAAGGGCACACAAGCCGAGCCAACACAATCACAGAAACAAGAACAAGAACAACAACAACAGATGCGTACACAGAGAAAGAAAGTACCCCAGCTCAACATGCAAGGAGACCAGAAGAAAATAGAGAAGCAATACCAGAGTCCCGCTCAAGAGAAGCTTTGGATCCCACTGTCACAGTCTACACCGATGGATGTTCCTCCAGGTGCACAACCGAAAGATGTACTGAAGTCCAGACTTTCCCGACTGGCACAGACAGTTCAGATCGCTGATGAGACCTCTGATGTAAGCGATGAGGATGACGCTTCTAAGGCTTCCCATCTACACGAAGATACCCCTTCCAAAATCCGTCAACCAATGTCTGTCATGGAGAAGGCACAACAACAGAGGCAACGTGAACATTCCCAGCAACAGGAACAACATGCCAGAGAGGAGTTGAAAGAGTTGAGAGACTTGAAACACTTCTTGCTCGAGATAAACGGTGGTACTGAAGTTATCAGCAGCTTATCTAAAGGTGGTAAGCCTAGCCATTTTGAGATACTTGACAAAGACGCTCTCGAGAAACGTGACAACCAATTGAAGACCACACAAGATGAAAATTCCCAGCTACAAAAGCGTATCAAGGATCTCGAAGATCAGTTGAAGAAACAAGCGGAAGAATTGAGTGTTGAGAAAAGCAAGTCAAAGAAAGCTTTTGATGAAATATCAGCTGAAAAGAGCCTTATCAGCAAGCAAAATGAGGAGCTTACCAAAGAGACAGAAAGCTTGAAAAAGACAAACTCAGAACTTTCAGTCAAGACTACATCCCTTGACAAGGCTATCGAGGACCTGAAAAATTCACAAGACGATTTACAGAGACAACACAAATTCGAAGTCGATTCTTTGAAAAGAGAACTCAACAAGGCCAAGTCTTTGAATGAGGAGTTAAAGGATGAGTCCTGTGTGGTTAAAGGCACGAATATGAGTCTCAAGGAGATGGTTGACGTTAAGGATAAATCACTTAAGGACTCTCAAGAAGAAACCGGTAAACTCAAGACCATCGTTGACGATCTTAGAAAGTCATTGGAGAGAATAACCGAGGAGTACAGATTGTACAAAGAGAACTCTCAGTCCGATTTGGACAAAGTACGTGGTAATGTGGATGACGCCGTTACACCAGACAAATATCCAGAACTTTTGGAGAAGACTTCATGTGGTGTTCCGTTGTACCAAGATCTCGAACTTTCCAAAGTGGATTCGCTCACGTTGGTTGATGCCCAGAACATGATCAAGAACGTGCTGTTAAACTTGGGAATCCCATTTTCCAAAACCAAACAGATGATTCCAGGGATTTCAACACAACTACGGCGTGAAAGTATTCTCCGTGAGTTTGTCACCAAGACTCACAGACTTTTGTATGATGAGGACATGACACTGGATTTCTACATGGACGTTGATGAAAAAGGTAAAGAGCACCTCACGCAGTGTACATCCCAGATGTATAAGAATCTCGAGACACTGTACGCTGTGTTGAACAAGAGACACTAGATTGTGCTCAACGTTATGACGATTCTTTATGATAATCTATGTAGCGACCAAAAGAGTCTATCCGTTTGTGCGATGTTGGTGTTCGGATGTTTTGAGCCATCGACGCGGAAAATTATATGGAAGCGATGAGAAACCAAACATGGAATGAATTAGTGGCCATTTTTGAGGTGCTTACGAGAGCATAATGAAGACCGATTACTATGAGCTCATGGGCGTAGCGACGTCCGCGTCGGACTCTGAGCTCAAAAAAGCCTATAGAAAGATGGCACTTCGGTACCATCCGGATAAGAACCCAGACAACGTTGAAGAAGCTACACAGAAATTCGCCGAGATTCGTTTAGCCTACGAAGTGTTATCAGATCCACAGGAAAGAGCATGGTATGATGCTCATAAGACCCAGATCTTGAGAGACGATCACGATGTGTATGGTAATGGTGGTGCTGAAGACGAATTTGTGGAGCCAGAAGTTGCAGGAACAACAGTGGAGGAGATCTTGAAGTTCTTCGATCCATCGTTGTACTTGAGAACGGATGATTCACCTGCTGGGATGTATCAGATCTTGAAGAAAGTGTTTGATAAATTGGCCTCCGAGGAGGTTTTGGCTGGAAGACAGCTGGGTCTTGACGGTTACTCCAAGTACCAGGATGATGATCCAGAAGATGAGGTCAATGTCTTATATCCAAAGTTCGGTAACTCCAAATCGGACTATGGAACCGATGTTAGGAAGTTTTACCAAGTTTGGTCCAATTTCTCCACTGTGAAGACGTTTTCTTGGAAGGATGAGTACAGATACTCCACCGCTGGTGATCGTCGTACAAGGCGTGCCATGGAAAGGGAGAATAAAAAGGCTAGAGACACTGCTCGTCGTGAGTTCAACGAGACTGTGAGAAGCTTTGTTTCGTTCATTAAGAAAAGGGATCAAAGGGTCAAAGAAGGTGCCGCAAAGTTTGAACAAGAGCGTAAGAGGAAACAACAAGAGGATCTCAGGAAGCAGATTGAAAGGGATCGTGCTGCCAATGCTGCACAGAGAGGTCAATTCCAGGCCCAGAGTTGGCAGGTTGTCGATGATGATGATTTTGCACAGATTGAAGGCCATTTTGTCTCAGATGACGAAGAAGAATCACAAGAAGGTGAACAGGAGTTGTTTGAATGTGTCATCTGTGATAAAACCTTCAAGACCGAAAAACAGTTCAAGTCCCATGAGAACAGTGCGAAGCATAAGAAGCTGTTGAAACAGTTGAAATGGGAGATGAGACAAGAAGGTATCACACTCGGTTTGGATCCAGTCTCTGAGGAGAGTGATTTCGCCACTGCAGATGAGGGTTCGGACGATGACGACGTTTCTAAAGAGATCCCGGTTGTTGATAACGAAAGTTCGGAAGAAGTTGATGCCGATTTGGATGAAGAACTGAGAAAGATTGAAGAACAGTTGAAGAACCTTGATACCAATGATGTTGAATCTGATAGTGACGATGATAATGAAAGTGTGGACGGTGATGAAAAACCACAGGATGTCAGCGTTGATGATGAAATTGACGATGTTATCGACGATGACTTTGAAGTTGAAGTTGAAAAAATCTCAATACCCAAGAAACTCTCCAAGAAGGAGAAGAAGAAACAAAAATATGCCAAATCGGCATCTGTTATGACACCGCACGAAAGTGACGACGAAACAGATGAACTCGCCAAGATCGCTGCCGCTTTGGAAAAGGGCCAGAGCTTCGTTGTAGAGGACTCTGATGAAGATTGGGGAACCTCTAAGAAAGATAAGAAGGACAAGAAGAAGAAGAAGTCCAAATCTACTGATGCATCAGGAACACCAACACCACAACCGGAACTTCAGGAGAAGAAGACATCTGCCGGTTCAGAAGTCTGTTCAGTTTGCAGTGCAACGTTCACGTCAAGGAACAAACTGTTCCAACATGTTAACGCTACAGGCCATGCTTTGGCTCCTAAAAAGTCAAAGAAGTCTAAGAAGAAGAAATGATTACCACCCCTATTGCATTATTAGTACATACTCTCGTCATAAATGGTGTCATTTCATCAATGCATTTCTAATAAATCATGCTTTGTAGTTCAACGGATACCCAACTTTGTCTTCTTCACCTTGGCAACAACCGGTTCTGGGATACCTCTATTATCCAAACCGAGACCTTGTCCAGATTTCCAACCCATCTTCATCAACAACTTTCTACCAACGTTATCACTAGAGATCTCAGGAGCATCGGCACCAACAATGTCACCTTCTTTGACATGTGCTTTACTTGGAACACCTCTTCTTGAAGACTTCTCTTGATCAATCTCGGCCTTTGGCCTCTTCTGGTCAATTCTGTTAAATATTGGTCGTTGCTTCATGAGCATGGAGATGGAGTGATAGTCTGGAAGTGAACGGAAAGTTCTCTTGTTCTTAACGGCAACTGCATGAGAGGTGAGTCCCTTACCGAACTTTCTGGATTTCATGTTGTACAAGTAGGCAAATTTCTGAACAACTTTGATTCCATGAGGGTCCATTGGTGGGAAAGTGAGAGCATTTCTCTTTGAATCATTGAGGAACTCTTCAAATTCGTTCCTGATGTCCTTGACGTGAAGAGTGTATGGGTATTTCTGAAGAAGATCTTTCGACTTGGCATGTTCTGCAGCGATAGTTTGCTCTTGTCTTTGCTTTCTGGCTTTCTTTCCATCTCTTCTCAATTGCCATTGTTCGTGGAGTCTATCTGCAAGGTCACCGGCAACTCCTTCAAGATCCAACTGTTTCTTCTTACCCTTGCCCTTAGTCTTCAGCGTCCGTGTTGGTTCAACATCCATGTCTCTATGGCCGTCATATTTCTTTGTGTACTGGATCAGATCATCCAGTCCCTCCATATCGGAGTCACCCAGTTGATCATCTTCAGATTCATAGTCATCACGTCCATAGTCTTCATCTTCCTCTGATGAGTCAGAGATTGGGATATCGTCATAGTTCTTCTCTTCTTCTTCTTCAGGTGGTGTCAATAGATTCTGGACGTATTTGAAATAGGCACCAACTCTGTGTTCTGGCATTCCATTCTCGGTTAAAAACTCTTCAAACAGATCCTGATCCACCCATTGATGATCGTATGTTCCTGTCAATCTGAAACTCTTGATATGGTATTGATTTGAAGATGAGCCATACCGGATATTGATGACTTCAACTAAAGAGTGATCAAATGTCTCATAGTCTTCTTCAAGGAATCCAAACTCCGGTTCAGAATCTTGTTCCGGTTCACTGAGTCGAAGCTTCTCCATGTTAGACGTTTCAACTGTCACGTTAGTCTCATCATCATCATCGTCATCACTAACACCGGCAATAAACTTAGCTTCTTCCTCGAAATCGTCGTCAAGCTCATCATAGATATCATTATCACCCTGGATCTCCTCATCAGAAGCATCCTCACTGGTGCCATCATCCTTGAACAAGTTGCCCATAACACGGTTGATATATCTTTGATAATCCTTATACATCTCTGGACTCGTCTCTTCAGCCAAGACTTGATCTTCAAAGTCTGCAGCATGGCGTTCTGGATCAAAATCGTGTAACTTCTCGCCTTTACCACTTTTCTTTGGAATGGTTGTATACAGTTCACCTGCATCGTCTTGTCTCGTTGAAAGGTGCACTTGGCCGATAGATAACGTTGGGTTGAACTCTGTGTTTGGGCCTGGTGTTATGGTTGGATTTGTTGGAATCACAGGTGGCTGTTCCTCGACGTATACGGTCTTGATTTGCTTTGGAGCTTGTGGGGTTTCATCAACGAAGAATAGTTCATCATCCGGGATCTTGGAGATTGGATCCACTTTGATGATCTTCTGTTGTTCTTCTATAGATGATGTTTCACTCTCACTGTCACTTTCAACTATGTCTTCTTCTGATTCTGAATCTGTTTGGCCATGCTCAGTGACACTTGAACTGCTCGTTTGTGTTGCAACAGCACTGTCATTGACTTCTAATCGTTGTTGTTCTTTGTCTCTCAAACCCTTGATGATGTCTCTGGTAGGGTCATATGACTCTGACTTGACAAATTCCAACGGTCTCGAACGAAGTGGTAACTTCATTGTGTTATCGTAGTTATCTTCAGTGTTGAAGGCCTCGTCTTGCATCCTTGGTCTTCTGGTTCTTCTCGCTGCCGCTTTCATGGAGTTCGCAGGTGGGAGGTACACTGAGGGACCACCATCAAGATCAAGCATCATAACATCATCATTCACCGGTCTAGGAGGTCCTCTATTGTCCACTCTTTTACCTCTCTTCTTGTTGTTAAATCCTCCACGACCTCCACCACCGAACCCTCCACGTCCACGTCCACGTCCACGGCCTCGGCCGCCTCTGCTGCCACGACCTCCTCGTTTGGGCATTTCTTTAGTTATCTCAAAGTCCGGCTTGTGTTTTTTTCATCCACATATAAAAGGTCCCCTCTTGCTGTTTGGTTCCTCATCAAACAACGCGAAACACCGATGATGTGTTGCGCCTAACAAAGGGCACGTGCTACACACGTGACTTGTACGCCAAAAGTCACGTGCTCCCTTATCGGTGAGCAAAAGTTCTGGGAAAGCGCTGTGGAGATGAAGCGCCCCCCCTTCTATGTATATAAACGGTAAACACAGCCATAATCCACGCTTAGCGCCGCATCAAATTAAAACAAGAAGAAGTCTCAGATTGAAGCCACTGTTTGTGTGAACAAATTGACGCGTTTATCTCCTTAAGCGCCCTATTGGTTGATTGTATTAAATAACAAAGAAAGGCGCCACCCTCCCCATAAAAGCTCACCGCGTTCCACTTACACCAACAAACATGAGTTCAAACGGCATTCAAAGAGTTGTGGAATACTTCTGGACGCAAGATGAGGAGAACACCAACACAAAAGAACCCATAGTGCTCTTAGGTTGTACCTATACATCCCATTTACGGCATTCCAGCGAAGGAGAGATACAGAATGAGTCTTCAATCGCAGATCTATCAGTTACAGACATCAAGAACTACTTCCAAGGACTTTCTTTCCACAAGGAACAACAGACAAAGGAGACGGGCTGGCCCCAGGACTTCTTACACGATGTACGCAGTAGGCTTTGGTTCACGTATAGAACCAAGTTCCCACCGTTGCAAAGGGATGAGGATGGACCTTCACCATTATCGTTACAGAACTTGATCCGTGGTCAGAATTACCAGCTTAATGCTAACTTCTTCACGAGTGACTGTGGTTGGGGTTGTATGATCAGAACAGGGCAGACCATGTTGGGTAACGCGCTATTGATCTTGAAACTTGGAAGAGATTGGAGACTTGATGACACAGTTGCTAATGACACTAAGCATGATGAGATTGTCAGTTGGTTTATCGATGACCCTTCCAAACCATTTGCCATCCATAACATTGTTGAAAAAGGTCGTGAACTCTCAGGTAAGAAAGCTGGTGAGTGGTTTGGTCCATCTGCTACAGCGAGAAGCATTCAATCGCTTTGTTCCGACCACGATGTTGGTTTGAAAGTCTACATCGGTTCGGATAGTGGTGATGTGTATGAACAGGACGTCTTCAAAGTATCAGGGGGTCCAGGCGATGATTTCAAGCCAACACTCATACTTCTTGGCGTCAGATTGGGCGTTGATCAAGTGAACCATGTGTATTGGCAGAGTTTGAAAGATATCTTGTCCTCTTCTCAGGCTGTTGGAATCGCTGGCGGTCGACCATCCTCCTCGCATTATTTCTTTGGGTTCCAAGGTGACCACCTCTTTTATTTGGATCCACACATCCCACAACTTGCCCTCAAGGAAGATGATTCTGAAGAGTCTGTTCCCAGCTTACAAACACAATCCGTTCATACAGACAAGATTCGTCGCATCCATCTATCCGAACTGGATCCATCGATGCTTGTGGGTGTCTTGATCAAAGACGGTAACGATTGGGAGAGTTGGAAGAGACATATCCAAGATCCACAGAATAAAAACACTGTGATTCACATCTCACCGGATCAAAATCCAGTATCGCTGACAAGAAACAGACAGCCATCGTTTGTTATTGTGAATGACGAGGGTGGTGATGATTTCATTGATGTGGCATTAGAGTACGATGACATCCCAGAAGAAGATAACTCCAACCTTCCAACAACTTCTTCATCAATTGAAACTGCTGTTATTAAAGACGATACACATACGGACGAAGGTAACGAATCTCTTGTTATTGTCTCGGAAGGTGCACAACTACCAACTCCAGAAGATGCAGACGACGAAGAACCAGTTGAACTACCTGGCGAAGTCGTTTCCCGTGATACAAGTGCCTCTTTCGAGAACTATACCACGTCTATCAAAGATGATTATGAACATATACCTACAGATTCGTCTGAAAAACTTGAAACTGACAAAAGCTCTGGATGTGGAAGTCTTAATGATCCATATGTCGTTGTTAATCAGGAAAGTCAAAACCTTGACAATGGTACTGGTCATCAGGCAGATGAATCCGATACGACTTAATTTTGATGAAATAAACCTATTTATATGACTGTGTCCTTGTAGAAAGGTCGGTCTACAACCATTTGTTGATCATTAAAATACCCCGAATATCTATTATTTATAACCTGAAATATATTAAGTTTTGTTTTTTCCACCTCTTAATACTGGTGTGTGTGAATCTCCTCACTATGCTCAACCTTGACAAGAGGTCTGTACTCTGGCTTCCACATCTGACTCTTGACCCACTTAACACATTCGTCAAAGTCTCTAGGCACGGTGACGTACTCGTCCTTACCTGGCTGAACCTCATCCTCAATTCTGGCATTACCCTCCTTGAGAGCCTGAAGAATAACAGCAGCGGCAACCTTAGCAGAAGTGTCGTTGATAACCTCAAGAGGAGGCAACAAACCGGCCTTAGGATCTCTATCAAGTGGGGAAAGGGCAGCGAGTTGGTCAACGGCAGCGGAAATCATGGTGTCAGAGATGACCTTGGCTCTTGAAAGCACAGAACCGAGACCAATACCTGGGAATGTGAAACAGTTGTTGTTCTCAGAGATGACCCAACCGTCAACTGGCTTGAATGGGGAACCGGTGGCAACCATGGCGTTGTTATCGGTCCAGGCCATCAAGTCCTCTGGAACGGCCTCATGGAGTCTTGTTGGGTTCGAAAGTGGGAAGATGATTGGTCTTGGGTTGTGCTTATACATCTCTTGGACGATCTTCTTTGTGAAGGCACCAGCTTGGGTGGAACAACCAATCAAACAAGTTGGCTTGATCTTCTTAACAACCTCATAAAGGGATTTGGTGTCGACACCTTCCCATTCTGAAGCTGGGTCGGAGTAAAGATGCTGATCTGGAGTGGAAGTTTCCTGCATGTTATCGAGGATCAAACCACGAACATCCATTGTGTGAATTCTAGCTCTGGCCTCTTCAGGTGTGAAACCGTGTGTAACCATGTGGTTAACGATTTGGTCTGCAATACCCAAACCGGCGGAACCGGCACCGTAGATGACGATTTGGGAATCGAGAAGCTCTCTGTTTGTGTGCTTCAAAGCGGCAATCATGGAGGCCATGACAACGGCACCAGTACCCTGGATATCATCGTTGAAACAAGCGTATTGGTTTCTGTATCTCTGGAGCAATGGTCTACCAGTGGTGACACCGAAATCTTCGAAATGGAGAGTGGCAGATGGGAATCTCTTCTTAAGCACTTGGATGAATTTGTCAACAAACTTGTCATACTCTTCACCACGGACTCTTTCGAATCTGTTACCCATGTAAAGATCATCCTTCAAGAGCTTCTTGTTATTTGTACCGACATCGAGACACACTGGAATGACACGACCTGGGTGGATACCACCACACAAAGTCATCAAGGCGAGCTTAGAGATAGCAATACGAACACCACCAACACCTTGGTCACCAATACCGAGAATACCTTCACCATCGGAGACAACGATGTAGTCAACGTCCTTATCCTCACCGAAATTGGCGAGTCTTCTCTCGATGGAATCTGGGTCTGTGATGTCAAGGAAACAACCTTCCGGTTTTCTGAATCTGTGAGAATAAGCGGCAATGGCATCACCTTCAGTTGGTGTGTAAATGATTGGAACGAGTTCTCTGATATGACGTCTCACGAGTTCGTAGAAGAGAACTTTATTCTGAACTCTCATAGAGGAACAGAAATCGTTCTTGGCGAGTGGAGTCTTAAGGTAAGACAACTGCTTATAAGCTCTTTCAACTTGGTCGTTAAGGTCGTTCACCTGAGCGGGTAAAAGACCTTCAAGTCCAAAAGCGGCACGTTCTTCGAGGGTGAATGCAGATCCTTTGTTGAACAAAGGGGAGTTAAGGATTTGGAATCCAGTGAGAGAACACTCGATTGGACCGTCAACGGAGAGTCTTGTGGACTTTGGAGTGTTCATCTGTTTGGCAGCCTCAGCACCAATTGGGGTCTTCTTGGTGTTTTTGGTGGACTGGTGATGGTCCTTACCAGAAGTGACATCACGAGTAGTAGAAGCCATCTTGGTGGAATTCGTAGCAGAAGCGTACTGTCTAACTGTCATGAATCTGGAGGCCAGCTGAGCTCTTGTGGATGTTGATCTGAGCATTGCTGAGTAGTATAGATGTGGGGATGGAGGTTGATTTAAAAGAGGAAGATACCGGGTGACCGGGTTGTACAGGGGTTGGTTTGTTTTTGTCGTGAGTACCCGGGATGGACAACTGATAAGCACTTGTCTCAATAGAGGGAAAAAGAGGAAGCTAGGAGGAAAGGAACGTCCAAGATATACTTAAAACTCATCACCAGGAAAAAGCAGGCTCAAAAGGTGCGGCTCGTACCGGGCGCGCGCGGCTGGATTTTTTTTTTCTCTCTCTCGCGCAGAATCGCCGGTAGGGGCCGCAGTGCCTCACTCGGCTTCTTCATGTTTGACACCTTTTTTATATGGGTGAATGAATGTGTTTTTAATAATTATTTAAGCGGTGTTTCTTCCAAACTAACACAATAATCTCTTGTATTCATCTAACTACAGGAACATTTAGCCTTCCGAAGAAACTCTATCTTGCGCCCTGAAGAAAATCCGCCAAATGCGACACCGGCGCTTCCCGGAACAAAGGACTGCGGAGCTGTCGCCCGATGCAGTAATCTTTAACGAGCTGGTTCCGGATCCACCCGATTTTGAAGTGAGAGGAGACCGATCACGGAATAAACATGGTTTGCAAGGGCGGGGAGAATGGGCTCTATTGAAAGGGTATATGAGTTTTTCCGGTGTCTTCAACGAGTTCCTTCCTCATACTCCAATGATATTTTAACAAAAGTAAGGCCTGACTCATATATAGAGGTCCCGACTGCCCGGTCCCAGCCATTTGTCGCGTCTGTATGGGAGAACGGGAAGCGTATACTGTGGTCCCTACCGGCTGCCCCGCTCGAGATCCATTTCGATCTCTCTGAAAGAAAAGGTTCAACAAAATATAGCTATAGCCCCGCTTTTGAGTCAACAAAGCACTCACTTTAAACACCGTCTCGGCGCCGTTACATTCAATTGGCACACCCTCATTTCCTCCTCTTTCGTTTCCCTGTAATCCCCTTGTACACATCCATATTTGTATAACATAGACGAAACGCATGTAAAACCTGACAAGTAGCCATTGTCCATCACTTGCCCAGCCGGTTTCGGAGTTCCATTCAGCAAATCACAGCCTTGAAGGGATTTTTACCCTTCCAGCTTTTGAGATAATCCGAGATCGAACTTCCGGAAACACCTGTTCCACCACCCCCGGGGCCGATGCTAATTCCGCTATGATAACCGTTTTAGGACACCATGGCGATAACAACATAAACACGTCTCGTGACGATAAAAGATAGATCGATACATGGCGCTGTAGGTCTACGAAGGGCTGAGGGGCTTAACCCCGATCCCGGTGTCATCAATAGCCCCGGAGTTTCTTGATATAAACAACCTGCATATACATCGGAGAAAAAAAAAATTCTTGTTGACTCTGTCCCTGAACTCTCCGCTTATAGGTTTACCCGGCCGGTGGATGTGCCAAAACTTTCCTGTTTTGGATAGGTATGTGTTTGACAGAGTAGAATCATAAAGTCTGTAAGGATATACAGTTCTATTCCCTCAGTTGGCATTCTTAGTGGTACTATTGTGCGCTTAACTATGAAGAATGGCGAAATGAGACAGATCGCGGATTTTTTAATGTGGTATAACCTACCCCCTTTGATCACCATTGATGATCAGAAACTTTCTCTTCTCGTGAGCGCAATGGGGAATTCAAGGCTTACCATGTGGTATCATTATGATTATAGATAATCGATCTAGTAGTTGGCAATGTTTTCAAACATTTTCAAGCAAGGGATCTGAAGTTATCGTGCCTGATGTATATGACAAATGTGACACAAATCGTTACTCTTTGAAGCATTATTACTATATCACTAAGCCCTATGCCTATTGACCCAATGTGCTAAACAGATTCTCCAAGTACACAATATGTGATACAAGTGAAATACTTGCTAGATGCGCAATACAAAATCCTCCACAAAATAGCCCTAAAGTCAAACAAGAGATTCTCCGGAGATTTCCAAGGGCTGTTTTTCGTGGAAACAAAAACGCGGTAGGGGCACTCTCACTCCCTTTGTTTAGAATGTGTCAACAATGCCATCTACAACCAAATAACTATAAAACAAAGATCAGTTCATTAAATATTACGTAAACCAGAAAAATCAGAGTGCGGAAATCATTCAGACCTGAGAAGAAGAGGAAGAACGGTTTTCCAAGACACCACCCTTAGCATCCTCAATGTTCTCCTCCTCAGCCTTGTTGTCATAGACATCATCACCGGCAACCTTTCTGGAGAAGGCGTGCTCAGTTGGGACAAAGTCCTTAGACTTCCAAGCGAACTTAACATTCTGGTAAAGCTCATCAACCTGCTCCAAAGTGAGGTTCTTAGTCTCATAGACATAGTAGTAAGCAAAGAAGAAACAAAGAATGTTACAACCACCCCAGATGAAGAAAACATTGGAACCGAGACCAGCAGAACCGGCACCCTCATCAACAAGGTATGGTGTAGCATAAGCGATACCGAAGTTCCACAACCAGTTAGAAGCAGAAGAGAGGGCAACGGACTTAGCTCTAGTCTTCAATGGCATGATTTCACCAACGATAACCCAAGCAACTGGACCCCAAGTGGCAGCGAAGAAGGCAACAAAGATACAAGTGAAACCAACCATACACTTGTTAGCGGCAACAGAGTCGGTAGCAGCACCAATGATGGCAATCAACATCTCGGAGATACCCATACCGAGGGCACCACCAAGGAGCAAGTTACGACGTCCGGCAAGTTCAACGAGCAAGATACCTGGGATACTGGCACCAACATTGACAACGTTGGTAGCGAGGGAAGTGATGAAAGCGTTCTTGATACCAGAGTTAGCAAAGAAAGTGGTACCGTAGTAGAAAATGAAGTTAATACCAGTCAACTGTTGGAAAGCCTGGAGACCGATACCGGTGAAAACTCTCTTCAACTGAGAGTTACCCTTCTTGAAACAGTCAGCCCAAGTACCAGTACCGGCAGACATCTCGTACTCGTAGTTAGCGATAATCTCACCAAGCTCATCAACAAGAGCTGGGTGCTCAACTGGGAGTCTTCTCAAAATGGAAAGAGACTTCATAGCATCCTCGTTCTTACCCTTCTTAACAAAGAATCTTGGGGTCTCTGGGAGGAAGAACATACCAAGGGACAAGATGAGAGACCACAAAAGCTGAAGACCAATTGGAACTCTGTAAGAAGCAGTGTTGTCGTAGTCCTTAGTACCTTGGTTAACACAAGAGGCCAAAAGCAAACCGATGGTGATAGCCCACTGGTAACAGGAGACAACAGCACCTCTAATCCACTTTGGAGTGGTCTCAGACTGGTACAATGGGATACAAGAAGAGATCAAACCAACACCCAAACCACCAATGGCTCTACCGGCAGCAAGGAGACCAATAGAAGTGGAAGCAACTTGAAGGATAACACCAAGGTTGAAGACAATGGTGGCAGAAAAAATAATAGTCCAACGACGACCAATGGAGTCAGACAAGTATGGGGCAATAAGAGAACCGAAGAAAGTACCAGCAGACAAGATAGACACGATCAATGAGTGTTCACTAGAGGAGAAAACACCCGGCTCATCTTCTGGGAAAGTTTTGAGAACATATTTCATGGCCATGATACCAGAAATGGTACCGGTATCGTAACCGTAAAGGATACCACCAAAAGCGGCAAACATACCGACGAAGATAGCCATGAAGGTGGAACCTTCTGACTTCTCCTCCGGCTTGAAGAAGATTCTTACGATTCTGTTGTAAGAAGACATGATGATTGATTGATAGTAGAGAGAAAGAGAAGAGTATCAGTTTACATCTTTGTGTGGGAGATCTGCGCCTTTTATACAAATCTGTGGTGGGCGAATCAGTAAAACATCGGAGAATCAGTTTTTCCTGTGAAACTGCGGGGTTCCTCCGGAGCCAGGCGTTATGCGCCGACCCACAGTCGACGCAGTCCCGCGGGGGGACCGGGGCCAGCCAATAAGAAGGCGTTACACACCAAGGCAGACTGGCCAGGGACTAGGAACACGTCAGAAACAGTCATGGATCTGGGAAAAAATATACTCCGCTGTTGCGCAAGTTTGCGGAGAAACAGAAATTTTATGCCCGTGAGACCAAACACGTACGCGACGTAGAGAGCCACCTAGTGGTGGTGGAGTGGGGGAAGAGGCACACACTGTGACTCCATATGTCTTTCCATCTGATTCTATGGTTAGTTTAACCGGAAACGGGCTAAGAATGGTGTTGACAAACAAACCTCCGGCCCACCAAAGCCCTAACGGTTTTCAAGGGGTCCAAAGGAGCGGCTGCCCCATCGTAGTTTTTCCGAGCAACTTTGAAGTCGCAAGGATGTAAACATCTACAAACGCAGACAAATACACCCACAACCACTGAAATAAAACGTTGCTAAGTGTGAACTATTCAACTACACACAACCTACCCCTTTCTAGTGTTCCCCACTACGTGTCCCTTGAGTTGTTCTCTGTGGATGGACGACTCCCTCCGGGACGTCCCTTGAACGAAGGACTAGAACATGCGTCAACATGCAGCATGTTTTTCCACAGGTCTTTTTCGTTCACAATCTCCAGTTGGGTTGCTTATCCTGAAGGGCCTCCCTACGGACTGTAACCCCTGTCAGGCACACCCTGTCAACGGGTTCCAATCTCTAGTATATCCAAAGAGATCTCCGTTTGTACGAAGATCTAGAGAGTCACATGTATCTTTCACTACCAGCAAAAGATCACCCAACATCTTTTCCCCGTCTGTTTGCACGTCTGCTTTTCGTGTGCAGCGTCGAGAAAAGGTCTAGCCAATAGAGTCAAACACACATCTGTCCCCCCGGAGTCGCGCGTGGCTGGAGAGCTGGGGAGCAGCAAGAGCTACGGCTCGTCGCATCTTTTTGCGAAAGCATGCTGGGTAAACTTTTCCCCACCGGCGCAGTGGGCATGTGCTTTGCTGAGAATGAAGTAATGGTTGAACTGCGTATTCTATTCTTCTAAATGACACCTTTGGAGTTATACCACCACAACAAACTTCCCAGACTGCCAAGCGCCCGTTCGCCCGCTCCGTAAATCGGAAGAAAACTTTTTTCCGGAGTGCGTCCGCGGCTGAGTTTATCCGCAGACGAGAGACTCATGGGAGGAGGTCTGGGCGCTCCCCCAGAGCGGGGGGTCCGGCATTCCCATAGCCCCATTGGCTGGAAGTTGTCCAAAGTTGGTCCTTTCATACTTCATGTGCGTGTTGGTGGGCGATCCCATGCATAGGACACCCTGGGAATCAACACGGCCATTGAAAGCTCGTCAGCCTCCTCCTTTGTTGACTCTGTGTGATTAATCAGTGATCATCTCCGTTGGCCTCTGTTTGTTCGTGGAGAATCGAATGACTTAGACTCTTTGATGGGCAAGTGATTAATCTCTGCTGATCAGATCAGACGTTGCACCATTCAGTGACTCCTTAGATACTGAAAATCCTACAAAATCTTCGGCTGTTGACGGAATTACACATGAATGCAATATGTATTACTACCCCTTACTCTTCCTCCTCATCACCGTAGTCATCGTCCTCGACAACATCATCGTTGTCTGGTTTGTCTTTAGCACCGCCCTTGGTAATTCCAGTGGACTGTCCAGCTCTCAAAATGGCAACAGGATGACTCAACTTGTTGTATGTTCTTGTCAATTTGCTCTTCGCTGCAGTTGGAATCTTCTTTAAAGCTGGTGCCGTGGATTCTAAACCAACAGGGAACTCCATCAAATAATCAAAGTCCGTCTTGGAAAGGTAATAGTTATCCAGTATCTCAATCACCTCTGGGATACCATCAGCGCCGTTCTTTTGCAATGGTTCGAGCAACTTCTTCACCAATACTGGAATGTACTCCATTCTGAACTCCTTAGCACTTGTCGAAGTACGCAAACGGGAACGATATTGCAACTCTGTCAACAAACGGTAATACTTACCAGTCTTTGAATTCTGACCCAGCCAACCTGCAAAGTTGACACGACCGGTCAAAGAACCGGCAACGAAAGAAGCAGGTCTCACGGATGACATGATGGCATGTAGAGGCATCAAGGACCATTGTTGTTCAGAACCGTGGATACGGGCATCGACAAGATCGGCTTCACTGATTGAGTCAGCAGCCTTAGCTGCCAACTCTAGATGTTGAGTTCTTGAAGCACCTTTCATCGGTCTTGTTTGGAGATAGTTCTCCTGGACCATCAACGGCACAAAAGCATGATCATCAAAGTAATACTCCATCTTCTTGAAAAGTGGGACATTGGAGTTTTCCAAATAGATCTGGCCACTCAACAGTCTTGGAATGATATCAAAGATCTTCATAGCCACATTCTTTTGCCAGTCATTGGAGATACTTCTCGAGTTATCGGAGTTAATCACCTTCTCCGTGGTAGACACAGTGGATAACAAGTTGATGATCTGTCTGATATCGTTATTCGTTGCAGCAACAATCTGATCAATGACATTAGGATCCAACTTAACTTTTTCTCTCAATGCAATAGTCATCAATCTCGATTTCATCTCCCTAGCGGCAGGTCTTCTAAATGGCAAGTCAATTGTACAACGATCAAACACTCTCATCTTTGGTAATGATTTATCGTTACAGATCAAGATCATAGGAGCCTGTGTCTTACGACAGAAAGCAGCAAGTTCACCGGCACCACCACGATCACCACCGGACATACCATCAACTTCATCCATGATGATACAGAACTTGTTATTATTCGATGACTCTTTTTCGTTTTTTTGGAAGAATCCCATCACTGAGGAGTTGTTCAAGATATTACCAATACTAGATTTCAACAAGTTCTTTGAACGAACATCAGAAGCATTCTTCTCAATGATATCATAACCCAATGACTTGGCGACCAAGTGCGCAGCAGTGGTCTTACCAATACCAGGTGGACCTGAGATCAACACAGCCCTTTCAGATTCGCCCTTCTCGGGTTTCTTGTTACCAAATCTAGCTGGCCACGTTTCGAGCCATTGTTGTAGTCTTTGGATTGTACTCTTGTTACCACACAGCTGTTCAATTTTCGTTGGGGCATATCTTGTTGTCCATAGCTTATCGGCATCAGTTTTCAAAGATGTCGTTGAAACGGGTTTACCACTCTTTTGTGCCTTCTTAATGGCAGCTTCTCTCTTTTTAGCCTCTTTTTCAGCCTCTTCAGCCATCTTCTTAGACTCCTCCATGGCTTTCTCCTCTTCTTCCAGTCTTTTAATTCTGGCTTTCTCAGCAGCATCGCCATCACCTCCTTCAGCAGGCATACCACGGATCAGATCTAGGAAACCTTGTTGATTAATGGCCTTGATACCGTTTTGTTTAATCTTCTTCACTTTAGAAGGACCAGCCTCTTCACCGAGAACGACAACCGAAGTCTTTGAAGAGATGGATTTGGTAACTTTTGCACCGTACTTCTTAGCCAACTCTTCACAATCTTGACGTGGGATATCTGGTAAGACACCGGTGAACACCATCGTCAACCCTGTTAAACAGTTTGGTGCACCTTCCGGAATCTCCACTGCTCCTGAAGAGGTTGGTAACGTCGCTTGACGGGCTTTGAAATCACGGAAGTTGAAACCGGATCCTTCACCAGTGGCGATATCCTCGGGTAATTCAGCATCTGGAATGGTTGCAAGGACATCCATAGCGGAAACGCCACATGACGCCGTATTAGATGAGGTGATCTTCTTTGGTGATGCACTTTTCTTCTTCTTCTTCGGAGTGTCTTTAGCCATTATTACGAGGTCATCGTCGGCTATCTCTTCCTCGACTGGAATCACATCTGGTTCCTCTTCTTCCTTGGCCTCTTCTTCGTTGAAGATCTCATCATCAAAATCATCGGCGAAATCGTCTTCATCCATCTTGAAATCTCCATCGTCATCGTCATCTATGTCAATGATGTTTGCATTTGGACGACCCGGTTTATCATCTTCGGCGTAATTGGTCTTTGTCCTAGCCCTTTTGGTCGGACGCACTTGTTCCTCTTCTAAGTCATCATCGAGATCAATTGTTTCAATTTCCCTCTTTGGCTTTTGTTTAGAAGATGATTTGGGTTGTGAAGGTTTCTAAACCATTGTTAATACTTTGATTCCAGATGAACGCGTTGGTCTCTCTCAGTACACCAAACGTCAATCCAAAAAGGGCTAAAGACTCACTTTTGGTGTGGTTTTCTTACCACCGGAGCCAAAGAAGTCTCTAATGTCCACCATATTTGATTAGCGGAACAATTGGATATATATAAAAAGGTTAGTGGCGTGCCCTTTTTCTTTCCAAACGCGTAGCAAAAACTGTTGCGCGTTTAATCGCGCCGGGACTCATAGTCCTATGTATGCGGACTACGAGTCCATGAGACTAGTCTTGTGGGACTAGCGAAAGTCGAAACAAAAAGAACCAACCATTAAGAGACTGCTCCACACATACATTCAACAGAGAAGACAACAAACGAACACGTGAGAATAAGCAGATCATCATTTGTAAAAAGCTTCCCATTCAGGCTATCAATCTTCTTGCTGACTGTTTTTCTTTCTGTCGTTTTTTTGTCTGAATAATATCACCAGCTTCGGAAACGAACACGCTGGAACATGGCCAAGAAGAAGAACAACAAGAAAGCCGCCTCCAAAGCCGCTGAGAGTGATGCTAAACACGATGAAGTCCCAGAGACAACACAGGAGACTGAACAAACTGGTGGTTCTAGCGCTGTTGAAGATTCAGTTGATAATGGCGGAGCGTCGACTTCATCGGATCAAATTACGTCGAATGGCACTGATGCAATGGTCATTGGAGAGACACAGACGCAGAACAAAGAGGGAGGAGTGGCTGATCCAACATCTGGCAAAGGAGGAGAAAAGGGTAAGGATGAAGGAGGTGTTGACACTGGCTTTAAAGATCGAAAAGATCAGTTGCAAGATGACAAAGTGAAACAACTTGAGGCTAAGATCGCAGAGTTGACATTGAAACTGGATTCAAATGAGGACGATGTTGCTATCAAAGAGACAAAACAAGACGACACAGAGTTGGAGAAGTTGAGAGAACAACTCAAAATCTCCGAGTCAGAGAAGGATAAGATTCAGGTTCAATATGAGGCGTTATTGAGTAGACTTGGATCTATGAAGTCGGTTTTCAGTAAGATGAAAGAAAGTCAAGCAGAGCTTGAAGAGACCAAAGAACAACTTGATGAGTATGAAAAACAGAATCTTCAATTGAAGAAAAAACTTGAGAACTATCAAAAAGAGGCACACGATGCTGAGAAGATGGTTACAGTATTAAAAGAAGAAAGTGAATCTTTAAATTCTGAATGTGATCGTCTCAGTGCTGAGATGAGAAATTTGAGAAACGAGTTTGAAGAGAAGGAAACCAATTGGTCTTCTGAGAGACAAAGTCTCGTACAGTCCAAGACGAAATTGGAGAAGGAGATTGAAAGACTTCAAGAGAATAATGAAGAGTACATCATTACACTAGAGAATGACAAGATGGTTAATACATCGTTGAATAACGAAATCAGTGATTTGACAGAAAAAATTAGAGACTTGGAGTCCACAATTACTCAACTTGAAGAAGAAAAAACTTCATACATGAAGCTTAATGAATCTGCAAATGAAAACTTGAAGAAATTACAAAAGGACTTTGAAGTTGCATCAACAAAACATCTCAACTCATTCAAGACTTTGGAACAAGAGTTGGAATTACAAAGATCACAATATGAGTCACTTAAAACCCAGAATGACAAACTCCAAGAGGAGAACTCGCGGGTTTCTAAACTTGAGAATGAAGTTAAAGAGAAACAACTCCAGATCGGTAAGCTCCGTCATGAAGCCGTCATCCTCAATGAGCATCTCACAAAGGCTTTACAACTGATCAAACGTAACAGTGATGCTGAAACCGTGGATAAAGAGCTCGTGTCCAACTTGTTCATCTCCTTCCTAAGCATTCCAAGAGGTGATACTAAGAAGTTCGAGGTTCTTCGATTGATCTCCAACTACTTGAATTGGGACGAAGATAAGAAGATCCAGGCCGGCTTGGCACACAACGTCACCGCATCCAGGTCCAACCAAGCCAGAGAGAGCTTCGTCTCCTTATGGACTGAGTATTTGGAGAATGAGAGTGTTAAAAAGTGAATATACACACAAGGCTGGTGTGCGCCCCGTACCAATTCTGTAGATCTGTTTCGCGACGTGCAGTTGGTGCGTTGTCTAGACCCATTTTGGCTATTTCAAGCACTGCCCTAATTCCTCTTTTCCCCTTTCACTTAGAAAGGACAAGGAGAATGGGGTTCAAGAGCCAGATCAAGTCCTTGCAGCGGAACAAGCGCACCAGAACGGCCCTGCTGGCGGCTTTTGCGCTTTTCTGCGTGATCAATTTGTACCAGAGCATCTATGGCATCTCCAACTCCAACACTGCCTTCATCAAGAAAGTCATGGGAAACACACAATCACCATACAATGGGCCCACATCTACGGTGGAGATCTTTAAACAAGACACGGGGAAGATCAATAAGCTGCCTGCTGACGCGACGTTGAGAGAACAACTCCATTTCCAATTCCCATACTCACGAACCCAACCTATCCCCAAGTTAATTTGGCAAACGTGGAAGTATCCAAGGGAATCTGAGGAGTTTGAGGAACATTTCTACAAGTTCTCTGCCAAATGGATTGAGAAGAATCCAGATTACACGTATACACTTGTGCCCGACCGTGTCGCTCATGACTTGGTCAAACATCTGTATCAAACCGTTCCACAAGTGCTCAATGCCTATGAACTTCTCCCAAAACCGATCCTCAAGGCGGATTTCTTCAGATACTTAATCCTTTACGCCCGTGGAGGAATCTATTCCGATGTGGATACCACCTCACTCAAACCGGCAAGCACATGGGTCTCAGCAAACACAACGCTTTACGATGAACCTAACCAAGCAGGCTTGGTTGTGGGCATTGAAGCCGATCCGGATAGACCCGATTGGAACCAATACTATGCTAAACGTGTCCAGTTCTGTCAATGGACCATCCAGGCTAAACCTGGTCACCCAATGCTCGGTGAGTTGATTGCAAGGATCACAGAGATCACATTACAAAAACAAAAGGATGGAACTTTAAACAAAGTGGTTGGTAAGGATGCAGGTGCCGATATTATGAACTGGACTGGACCGGGTATCTTTACAGATGAGATTTTCAAGTATCTCAATGAGTTGATCAAATATGACCCCACGGTTCGCATTGTGAATCCAACCCCGCCTAACGAATATAACAAAGGTTTAAACGTGAAAAATGGTATCGATTGGCACTTCTTCACACTCATGGAGGAGCCTGTTGTTGTTGATGACGTCCTAGTGCTACCAATTACAGGGTTCTCTCCAGGTGTGGGACACATGGGTTCCAAGTCTCCAGAACATAAGGACGCCTATGTGAGACACATGTTCGAAGGAAGCTGGAAACCTGAAGATGAGAAGATGAACGGTGATAAGAAGACGAAGAAGAACTACAGAAAGCCTAAGAGAGGTCCATTCTAGTTCTATGAATGAACGGGAATGAGCTGTGTGTAATTATGTAAAATGAACGCCTTATATATCAGCTCTAAACACCCAGTTTTCTGTCCTGGAGATTCACAGTACAACACAAACACATTCAGATCCACACATCTTCCATACATCCTCTATGAAGACCGAGATCTGTGTATAAATGTGAGATCGAGAGGCACCTTCCGCATTGGGCCAAAACGCGAAAACACCGAAAAGAATTTTGGAGAGACAACAAACACGTCCTTTTTGACGCCATTTTTCCACCTATCACACAGTTTCAATCGCTTTTTCCACCCTCTTCAGACATTCCCGCAGACCACCACTAACCAATCGTTCTTCTGGTGTCTGTTCCCTCTGTGCTCTCTTTAATTCCCTGTGTTTTTTCTTCCCCTTTTGAGTATACACACGCGTCTTGCGTTCCTTTGAAGCCCCCCAGGTTTGTTTACAATTCGATAAATGAGAGACTATAAGGTCGTTGTCCTCGGTGCCGGTGGTGTCGGTAAGTCCTCCCTCACAGTACAGTTTGTCCAGGGAGTGTACATCGATTCCTACGATCCTACAATTGAGGATTCATACCGTAAACAGATTGAAGTTGATGGTCGTGCCTGCGATCTCGAGATCCTCGACACAGCTGGTGTTGCACAATTCACTGCAATGCGTGAACTTTACATCAAATCTGGTAAAGGTTTCCTGCTCGTCTACTCCGTCACCGATGAGTCCTCGTTAGAAGAGCTGTTGGCTTTGAGAGAACAGGTGTTGCGTATTAAGGATGCGACTAACGTGCCGATGGTGTTGATTGGTAATAAGTGTGATCTCGTTGATGAACGTGTTCTTAAACCGGAAGATGGTATCTCCATCTCCGAGAAATGGGGGCGTGTTCCGTTCTATGAGACCTCGGCAATGCATAAGACAAATGTCGATGAGGCATTCATTGACGTTGTGAGACAGATCATGAGAAATGAAACTTTGGAGAATCAGAAGCAAACTTCTCCAACTTCTCCAACAGGGGCCACCCCAATTGCTGGAACCACTCCTTCAGAGTCTGGCCCGGCCTCCTCTGCCTCGGCACCACAAACCAAGACCTCTCAGACTCCAATCCAGTCGAAACCTCTTGGTAAAGTTAACACCGGTGTCGGTTCAACTGCTCCAAAGAAGAAGAAGAAGAAATCTGGCTGTACCATTCTTTAAAAAGTCATTATCATCATGTCATCAATCACATCTTTTTTATCTCTCCTTCTTTCTCTCTATTTTTTTTCTTACTGGTTATTTCATCACGGTTATTCATGTTTCAACTCCCATCTTCCAACTCCACCCCCACATTTTTTTAGGTTAATCTTTTTGGCTAAGCCACCTGCACGGCAACATGTCACACAGTCTTTGAAGTCGTTACGAAGTTATATTCTCACTACATCTCTATATCCCCTTTTCATCATTATCGTTACTCTCTACATATATAGGAGTTACGTTGTATCCATTTTGTCTTAATCTAATGTGGACTCTTTTCCTCTTCATCCAGTAGTATATACATTCATAGATCTATGTACAAGGAACAGACAATTTATTGGGATGACTGTCTGTGGATCTTGGCAATGGTTGCTCTCACAGCAGACTCTGAAGCCTTCCAATCGTTCTTAACAACGTCCCATGGGACATTTTTAAACACTTGGCCAATCTTCAAAGGACCATTTTTTTGTAACTCGTTCAAAAGCTCAGTGACTTTTGTGTCGATCTCCTCTTGTGATGCCACTGGCAATTGTTTCAAGTAATCTTCGATCACTGAGATCTCTTTGGTCTCTTTCTCGGCGAGCTCAGGTCTTGAGAGTTTCTCATATTCAGCAGCGGAGTCCTTTCTCTGTGCGATGGCTTTGGAGTAGAGCTCGAACAACAGGAACTCGTTGTGTTGGGAAGGTTTGGTGTCGATCTCCTTGTTCTTGATAGCTGACAACAGGCCTTTAACTGTGTCTCTTTTAAGTTGATTCTTCTCTCTCATGGCGAGCTTAAGATCTGTCTTAAGCACCGCAACGGCGTCCTTATAAGCCTGTGTGCTCTGGAATCTGATGAGTCTTGCTGGTGCATAGAAAGGTGTAGTTCTGGCGAACATCGTGGCCCTGTTCCTTAACTAAAACATATATAATAGAAGAGAAGATATGGATTCGAATGGTCGAGCATTTGTTGGTCTTGTGTGTGCCCCTACCACATAACACCCGGACACCACTTTCGCGAACCCTGCCTTGGTCATGGGTTTCAGCTTTTAAACAAGTTATTGATCTCCCCGGTTGCCCAGTAAAAAACCTCCTTAAAAAGCAGGTTTCTCTTTTATCTGTTACAATCCGGCATTTTCCTCACCCAGTCGGCCAGTTGATCCGGTCAGCTCAGTATTCCTTATAATTACAGTGCAAACAGCTATTACAAAAGGATCACATAAACATCATCCCACAACGATATGTCTGCCCCACCGCTGCTACGAGCACCGGGGCTCAACAACAACAACAAGAATCCCAAATCGCCACGGCTCAAGCTTGCCACTCTGAACGTCAAGTCCTCTACCCCGCAACAGGTGCCCCGTCTCACCATTGAGCGTCCGCCAAGCGTTGTTTACCAGGATGCACAGAGCTCTTCGTCGACAGGGTCACTCATTTCAACGACGAATCGGTTAGCACATCTCGATATCAGTGACCCTTCGCACACTCCGACACCTTCGACAGCGACGAGTGACGCCAGTGTCGGGATGTTCAGCGCAGAGATCATGGCCGAGGTGGATGCCTCCTCAACGACATACAGTGCTAACACTGATAGTAGGAGAGGTTCAGAGTTTGAAAATGCCATTGAAGAAGGTGAAGGCACTTTACAGAAAGTTTACAAGGACGTTGATGAGTTGGACGAAGACGATTGGTATCTGTTACATAAAAGAGGTGAGATCATAGAGTTGGGTGTGTTGGGTGAAGGTGCCGGTGGGTCCGTCTCACGGTGTAAGTTGAAACATGGAAGCACCGTCTTCGCATTGAAGATGATCATATCGGATGCCACCGCCGATACACAGAAACAGATCCTCAGAGAGTTACAATTCAACAAGAGTTGTAAAAGTCCACACATTGTCAAGTATTACGGTATGTTCTTAAACGAAGAGAGTGCCTCCATTTGCATCTCCATGGAATACATGGGAGGTCGATCATTAGATGCCATTTACAAACGAGTTAAAGAAAGAGGTGGAAGAATCGGTGAAAAAGTGTTGGGCAAAATCGCACATAGCGTATTGAACGGGTTATCATACCTCCATGAACATCGGATCATCCATAGAGACATCAAACCCCAGAATATCCTGCTCGATTCAAAAGGTAACGTCAAACTTTGTGATTTCGGTGTCAGTGGCGTTGTGGTGAACTCATTGGCTACAACGTTCACAGGAACTTCGTATTACATGGCCCCAGAACGTATCCAAGGACATCCATACTCTGTCACTTCTGACGTTTGGTCACTTGGTTTAACACTATTAGAAGTTGCCAAGGGACAATTCCCCTTGGACATTGACGTTGCTGGAACTTCCCCCATTGAAGTGCTCACCATGATTATGGAATTCACACCGAGATTAGAAGACGAGGACGATATCAGTTGGTCAAATGCCTTCCGATCATTCATTGATTATTGTTTAAGGAAAAACCCAGCGGAGAGAGCTTCACCAAGACAGATGCTTTCACATCCATGGGTAGTTGGACAGAGTAAGAAATCTGTCAATATGGAGAAATTTGTGAAACAGTGTTGGGAGGATTAGGAAATGAATTGATGATACCTTTATCTATGCTGTAGGACTACATGACACATAAGATCATCAACTTATACTAATTGACTCTAGTATACAAAGGGGACATCACGCTCATTCGTTCTTGTTTTGGGGTCATTTACTTCTGTGGTCTTGTAACTGGCCATTGGTAGACGCCTGGCTTTCCAAAGACATAACCGTTCTTCTTCAAGTAGTCAAGCAATTGTGCTGGGCCTCTGGAACCGTATGGGTAAAGAGTTGGAGTTGGAGCATTTGGACCTTCAAGGTAATTCAACAATGGGGTGAACAGCTTCCAACTGACATCCAATTCGTCATCTCTGACAAAGTTGGAGTGGTCACCATGGAGAGCATCTCTGATCAAGGACTCATACGCCTCTGGGATCCAGAACTCGGAGTAACGTGTCTTGTAAGACAAATCCAAATCGGTGAGCTGTGTAGATGTGGAGAGACCTGGTTGCTTAGCGTTCAACTTGATGTAGACGGCCTCATCTGGCTGGATTCTGATGACGAGTTCATTAGGTGGGATGTCCTCAAAGATACCAGATGCAACCTCTTTGTATTGGATTCTCACCTCAACCTTACCGGCATCCAAGGCCTTACCAGCTCTCATGATAATTGGAACACCGGCCCAACGTTCATTCTGGATCTCCAACTTCAAAGCGGCATAGGTGACACACTTAGAACCTGGCTTGACGGTCTCATCGTCCAAGTAAGCTGGCTTAGAACCATCTTCGGACTTGTCGTATTGACCAATGATGATGTCATCGGTGTTGATTGGGGAAATGGCCTTCAACACTTTAACCTTCTCATCACGCACGGATTCTGGGTCAAAAGAGACTGGTCTCTCCATGGTCAACAATGTCAACACTTGAAGCAAATGGTTTTGCATAACGTCACGGATGATACCAATGTCATCAAAGTAACCACCACGACCCTCGGTACCGAATGGCTCTTTGAAAGAGACCTGGATGGACTTAATCTGTTCTTTGTTCCAAGAGGTGTTAAGGATCTGGTTACCGAATCTGAGAACGAGCAAGTTCTTAACCATCTCTTTACCCAAGTAATGGTCGATTCTGTAAATCTCTTCTTCGGAGAACAAAGGAGAGAGATCTTTTTGCAATTCTCTTGAAGATTCCAAATCGTGACCGAATGGCTTCTCAACGATGATTCTGGTGATACCGTTCTCAGCATAGACGTTCTTCTTCAATTGGGAACAAACGGAGACAAACACGGAAGGAGGCAAAGCGAGGTAGAACAATCTATGTGGTTCGGTAACACCTCTCTCTTTCTCAAAAGATTCAATGTTCTTGTTCAATTCGACAAACCCATCTGGCTGATCGTATGGACCGGCAACGTAGTGGATCAATTGAAGGAATGGCTCGATCTTAGCCTTGGCCTCATCGGTCTTGGCCTTAAGGAAGCCCTTGATTCTTTCTCTAAGCTCCTCTGTGGTGAGCTTGGAACGGGCATAACCGTAGATCTTTGTGGACTCGGCAAGGAAACCTTCTCTGTAGAGACCGAAAAGAGCTGGGAAGGTCTTCTTCTTGGCGAGGTCACCGGAGGCACCGAACACAACGACGGCGGTGTTCTCTTTAAATTCGACGGCCATTGTTGCTTGCTTGTGGGAAGATAGATAAATGACACAAAGCAAGGGATTTGTTTAAAAGAGCTGGAAAGAAAGTGGCGAATTAACTGACTCGGAACAATCAAACAGCTGAATGGAAAGCACAGTTGGCTGTGGCGACTTAAAGGGTTTTCAAAAAAGAGGCAAACCGGTGAAGAAAGCGGGTGACAGAATTTAAATATGAGCGATGGCTTCCACGGGTCGAATCCACCCGCACTTCCCACAAATTTTCGCGGGCCGTCACAGCAACGCACGTGACCTGTCTTTTACTTCAACCAAAATGCCTTCTATTTATTAGTAATTGGATCGGTTTTTCCGATCAATTGTTCTATATAAATGTATTCGGATAAATTACATATACACAATCGACAATGGTCGCCAAGGGTTCGCTTCCGAGATAGGCGCCGTCCTTCGAGAACTTTCTGCTGTCATTTTTGCACGTGTCAGCGCCCTTTCGCTCTCCCGCCAAAAGCGACGGCCAACACAAAACCGGTGACTGATTTGTCAGTGAACTTGTTTTTTTTTTTTCAATATGTCATGAAAGTGTGGTTTTATAGCGTTATATAGCGTATACATAGGTCAATTGGTTCATATAATGTGTATTGTAGTACATAGCCAACGCTCAAGTCGCACAATTATATAATGAAACCATACAATTAGTCCATGATCGGCTGCCCCCTTCCGCTTATCGTGGCCATTCGAACGCGAAGAAAGCCTTCGACACCCCCACAGAAAAAAAAGCCGAGTATAAGGTGAAGAAGAGGGCAAATTGATTGTTGATATAACGTTGTTCCATATATATAGACATTGCAATACATTGTACAATATATTGCAACACTCTATTACAATTACATATAGATAAACCGGCCCCATCTATTATAATGCAATTGTGCCAGCGGTTTATCCGGCTTATTAACCCACGGCTGATCTAGTACCATTTGTCATTGCCTTTCTCCGCTATTTCCATTCAGATCCGAGATCGATATATAGAAAATGACATATTGAAACAACACAAAGAGAAATGTATATAGAGAAAACAATATATTGTACGATATATAGAAAACATTATATAACACACATCTGCATAATGCCCCCATCGGACACCGCACTGATCATCATCGGCATCCGCTAACGCCGTTGCCGGTTACGGGCTCGTACTGCGTACTCCGACATCCTATATCTTCAACATTTCCAATTACGGTCATAACACATTCACTCAACTATGTAAACCCACACGTTTCTAGGGTCTTGTTTATATACAACACCATCTGGTACCTGTTTCGTAAACGTCACACCCAAGTTCTTCAAATCTAATACCAATGAGATGTTACACTTCTGTAAATGGGCATAACTGTTTGAATAATCCACAGTGAGTTCCGTTAACAATGGGAAATGTTCTTGATCAAACACATATTTCTGCCTTGTCGGTTTGATTCGAAGTGTTAACCCCAAATGTTGTAACGTTGGGAAGATATGGCCACGACATAGTAAAGCCTCATTGAACCTATCAAAATTTAACAATGACAATTGTGAAAGTTGTGGTATGGTGATTGTGAATGGTGGATCCGAAGGCACCATTGCGTAGTTCTCCTTTTGAGGGCCTTGTGGTAGGTCATGGATCTCTATATCGTTATGTGAAAGCGATAATGTCGTTAGTGATGACATCTTATTGATGAGATCATTAGCGAGGATGAACGATTTGGAGTTTGAAATGATGTCAACTTCGAGTAATGATGGCAAAACACTTGACAATTGTTGAAGTAAATATCTGAGTCCCGTTGGGATAGATGTGATCTCAAGGTGTAAAGTCTTCAACAGTGGACAGCTAATGTTTTCAAAGAACAAGGACTCTGAAAACCCTCTTTCGAAAGCACCATGGATGTGTAATGATAGTCTCTCCAACAAGGGGAATGAAGTATTGTATAACGACACAGAATTCCCACTAATCTCCAAATCTTTCAATTGTTTCAATTCCACAGAACTTTTATCTTGGGAAATCTGTAACTCAACATTACCAGTGAATGCAGATTGCAAATGAAGCACTTCCAATTTCTCAAACCTTTCAAACACTTTCAAAGTTAACCCACTTTCAATGGCAACACCTTTGATTTCTCTCAAATTGGGCATGTAAGAGAGTTCCAAAAACTTCAACAACGGAGGCAATCGTGGTTTGGTCATACTCGAACTTGTTAACCCATTCAACTTCTCCAAACTCTTACTCCATACTTTGAAATCATAGTAACTCGATATGCTGAAATAGAAATGAGGCAACTCCTTAACGTTTCTAAACTCATATTCATGACCGAACCGTATCAAGTCACGGCCAAATCCACTGTTCTGGTTATGCATGAAGGTGTTAACAGCCAGGTCGGCACCATCCAAGAATATCGTAAGCGCAACTTGACTCATATAATGATGGTACAACTTGGTATCCTCTGGGACGACACCTAATCGATCATAATCGATCCATACGTTGCCCCTATCGGCAAATGCCATCTCTGCAGCCCTCTGTGTCAAGAAAACCTCGACAATCTTGACACCAACACTAGATTTATACTCTGCAATGGTTCTCAAATATGGATCCGGAGGCGTCCCTTTGCTTTCTTGGTTGAACTCGAATATAATGAACTTGAACTTCCTCACAATTTCTCGGAATGTCTCATCCCGTGTAGAATACATAAACAGATACTCATCTGCAATGGCATTGAATGCACCGGAAGCATAAGGGGCATCACCACACACAAGTACTAGTCCACGGATCAACGATTGAAACTGACGGCACACCAGTGCAAGCCGAAGGTAGTCATAAAGATCGTCCACTTCTGTCAAGACTTGGATCAACACCTCGTTCGGAAGGTCAAGCAGCGACACACGTCGTGAGCTCATAATGATTTACTTGTTACCAACGTAGAGTGAAGACCACACCGTTCTTTAAAAGGACAATGGCAATCTCTCTCTTTCTCCACGAATGGCGCTTATAAAACGAGTTCGCGCACTTTTGAACCGCGCAACAGCGGGCCCTCCACTTTGTTTTCGGTTCGCCACCGATTTCTTCTGCTTTGCAATCAATTCACCTCCATCATCGCTAAGGAAATGTCTTCTGTCACTGTTCAATTCGGGCTTAAGACTCTCAAGCTGAAGACTACGCCAGGAATGGCCACGGCGGAACTTCTTGAAAAAGCAGCCGCCCATTTCAAAGTTCCATCCTCCAGCTATGGCTTATTGTATGTTTATCTTCATTTCTCTTTATATTTACATTTACTAACTCAAAGCAGTCATAACAAGAATGAATTGTCACTTGCTTATCCAATGAGACTTCAGAACCTCCCAGCAGGAGCCAAGTTGATCCTTTCACGATCTAAGAAGGCCCAATCCGCCGAAGTCACCATCAAGGTGCAGTTCATCAATGGACCATCGCTCTCTAAACCGGCGGTGGTGAAGAAATTACAGACGTCAATGACACTTCGTGAGTTGATTTCGGATCTCGAGGGTGAGGTTGGTAAGATCTTGGGTCAAGGGCTCACCGTTAAGTTCGCCACGTTTACTAAAACCGTTGGAGAAGAGGCATTGGATGAGAGTTTGGCGAGTGTTGGTGTTGAGGATAACGGTGTTTTGAGGGTGAGTTTCACCGATCCGAACCAGAATGTCCTGGAGAAGAAAACTACTGCCTTGGAGAACTTGGTCAAGAAGGCTGTTCCAATCAAGACCGAATCAAAGGTTATGTCGGAGACATCACCAGCTACCGCTCCAGAGGAAATGGAGGCTACCCCACAACCAACACGAACTGAGCCTGTGTCAACGACAACATCATCAGAAGTTCCCGAGCCACAACCTCTTCCAACCCCAGAGGCTCCTACCGAAACAACTACAGAACCGATGGACGTTGATCCACCGGCACCGGTTCCATCCAGCATCCCAGTCCCACCAGTTGCCGAACCAGAACCAGAACCAGAACCAGAACCAGAACCAGAACCCCAGCACGTATACATCTTCACTCCAACCACAGCACCACTTACACATGCTACCCCAGATGAATCCGAATATGATCTTTCCGTGTCTCAAGCACGTCAATACCAAGAGATGCTTTCACGTCGTGCCAATGAACCAGCAAAGCTACGTAAACAAAGACTGGAACAACAGAAGAAAGTGTTGACAAACATTGAGATTCGTGTTAGATTCCCTGATGAATCAAACTTACAAGTCAATTTCAAACCAACTGACACAGGTGCCATGTTGTATGATTTTGTCAAAGGAACGTTGTTAAGACAAGAAGAACCATTTGAATTGAGTATCCCATACCCTGCACATGTCATCAAAAATGATTCAACCAAGTTGAAAGAAGTTCTTGGTTCAAGAAACTTGTTGTTGTTCAAGTGTTCTAGAAAAACTGGTGGGTTCTTGAAAGAAGAGTACTTAGCCAAGGCTAAAGATATTTCCGAGGCAGAAGAGGTCAAGTTGGAAAAAGAAGGATATGGCGATGAGGAAGAAAAGGAACAAGAATCCAAGATTAAAGGAGGTGTTTTACCTAAGAAGTCCGATGCTAAGAAATTTGGAGGAAGTGATGGTGGTAAGAAAGTTCCAAAATGGTTGAAGATTGGTAAAAAATGAGCATAAAATGCATGTACCAGGCAATCCATCCTGGCTTATAGATACTACAGCGTAGATAATTATTACAAAATGCATATATGCTAAATGACAATTGTTACACTAATCCACTGAGTGTAAGTTTCTCCAAGAATGGACTGAGATCTTCTTTTCTAATCTCAATGATGGAACTCTCAAACGAATCGATTCTCACTTTAGCACCAGTTGAAATGGCCACTTGTTGGAAAGCAACACTGAATGTGTTTAACATCGTTGTTGATTCATCAAGGTCCTCGATGGCTTTTCTTCCTCTTGGATAACGTGGGGCAAGACCGATCACCAGATATGTGTCAGTTGCCTCATCAAACGATGCCATAACCAATGGTAATAGCGTCTTATCAAACTCGGCACAACTCTCCAAAATCCAGTTTCCCAATCTCGTGAGAATCAATGGGTTTTTGAACATCTCGTAATCTGGTCCTTCTTTCAACACGACCAATCTATAAATCTTCAAGTTTCTCAACTGACGTTTCTCCAAAACAGCCATACCGGTGTTGAATACCACTTTTTGGAACTCCTTAGCGTACTCCAAACCTTTGTTAATCTTATCAATGTTATTATCCAATGCATCCCAACTTTGCCAAAAGTTATTAATCCAGACCTTCTCCTTCTTGGCAATCAGTGCCTCGATATCTTCTTCCTCATCATCATCACTATTATTAACAGTCTTTGGAGTGGCGTCATGTTCCAACAAAGCACTGATAGCCTCAACGCATTCACTTGCAGATAGTGATCCACGGAATCCATAAGTTCTCAAGAATCCATCCCTAACAAGTTCATCCAAATCGTAATGTCCAAGCACACTTTTGAAAGTGATATTTAAATTCTTCTTGATGTCACTGTTCATGTATAACCAATTCTGCTTTGAGTCCTGTAGTGAAATACCCATACGTGCAAACATCTTATGAAGTTTTTTCCTTCCGTCTTCTCTCCAAATGCTCAACTTAGCATTGACGTAATTCGAATAGAAAAATGCATCATATAACGTCCAGTGCCGCAGGAGGAACAAGTAATAATCTGGTTCAATCGATAGTGTAGATGAGTCTGCATTCTTCGTTGTGTTGTCCGTTGGACTCAATCTAGTAACTTCACCTGCGAGAGCTGTAAATGCTGTACGGTAGACTTCTGGGTATTGTGAATCAAGTGAAATCGTTCCAATGATGGTGAGCCAAAGTGATTCAATGTTCGTCTCACCAATCTCAGAGAGCAGTGCGTAAACTTGTTGTGAAACTGAGACGGAAATGGTCATACCTGTAGCATAGTACTGTTCAACGACTTTCTCATTAGTTCTGATCTGACGTTTATGGGACTTAGTCTCCTGTTTGTGCTTTCTCTTTCTGATCTGTGAGCTTGTGAGTTCTTCTTCGTCGTCATCGTCTGTGAGTCCTTCAATTTCGTCTTCGTCATCATCATCCTTATCTGTACCTTCATCGGAATCACTATCACTTCCCTCATCATCATCTTCGTCTTCGTCTTCTTCATTCTGGAGACTTAGCAGTGTCGTGAATGCTTCCCTCTCATTGCTTAATTCGTTATCAATGAATCCATCATCGAAGCACGTCACGATATGGGATCCAAAGATGTTATCGAGATTCCAAGGCTTATGACCGTCAATGACGTATATGGACCTGCTTGAGTTGAATGTGCCATCTATATTACGGTTCTCTTGGTCCAAGAACTCTTCCGGCTCAATCTCAAAGAAGGATTCCAAGTCAACCATAGCACCACAACCTAAGAGGATGATGTTTGAGATATCGGCATCAAGCTTTTGATAATGGCTCTTGAGATCGGTATAGCCGACAATGGGCACGACCTGGAACTGTATGAGCTCTTTCTTGAAGACAGAGGTCAACACCTTCGAAGCACATAGGGCATCAACGTTGAGACAAGCGACAAAGACAATGAGCTTACACGTCGAATGCGACAACGACGTCTTCTTGATCCGGTCAAAGGCCTTATGGAAGTTGCCTTGTTTGATGTACATGTGTCTCCCTAAATCTCTCACTGACTTCTTCCTCTTTTTCCAAAAAAACCGGGTTAAATGTATAAGTTTATGTTTTTGTTTACCGAAAACACGACGCGTTAACTAAAACTTTGAAACGCGTCGCACTTCCAAAAAAAAAAAAAAAATAAATAAAAAAAAAAAAAATGCGAGTTCGCGAAAACGCGAAAATTACCTCTTTCAGATACCGTAGCCCCCAATCCCGAGACCTCCTATTGTTACGAGATCTTTGGTTGCTCTTTTATGAAATTAGCCGGGACGTATTTGTCTCTCTCTCTCTGTAAGATTTACTGCTTGCATAGTAAGACAAAGATCTGAGAAATGACAATAGAAAACTACGACAACAATCTTCGGTATAAAAAAGAGCCCATATATATGAGTTTGTAGACAGAACACACACAATATACCGTCATATCCGACCGCTTCCTCCACACCCGTAATTCCGTCATCTCCACCAAAAAGTTGCTCCGTTTGAGCCCAATCGGGACAAATGACATGCATGAATTTGGCCCAATTGGGGGTGGCACTGCCCTGTAATGGAACATTCGATAAACTTTCGATGGCGAAGTACACACGGCACTGCATAAGTTTGACGGTTGTGGTGGAATTGCCGGATAGCAAGGGCTTCGACTATAAATTGACCCTATTCCCCCTTTATTCTTCCTCCTCCTGTTCTTTGTTTTTTGTAGAACAGCTAGTTCATCGCCACAATGAAGTTCTTATCCGTTGTTGCACTCACTGCGTCACTTGCATCTGTCAATGCATTGCCCCTTGGTCTTGTTAAATACTTCTACAGAGACTACCAAGATGTGGACTTCGTATCCCGTCTCACGGTAAACTCTACAAACTCGACCAATACCACAAACAGTTCTAGCACAGCTGTGGAGACAACAATCAAGATCTTCTCCTTCTCCGATGAGTTGACCACATTGTACTATGGAGACAACTCCACAAACTCCACTGCAGCCACTACACTTAGCCTCTCCAAAGCGGATATTCTCTCAATCCTCGGTTCCTCAGAGTCAAACTTCACCTCTGAGTTCTCCCTTGAGTCCTTCTTGAACGCTTCGAACGTTACCAATTCTACCCTCGATTACGAACAACTCGGCTCCAGTTTCAACGAGACTGTGCTCTTGGACTTGTATCAAGCCATTGCAGACGATGAGCCTGACTATGACGGTATCATTGTTCTCTTGGACACCTCCGATATTGAAACCGCCGCTTTCTTCACCCAAATCATCGAAGAAGACATTGAGATTCCAATTGTGTTCACCACTTCTATTGATACTTCGAACTTGCTCTCTGGTGGGTTGACCAACTTGATTGGTGCCATTACTTTGGTTGACAGTGGGTATAACGCATCTTCTACAGGTGTTGTTGTTCTGGATAAGTCCTATATCTCTTCCAGTTTGTATGCCGTTGAAGACACTGCACCAACTGGTGAGAACTACATTTACTCGAGCACTGGTCTTGGATTTGTTCATGATGACGAGGTTAAGTGGTATTTGACAAACCCAGAGCTTCCAACCGTTGGTGGGAACTTTTCATTGGAAAGCAACACCTCTTTGCCAGAGGTTGTCATCTTGGAGTACTACACCGGTTTCGATGGCTCTTTGTTTGAGACTTTGAGTAGTTCCGGTGTCGAAGGTGTCGTCTTGAGATCATCATCTATCGATGATTACTCCGATAGTGTTCTCGATGCTGTCTCTGAAATCTCCGATGACCTCCCAATTGTGTTTGCCAGTGATTCCGGTGTTGTTCTCACTGAAGACCTCCCAGTGAACACCACAATTGCTGCTGGATTCTTATCCGCTGTTAAGGCTAAGGTGCTTCTTCAAGCCGCTCTTGGCTCTGGTTTCTCCATTGATGAAGCCAAGGAGGCCTTCACCAGTGTTTACGGTGGTTGAAGCCCCATTTCAAAGATACCCCCTACTTAAAAAAAGATTTGTGAAATACAACAATGATATATGATAAGAAACCATTTATGAAGTAGAAACGAGGAGTAAAACCTCCGTATGCGTATATATAACAGGATCAGAACCAGCCTGACATTTTCAAACATAACTTACAACTGACCGAACCACTTCTTACCACAGTAGAAGTTGTAAGAGTAAGCATCGGCATCACCAACAACGGAGAAAGTGGCTGTACAACCCTTTGGCAATCTGATAACGTCACCGGCTTTTGGATGGATCTCATTACCTTCAGAATCGGAGATGATGAAGTCACCTTGAACCTCGAGACAGATCTTAACCTCATCGTAGGGGTAAGTGTAGACCAATGGCTCACCTGGGACCACTTTGAAGAAACCGGCAGTGATCTGGTCCTCTTTAACCTCACCGACAGAGACGATATCACCGAGGAAAGAGTTGTCAGAGATCTTTGGTGGGAGGACCTCGTAGCCCTTGGATCTTGGAATGAGTTCGATAGCGACCATTGTAAAGTTCTTTATAGAGTCAATGGATCAAATTGGAACGTCAATGGGGGAAGGGGGAGGACACCAGCCTTTTATACCTCGCTGATCCGCTCATCGCTCGGTTTGCCAATACGTGGAGAAGTTGTACCAAGGACCCCAGGGATTTCGCCCAATCGGGAAAAAAAGTCCCGACCGATAACGATCAGCCCCGATCCCCGAACAATAGCACTCACTGTTTTTTTGCGACGTAGGCAGCCATCGCTTGTTGGATGAGACAGCCAATTAATGAGGCTATTGGAACAAGGCTCTGTTATTATTTGGTATAGAACAAGGGCTCTTCAAAGGTGGCATCAGAAGTGATCAAGGCTTATCAATTAATACCTCGATAGCAATCCTTGATCTAATCGGTTGGATGGACTATTGATCTATATTATCTACAACGATAGATTACAGATATGGATGTTTTTTATTTTTGGTGTGCTGTGTGTGTGTATACCCGATCAACAGGCAGAAACTTAAGCAGAGTCAGCTGGTCTCAAACCGGTGAAGAAGTTCTTAGCGTAAGAGCCCTTTGGACCGGTAACCTCAAAAGTGATGGTACAACCCTTCTTGAAGTACAAAACGTCCTTTGGCTTAACCTCAACCTTGAATCCAGTCTCATCGGAGACCCAGAAGTGAGCTGGCTCATCAGTTGGAGAGACAACCTCAACACAGATCTTCATCTCATCGTAATCGTAAGCGTAGACCAATGGGGAACCCTCGTTGGAGAACTCCTGGTAGAAACCACAACTGATCTGCTTGTCCTCTGGAGCATCGGAGGTGAAGACGTCACCGAGGAAAGATGTGGTTCTGTTTGGAAGAGATGGCTGTTCCTTAGCAAAGGCTTCGGAGACTGGGGCGTGGAACATTGGCATTTTGAATAGAAGTTTTTTTGTTGTAATAGAAGATCAAGTGATGATGATGAATTAAAAGTCAATTGAAGAGATGAACAAATTGGAGGGGGGGAAGCTCGCTATTTAAACACTTTTTCAGATAAACTTATCGTAATGGGAGCGTATCAAACTTGGTGGAGTCTATCTCCAGCGGGATTGCCGAATGCGGTAAAAACATCCCCCTTCCCCTAATTTTCCCCCATCATCGCCTTTCCGGCTTACAAACCTCTTTCTCTCCCGGCCGGCACATCAAATTAATGAGACTCTTCCGTGGATGAGAATTGAGTGTTTGTATTGCACAATAGTCTGAGTGCCTAGACTTTCCTAATCCGGTAATTGAGAAGATCTCAAAGTCCGTCAGTATAACTCACTGTTAAACACAGGAATTACCATTCTACACATTAAAGACCTAGATATGAATCCAATTGGATAAACCTTTTCAATGATTATAAATTTCAATTGTATAGATCCCCCTCTTATCCGACGTCCGGCGAGAGAACCAACTTCTCGAACATCTCTCGATCTCTGTAACGAAGAACAAATTTGAAAGGGCGAGGTTCGAATGCCACAGAGTCCGGTTCAGAATTCATCTCAAATGGATCCAAAGTCATCATAAATCCCTCATTATGTGGAGGTTCAATGTGATAGAGTAAAATAAAGCGACATAGTGCAATGTATAACTCTTTGTAAGCCAAATGGGAACCTCCACAAATACGTGTACCGGCACCAAAAGTGAAATGTTCCGATACTTTTTCATTGAGCATATTGTCATCATCTAACCACCTCTCTGGGCAGAAATAAAATGGATCCTCAAAATGATCAAAGTCATGATTAGCACCAAAGGTATTCATGAAAAGGATTGTACCAGATGGGATAAGTGCGTTGTTATAAACGATATCCTTTGTTGTAGCCCTTGGTAAACTTGTGGGGAGAACTGAGAAGTAACGAAGTCCTTCTTTGATAATAGCCTGAACAAAATGACAGTCAAAATCATAGGCACATTGTGTATAAGCCTTTCCCATGGTACCGTATGTGGTTATCAACTCTCCATAGGCATCGTCTTGAAGACCTTGACCCCATTGACCAGGTTGCGAAAGGTGTCCAAGAATATGATTCAAAACAAGAGGTGTATTGTCCAATCCAGCACTTACCATGGTTAAACAAACAGAGTTTAGTTGTTCCGGTGTGACACCTTTTGGAATCTCGGGACTCTCACGAAGAACTCTGCTGACAATGGCATCCTTGAAGTCTTCATCCTTCTCAATCTTAGCCAACAACTCATCGTGAAACTTGGCCATGTAAACGTCACGTCTCTTTCTATAATCATTAGCAGAGTCTGTCTTCTTGCTGACACCAAGGTATCTCAAGATTGGCAAGTAGTCTTGCTTATTTGAGCTGTGACCTCTCAATCTCACAATCCTGTTCTCAACGTGTGTAATCTCGTCAAAGAGTTTACACTTGTCTGTGTGTTCCACTTTGACCAAGTAACCATAAGTGAGATACAAGCTGACTCTAAGGACAAATCCCTGAAGTAACTTAAAGACATCGATATCACTCTGACCAAGCAATGCCTCATTGTTAAGCACCTCGTCGTTGATTCTGCGGAACATCTGTGTACACTCCGTAGAGATGAAATCACTGAATTTATCGACATTCTTCTTATTCAACGAAGTGGCAATAATCTTCTTCATAATCTTATAATCGTCACCCCATGGTGTAGTACCCACTGTGAACCCCTGGGTCTTTGAAACAACATTGTGGAAAGTGTATAAGACAGGTCTTGAGTTACTAGCACCAGAGTTCTTAACCCATAACTCCTTAACAGAGTCATAAGAGTTAGCAACAACAACAATTCGAGTACCCAACCTCATCTGGAAGACATCACCATACTTGCAAGCCCATGAGGAGTATTTTTCAGAGGGATTGTTGTTCACTTGGTGAAGGTTACCAATGAATGGAAGACTTGGAACAGAAGGGAGACCCTTGATTCTGCGAGGACCGAGAACACCAATCCAGTCTAAGAACAGCCAAACGAGAAGTGAAAGGAAAACAAGTGGTATATAGTGGACTTTATCAGTAGTTAGTGGCCCATTAGCAGTAAATCATGGGGACATAGATACTCACAAGCAGATTGTTGATCGGTCATATGTTCTGTAATGAAGGGTTTTTTAATGAATATATGTTTGTGGAAGGAGAAGCGTTTGTAGTTTTGTAAATGTAGTAGCAAATGTGGTTTTTCTAATGGATAGCAATATGTGTCTATATGAAATCATGGTAAAAGAAGCATGCTAAAGGATAAATTCCGAAGTTTTAAGTGCCAAACTTGAGACGGAACACAAAACCGGCATCTGTGGGTTGAACCACTAAGCAAACTACCACACAGAGAGAAAGGCGGGGCCTATAGGATATGGGGTTGTGTATCTGACTGTTATAAATATAATAAATAATAAATAAGGTGAATAAATAGGCCTGTGGGCAATAAATAAGTGAATTGCGCAGAGTGAAGAAGGTGGTGGTAGTTAGTCACCGCGACCTCACTTCTTTGGCTCTTCTGGTTCAGGTTCAGGTTCAGGAGTTGGGAACTTAAAAGTCTCTGGAGTGACATCGTTACCATCACCAACTTGTTCCCAAACACTTGAGCCAACAGAGAAGTTTCTGAAAGCCTGTGTGAGTTCCAATGGTTTGTAAACAACTCTTTTCTTCTCTTCATCCCAGTAGACTTCATCATAACCGGTAGTTGGGAAGTCTTTTCTCAATGGATGACCGGTGAACCCGTAATCCGTAAGGATTCTTCTCAAATCTGGATGACCTTCAAAGAAAATACCGTACATGTCATAGGTTTCCCTCTCATACCAATTGGCACCTTCATACAGGGAGGTGATGGATGGCACGGGAGACACTTCAGATGCATACGTTTTCACTTTGATTCTAGAGTTGTAACGCACAGACATCAAATGGTAAACGACATCGAATCTGTTAGTTCTCGAAGGGTAATCAGCTGCGGTGATGTCAACAATAGACTTAAACTGGGTTGTTGTGTGATCTTTCAAGAAAGACATCACAGGGATGACAGCAGCTGGAGCAACGTAGATCGTGAGATCGTCCTTCCAAACGGAGAACTTCTGAATGAACTTTGGCAAAGAGGTAATCAAGTACTGGCCAAACTTGTGAAGCTCCTCAGAAATTTCCTTGTACTTGTCTGCGGGGTTGACAATTGGGGAGAACTGTGTCTCGGATGCTGTCGATTTGTTAGTGCTCTGTGTGTTGGGAAGTACCACTTCTCCATATGGTTTCATCATCAACACTTACATCTTCTTGGAAGAGTCTTAAGATCCAGGAGTGGTTCAGCATTGAGTCTTTTGCAAGATTGAGAGATTCCACGAACCGCATTGGCAAGAGCAAAAGCCGCAGGTAACGAAGCCGGACTGGCCGAGACGGTACGTAGAGTGGCCCTGGAAGAGAAGCGAATCATCTTGGCAAGCTGGTTCAATCCCGTTGTGTTTGGCTTTGTTTATAAACGTCTATTTATCCGTCAAATGAGGAGGCCCGCTTTTACAATCAAACGTTTCTCCACACTGGGCGCGAGCGGGTGGGCGAGGAAGAACCGAGGGTCATTTTCGCGCTTATTACCTCTTCGGGTATATATCGAGGGTATTTAACACCAATATACACAAGAAAACATAAACAAAGGCCTTTTTAGCAATTCTAGAGAGTGGACTATCTTCAAAGTCAAGCTTCTCTAATTTTTCCTTCCGTAAATGGATTTGATGTTTTGTTTCGAATGCGAGATGCAACGATAAGTGCTTCGACAAGCATGTCTGTTCACATAAGCCCGTTGAAATGATTACTTGTAGGCGAAGCCCAATAGATCTACTCATTAATATAAACCTTTACCAATTGATGAGCCCCATTTTATAAAGCTCAATGCGGTAAGCCCCTTCGAAAACGTCGGTCTTGAACTAAGCCCAAGGATTGCGTTGAGCACGACGTAGACCATACGTACAAGCCTTGTAATACTCTGTACTACGATATTGAATGAATGTTATACCATTTAATGAGAAAAAATAAACAATAAAACCTATGTAACAAAAGCCCTGGATCATTGTACAAGCAAACAAACAGAAACAAAAGTAGAAGTGACTCTTCGTACCCAAACATAAAAAAAAGAAAAATATAACGATATGGAGAGTCTATCAATACACAAAAAGATTTGTGTATATGAGGGGTATCAAGTGATGTTGGAACATAGTGTCCTTCCATCATGAGACAACAAGTAGAAAGTAAAAGAACCCGTGTGAAGAAAGCCTTAATTCAAAAAGAAAAGGGGGGAGAGGAATAAGAGTTGTAACAAAGCAAAGTCGAAAGTATCCAGTGACATTTAAGTAGCAACAAAAAATAAGTTGGTCATAGCAAACAATCATTTTGAAAAGGGGGTCATGAAAGAACGGTGTTCATACATCCCAAAATCAACTAGAAAGCGATACGCTTAGTAGAAGATGAAGTTGGCGGAACCATCGGTAACGGAGACGGTACAACCATCGGAACCGGAACCAGAGTAGGAACCATCGGCGTAGTAACACTCACCAACAGCGGTAGAACCGTCAGTGGCCTCGATCTTAACGTTGTAGTTTGGAGCATTCTCGTTGTTTGGGTTTGGAATAATAGACAAGTAAGTGACACCGTTAGTGTAACCGGAACCCAAAACAACTGGAGCCCAGTTACCAACACCGGAACCATCGGTACCCCAGATACAACCATCCTCAACAGAGACACCAGCGTTGTTAACGTAGTACTGAGCAGAGGTCAAACCACCTTCCCAGGTGAAGTAGTTGTCAGAGTCAACAACGGACATTGGCTTTTTAGAACCGGCCTCAACGAGGGTTGGAACGTTCATGTTCTCAGAACCTGGGTAATCGGTACGACAAAGGGCAATGGAGTCATCAACGTTGTTAACAGCGTAAGAAGAATCAACACCCCACTCACACAAGTAGTCGGAATCGGTGTTAGATCTGTAAAGGTAACCATCCTTACAGTACAAACCACCAACGGAGATACCAGAAGATGGCTGTTCAGATGGGTACTGAGTCTTGGACATACCAGCCTGACAAGCGTAAGAACAGTAGTAACCACTCTCACAAGAAGAAGCGGTGTTACCATCCATGTCCATAACAGAGGCCCAACCACCAAAGTCCATCCAGTCAAGGGCAATAACACCCTGACCAGATGGGAAGGCGGAACACTTAATGGTACCATCCTCAAACTTCTCAGTTGGGTCAGAGAAGTCAGACAAGTCACCGTTGATACCAGAAGAGGAAGAGGTAGAAGTGGACTTGGCGGAAGAAGTGGTAGCAGTGGAGGAAGCCTTGGTGGAGGACTCCTTAGCAGAAGAAGAGGTGGAAGTGGTCTCCTGAGCAGTGGTGGAGGACAAAGTGGTGGTGGCAGCAGCAGAAGAGGAAGCGGCAGACTCAACCTTGTTCTCGACAACAGAGGCGACGGTGACGGCCTCGGTGGTCTCGGTGGCACCAGCGGTGGAGGAGGTTGGGGTGACTGGGTTACCGTTAACGTCAACGTAGTGGACCTGGGTCTGGGTAACGATAACAACGGCAGCTTCACGCTTGTGAACGTGGTGCTCATGGACTGGACGGGCAACGGCCTGGGCGGCGAGGGCCAAAACGACAGAGGAGTATTTCATCTTTTGGTTTGTTGATATAGTCTTTTAATTAAAGAAAGTGGGCGGCTAATTTATGACGAAGGGAACGACGGATAGTTGGTGTGGGAATGTATACCAGAAAAATGAGTGTGTAGTGGTAAACAAACGGGGTTGGTCAAAAGAGAGGATTTGAAGAAAGGAGTGACGGTCTCTTTTGTATATAAGTTGTACTGGGGGGAAAAGAAAAGAAGGGGGACGTCGTACTCGTTGACGGAAAGTGCGAAAAGTGCGATGTTGACATTTTTTATATCACAAGTGGGCGGCACGGTGGATGTACCAAATTTATCGCCGTTTTGGGAGACTTTCCCGATTGGGACGTTTTTGAGATGCGAATGACTACGCACGAATCTGCCGGTCCGGGCAGCATACAGCGGATTTGGACAAAGTCTAGATTCGCGCAGTAATTGAACGGGGACTCCTTAAAAGGGGCGTGATAGGCACCTGAAAACCTCCTTGAAATGGCCTATTACATACACATCGCCAGGGGTTTCCATCTATACACTTTCCATCAACCAATTCCACTGAATGGCCCCGCTCATCAAAGGAGGGAAAAAAGGAACTCCTCGATCTCTCCTCGTTAAGCTTTTTTGTTTTTTTTTTTCTTTTTTGAGTGCGGATACGGTACGCGCACTATGTGTCGCTAACCGGATCAGAAAACTGTGTATGGCTGCTTGAACACCACCGGAGTTGTCCAGGAGAAGAAGTATATCCCTTAATCACGGGAAAAGGGGGCTCCCTCGGCGGGTTTCTAACGGGTTTTTTTATTATTTCTTTTGTCTCGCTTCCAGTTGTGGGGGCACCTATACAATCAGTGGTAAACCTATTCACACAGCCCACTTATTCCCGTGTCATTGAACTTTATCTAGTGTTTGTCTCTATGTGGATTGGGATCGAAGCATGTGTATCAAATATGTTTCACCTCGATCTACACTTAGGTGGGTCGATGGGCCTCGAAATGTCGGAGCCTCATAAGGAGTCAGATCAATAAGTGCATCGGGCCCAGAACTTTTACCAGATCAACGGGTCGATGATGTCAAAGGGCTATAACTAATAGACACAACCCCTGGACTTAGGATGGTCATGCCCGTGTCGTGATTGGCCCTCGTCTGCAAGTAATTAACGGAAGACAAAGTGTTTGCAGGGGGCAACACTTTCCCTGGTACGCGCAACATCTGACACTGTTACGGGCAGCACCGCAGAAAATTTTTCAAAGAGCTTTCGCGGGTGTGCGCGTAACATATTACAACGGCACTGCCCTTTCTCTCTCTCTCTCTCTGTTTTTCGCCGTGTATAGTTGAGCCGTGTTTCTTATAGGCCAATCATTTGAGACAGAGATCATGTCCGTTATAGCCTTTTACTTATTATCCATTTTAGTAGAGGTCCCCTATCATTTCTAATCGGTGGTCGCGGTAGGTGGTTGTGTTTTTTTAGTGATGAGCGATGGCGCATACTTGGGCTAGAATTCTGCATAAGAGAAAGGGATCCATTTCGTAAGCATTTTGGCCTCTGTGCTTTGCCGTAACCCTGTCGTGTGCCTTATTATGTGATTTCTTTTTATCATTAAACTTGGCGACATCTCATACTATGGCTCCAACGTGTGTAAATTGTCTTCATATTGAGCAGAGTACAAATCCGACATCAAATATGGTCCTCTGGGCAAAACCCTACGGTCCTTAGTACTGGCTGATATTCTTCTTCAGAGTTATAGACTCCATCATAGAACACGAAGTTGTCTCAAGGGTACGTGTCTCGCTTAAAAAGATATAAATGTCTGATCGCCCCTGTGGTCGAGCACACCCCCTTACTTTCTCATCCAATGTCAGTACACGCTAAACGCAATGACTTCAACCTCCTTATAAGGTAAATTAAAAGTCCCTCGTTTTATGTGAGTCGAAACCCAAACGCGGATCGTCACCAAGTTAGTTTTAAATTGCGTGCCTATCTGGTTGTAACTGATCAGCTTTCTAAAGTGCTACGCGCGCGTTTAATGTAGATCTTTAGCTCTTGAACAGATAGAGATAGAATTCACACGCGCCCGTTGGTGGAACTTTTTTGTACCTGTCGATCTTTGCAGTGATCTCGGTTCAGTTATCTAGGGTTTCAACGGAGATTGTGCTTGTGTGATAGCCCCTGTTTCTCCAATGATCATGATCATGTTGAACCTTCAATATGAAAGGGGTGTGGGAGACGCGATACGCGTTATAACTATGGGGTAAGCCTCTTCAAGGAGGGGTTTTCTGTTCAGCATGTAGTGAAGCCCTGGAAAGGCTTCAATCCTTAGTTGAAGGACTTTGATGACATCTTCTTATGACAGTATATTTATTGTCTGACTATGGTAAACATCAGATCACTCTTCATATAAGTTCCCACGCTTGACCTACTTCATTAACCACTTCGCGCACATTTATAAATCCCAGAGATTCATCGTTGCTTCATGAAGACATCTATGAATACATCTATGAAGTCATCTATGAATTAGGAAGAATAATCACCAAGAGTTTATCACTCAAATGGTTCTGTACTAACAAACTCATCTCCGCGAATTTGAACACACGTGCGCGTGCTCGATAAATTGGGTAAGTGGTCTTTTGACCCAATACATACAAGCAAAATTTCTCCAGTTCCTTCCTTCCTTCCTTCCATCTTCCATTAACTTCTCTCTCCTCCATATCATCCAAACAGACATCATCATGAGCACAAACCTCGCACAAAAGACGGCTCGTCTTGATAATCTCATGGATGAGAAGGCCCCACCAACGATCTACTCCACCAAATTAACACCTCCTCTTTCGGAAGCTGCTTTGAATTTGACCATTGATTTCCAACGTCAAAAGCAAACAGGCGTAACATCGAAGTTGATCAAACATCCATACACCGTTTCTCTTGTGTCTTTAGCATTCTGTGGGTTCTCATCATGGACACTTGGGAAATATGTCATTGCTGAAGGTGTTCAAAATTTGAAGAATCACGTTGAAGAGTTGATCAGTACCGTGGTCTTCACAGTGATGTTTGCCTGTGTGTCTTTCCATTTACTCAATAGGGAAACCGAGGTGATTAGAGACAGGGCTGATAAGATTGCAGAGAATAGTGAACCGGTATTTGGATTTGATATTAAAGAGTTTGCAAGTTTGAAAACTGATGGTGAAAAATTGGATAAATCTCAGAAAACTATGTTGGATGCTGCTGAAAACACCTCGATTGTCGTTTACAGAGACACTCCAATTGCTGTGGTGTCACTTGTCCCATTACCAACTTTGTCCAATAAGGATAAATTTGTCACGAAGATCACTGGTGTCGGTATTAGAAAAGTCTATTGGCGTTCAGGTATCGTTGAAGATTTGATCGATTGGGCCGTGAAACGTTCTGGTATCTTGAACAATTCGAAAGCACCACACATTCTTGTGTGTATTGAAGTTCTCTCCACTGACTCCGAGTTGAAGAAAGTTTTAAAAGCCAAACAGTTCCAATTCTTAGAAGAACGTCCAGTTAATGAGAGTAAAGTGTTGAAGTTGTACGGGGTTAAAAATGAAATTTGGGGGCTACCATTGACAGTGACAAAGTTGTCCGATGTGGAGAGTATCAAGTCTAAAACCGGTGCTACCGGTTCCAAGAGAAAGGCTTGATAGAGAGAATACATATTCACTACTTTTCCATGAATGTTATATTACACTGTAGTCTACATATTTACATTACATCACCATGTTATTTATCAATCCAACAACCCTGTGTGCCTCTTCTTGTTCCAATCACGTCTTTTCACACGATATACTGTGAATGCAACATATGCAACGAACAAGAACACAATTGTAATCACCATCTTCTTAAATAACCACCAAGCTGTTCTTAAGAATTGGAATCCTTCATTCTGTGCATTATCCGTCATTCTCTTCTCCAAACGTCTTTTTTTGTTTCTCAATTTAGCTCTTAGCTTGGCTCTTTGTTTCTCATTACGTTTCTTGAAACTGGTGCCTCTATAAGACCTTTGAGTCTTACCTTCCTCTTCTTCTTTCTCCTCACGTTTTTCATCATTGACAAATTTTTGGAAAGATGGAACAGGTTCACCATGATGTTCCAATTTGGACAATTTAACATCCATCAAATCGGCATTTTCAAACAGATCACCCGTAGCGGCACTGAATCCAAGATAACGTTCATTTGGAATGTGAACGTCTTTAATGGAGAAACAGTTGACCCAATTACCATTTGAATTATAATCCAAAGACAAATAACCGTCTTCGACGGTATGTATCAAACGGGCATCGACAAACCCCTGTTTAGTGTTGAAGATGCCTCTTGCTGTACAACCACCCAATTCATTGGCTTTACCATCGTTTTGCTTATCATAAGGTGTATGACCATCACCGTTCATCACTGTGATATATGGGAAGACACGACCTTTACGGGCATTACGATACGTGTCAAAGAACAGGCCAATACCGTTGAACATGTCTTCGGCACCGAAAACTGTACCCAACCCTAATTTCTTATCGGTGATGAACATGGCCATACCATCACCTTTTAACCCATTTGTCTTTGATGCACCATGGAGTCGGATTCTGAAATCAACTTCAAACCCCACTTCGTTGAAAGTGTTCTTACTGAAGATGAGGCCGGCTTGATCTTTCCTCTCCATGGTGAGACGGATGTAATCGTTATTCTTCACTAGGACATCACCGTTGAGTTCCCAATTTCTAGACTTCAACCCATCTTCAAAGAACGGGGTGTGTAGCGACAAGTTCGGTAGTTCGACTTGCTCGATGTCCGAGCCTGCCGTGGACCCTGACAGGATGTCGTTGATCTCCTCGTAACTGAAGGTGTTTGAAGGTGTCTTTGATGGGGAGATGACGATGTAGAGGAGAATGAGCATGGCGATGGCAGCACCTGCTTGGTACCTTATATCACGCTGGAGGCGCAGTATGAAGCTCATTTTTGTCTTGATGTTATGTTTCCCTTCTCACAGGGTTATCACAGGGTTCTCAACCAGCTGATGGTGAACACAAAAGAAGTTGTTATAAGGCTTCATGTTATAATGCCAGCGCGCCAAACCTGTTCTATTCGGTCGAATTAAGTGTGTGTCGCGAACCGGTTTTATAGCCGATGAGGCAACGCTCACCATCAGATCTCCACGCACTTTTTAGAGAATGGGACGGGAAAATCCGGGGAAGAGAGGAAAATCACAAAGAAGATAAGCAATAATTACTGAAGATTTACTGATAGATTGTCCTATATAAAAAAGGGATCAGAGGCCGCGAATTGAACCCCGACCGATCCCCCCGCAACGTCGTCCTTCAGCCGGCGGGCGCCGCGCTTTGTTGATCGCGAAGGAGGAATGACAAATGGCTCTTTGAAGGGATTCCACACAACTCTTTATATATATAATCAGCAGCTGTTTATCCTTTTTCTGGGAACGAGTCTTTGGTTTGAGACAACACAAATACAAGCTCTCACTCGATCCCACAGTTATATTCACTATTTGGTATCCAAAAGAGCTAGTCATTTCTTTCTGACACGTCGACTCTCTTTGTGGTTGCTCTCTTCAAAGGAGTTCATTTCATAAAAAGAGCGAGCGATCCCCCAACAACAACTAGTAGAAAGAGTGGAAAAAAGCCATGGAAAGGTATGTCCTTTGTGATGATTTCTTTGTTATTGTATCAGTACGTAACTAACACCGATCTATAGACCCAACTCTGTCGTTATCTTCCAATTTGGTGATGGAGGCGACAACTACATCTTCAACTTGCCCCCGTTGCTGATAAGCAACACAAGTCATCCAACACTGGGTGCCCAGCTGTTACAACCGACTAATGCCCCTGCCACCCCTTCAGAACCACAGTCTGAGCCAGTGCCAGAGTCAGAGCCTCAGCCCAGCATCGTACCGACACCAGATTCAGCGCCATCGTCCAATACCCCTTTGGAAAGTCAAGAGTCCCGAAACATGTCAGTTTCCGTAAGTTACATCTATTCACAAAGCCCAGCTGAACTGTCAAATTCTCAAAGTCAAAGACGTGGCACGATTATGTTAAACGTGCCCAATGTCCCACCAAATAGAACAGAATCCCAGATGAACGTTCTGATCGAACTTGCAGCATCTATTGCCCTCGGTGCAGTGGCGGCCTTCACACAAAGACAACGGTTAGAGATCACCAAGGAAACATTTGACAAGTTCCCGCTTAAAGACCGAACCGAGTTAGATGACCAATCTTGTCCCATTTGTTATGATGATTATACAAAACTGGATGTCGATACTGTGAAGTCTGGTAAGAGATGTCGTGAGGATGATGAGGAGTTACAGCCTTCCAAGAAAGTGAGAAAATTGAGAAGTGGTTCACATATGGATGCCGATGCTTCTTCATCTTCATCACAAACCGCACGTGTAGATTCTCCATTGACATCCTCAAGTTCACCGGAAGAATACACTCATGTCGCAGTTGAACTTCCGTGTGGTCATATCTTTGGAAGAAATTGTGCACATGAATGGTTAAAAACTCAAAACACATGTCCTTTATGTCGTGCCGTTGTGCATAACGATGTCATCTCTCAAAACCCACCAGACACTATCAACTTACCAAACATTACATCACTTTTGAATGCTAGTACTGCAAACAGACCAATGGTTGTTATCTTGGATCGTAACACAAACACACTCAGAACACGTCAAGTTGATCGTGACACTTCCATTTTCAACACTTCATTGTCATCTACAGGTTCTACAAGTGATGAAACCATTTATGAAAACCTTCGTTCTCTGGTTGAAGATGATCCATTGGAACCAGTTGGTATCCCAACCCCAGAGAGATCACGCCCTTCTATGAACCTTTTAAGAGACATGGGGATCCCAGTTTCCCCTATGCTTCCTAGTGGTGTTGCCAGTCGAAGAACTGCCAATGGTGTTGAAACTTTCAATTTGGATAGTACATCACGTACTATGGAATTGGCATCGGCTTCAAATACTGCAAGAACTTTGAGAAGACGTTTATCTTTGGAGTCTCCATCCGGTTTAAGAAGACATTTGGCATTCAACGATGATGGTGAACTTCTGACTATTGATCCTTCGAATCCTAATTCAACACAGAATGCAGAAGAAGAAGAAGAAGAACCAACCACAACACAGGATGAGACTTGAAACTATACCCACACAACCCCCACACAACTTATTCACGGCGCTTATGATGATGTCAGCATGGAATATCGAATTCCCATTATATATATATTTACTTTAACATGATAGAAAGATATATAGAGAGATGCCCTAGATCGCGCCTATGACATCATCTCATCGCGGTGTGAGTCAAGACATTGGTATGAAGGAACGAGACAAAGACTTCTTTTTCTGTTATAATATAATGGACTTAATACAACCATGAATCACATGACTATTGCAAAATGACAGAATGTTTTCTCTTCACTTCATTGATTGTCGAAACACTTAATGAGCCCTAAACTCTGGCCTCCATGATAACCATTGTCATCGAGAACGGCGTCAGAATGATCAACTGGACCTGCAAAAGTAAAAGTACACAAGGAACCCACGGAACAAACTGTTACATATGCAAGAACTGTTTTTCGAACAAACCAATGAGAGCGCGTCCGTCTTCATCCCGTTAAAACACGGCCCTCTCATTTCCCGTCGTTTATTGGCGCGACGGTGGTCTCGACAATTTGGCGAAAAAAAAAATTCCTGCACTTTGGATCGGCTTGATGAGTGTGGGTTTGCCGATGTTAACAGCTTACGTTTCATAGGTTGGATGCTCGGTCGAGATAACGCTTGTTTAAACGTGCAGAATTATATGCAACATCGCCGTTGAGAGTTGGAAACACCGAGTCACCACTGTTCATAGTAGTTAATAGGTCGCGCGGATTCCTCGGGGTTTTCGGTGCCTTCTTCGGACTATCAATATACATCTTTATGATTCGTTTATATAAAAGGTTCCAGTGTTTGGTGAAATCTCTATAATGCTCATTTGATGGTACGTACAGTCTGTCAGAGATGATCTTTTTCTTATACTATCAGGTGGAGTACAACTTACTACTAAATAACCAATCGAGACTCGGAGAAACTTTTCCAACCAGCTTGCGTCACCGCTTTGGGCGCTCGGAAAAACATCTGCTAGTTCTCCAGGCCCACGCAGCGTTGCCCGCGTAGCCAATGTGGTTTTTTCGCCAATTTCATTCTCCGCTTATAATAAGACGCACCAATGGACCTTGGGACCATGGGGTGATGGTTTTCATTGCCTTACGAAAATCTATATCTGTGCATTTTATGGCTTTTCATTTGTGCAAGGGTCCGGAGTCTTGAGCAAAGACCTCCGCTTTGACGCTTTCTTGAAAAAAGCTGATGCACCCCAGAACCGAACGGCTGAGGCTTTTGCGAGCTTGCGAGTGAAAGGGCTGTACCTTTATAAACACATGGTTTATTGATCAGGAATTGTCAATTGGCGCCATACTGCCATACCCAACTTAATGAGGTCCTACTGTCATAACTGATACTTCATGCTTATGATTCTTCTTCCTATATATGTAGTGTAAAGCGTCATTTGAGCTCGAGTTTGAATGGGCACAGTTGGAAATAGTCCATGTTCATAGCGTTTACAACCTCAATACCTTCATATTTGGCACAACTTTAACCATTTACCTTTTGTTCAACTTCCAAAGAGATATAGGTGTCTTGTATGATCTCTTAATGCCAGAAGCTGATACTGTCTTGAACCGCTTGTCAGTACATACCCTAGAATACAATCAATTGGCAGCCCACTATGATCTTCCTGTTGAGGAATCCATGGTCCAAATGGTTACTAGGTGTGTCGTTTGTAAATGGTCTGGTTTGACTCCATACATCTAGAATATCACTGGGTTTTATGTTCTACTGATTGATATGTAAGTAATTTCAGTCCCAGCTTTGATGGACACCAATTTAGCCCAACTCATATCTAACAAAGCAGTACTTTGGCCGGACGACAGGAAGTAATAGCTGCTTCTAGAAAAACTTCGCTGTCATGCATGACAGTTCTTCCCTTTGACAGCCAGGGAGTGAAAAAAAAAACAGCCAAGTCGAAACTGGAATTTACTCCATAGTTACCCTTATCTTCCATGTGCTGTCCATGTGTGATAGATAACAAGCCAGGCAGCCCAAAACAGTTCCACTAGGGTGCTTCTTCTATGGCAGCATGGAACCAGCCTGTTTTTTTGATGTTCTCATAAGGCACTAAAAAGATATGTAAGTGATTAAGAAGTTGCCGCTTTGTACGTAATTCCACCTTCCTCTTCATAAGCGTCTGTGCCTTATCGCTCATGATAAAACCAGCCCACAAGCCTGGAAGCCGTCGTGCTGCATCACGAAGCAGCCTTTTCGAGAGTATCTTTTTATCTAGTGTGAAAGGCATTAAGTAAAACTATTCAATCAACTTTAATACAAATTCTAAGAGTTAATGATCATAATTCTTTCATAAGAGAACAGTGGTTCAATTGGATGGGCAGCTGATCAGTGTCATGTTACCCCAATTTTCTCACAAATTGACATATAGCTCATGCACGAACCTAGTTAATTTGTACTCTTAACACTTATGATATAGAGCCACGTTTCTAAAACTGTGGGAACTTGTGTAAAGTCTTCTCTTGCATATTTATGTCTGTATGGCTTCTTAAAAGAGGGGTATAATAGAATTCAAATCAGTTGGGTTCAATCTGATAGGTATCTAAATCAGTACAACCAGCTAGGTCTTATGTATGGCTGGGTAAGTGACTGAAGATCATAATCGATGTATATTTAAACGGAAATATTGAACCGAGATGTTAATGTTTTCCAATTACCTAACTTTTTAAGATGAACAGCCGTTTGTTCCATAAGAGAAGCTCTCTCTCTTTCTCTCTCTCTTTACACTTCTCGTTCCTGTTGTGCCGATTTGCGCTGTTCTACCAGCCCGCTTGTGTTTTGGTTTTTTTTCGCCAATTGCATTTTGGCGAAATTTTTATATTTTGGCGGGCATGTTCCAAAAACGGAAATGGATGATCTCCATGACAACGCACACACTTTAAATGTACGTGAGCATGCTTAAACAAACCGATTCCTCTTTGAATCTAAATTTGCAAGGTGGAGAATTATCGCTTATATATAATTTTCTCCTTCTCCTTTCAACTTTTGTTTCTCTCCTCTTTTTCTATAAAGACCCTTCAAAACAAGCAAAAGGCTATAAAGGTCCAGCCTTTTCTTTGTTTTGTAAACAAACCGGTTTCGGGAAGACGTGCGTATGTTTGGATGATCGCCCATCACCCGGCCCCCCAGAAACATAACAACATCCCGTCACCATAGCTACGAGTTGGGTCTCATGAGCTTCCTTGCCATTTCCATAAGTTTACAAAGCGGGGGTTTTCTGGTGGATAGGATTAGAAAAATAGCTCTTGAAGCTCATGTAGGTAAAATACAGAGATGTTCTCATATGTTATCTATGCACTCAAACAGAGATTAAAGCCATCATGAGGGCTCAAGATGAGAAAGGTCGTGTGCCTTCCCACTGTTTATCCTTGAGATGCTTGAGAACGCCAATTGACACATACATACGCTAATTCCCTATCGGCCATTTGACCCTAGGTACCTTGGAGAGATAATCGACATTAAAAACTACTAGACGTGCATACTAGGGCTTTTCGAAATCAGTTTTTACCGAAAACCCCAAGCTATTCCGATAGTCAAATTGACTCGTAGATCACAAGACTGTCACTAACTAGTGACACTAACTTACCAGGGTCAATCGGAGCATGATTCTTCGTTGATACACACATATAACTATACCTAATCCATGGCGAAAAGTAAACACAAACATTATATACTGGTTCCCCTGGCATAGCTTCCTGTCAATGCCCGAAGAACCCGATATATATATATCAATTGCCTGAAAGGAATTATGCTTTAGCTCTAGTGTAAACATTATCAGCCTTATGACAACCATTTAGGCAATAAATCCAGCGTTCCCGATTATTCAAAATCAAAACATTCGGCCGGCCTATTGTTCGAGACCGGCCGCCGAGCGCGCATGGGCTCGACGCGCCGATGGGTTTTTGGTGGAAGGGTAAGTTATGTTTGAGGGGTTTATTTTGATCTTTTGATAGGTTAATTCAGGTTTTTTTAGAGTTATTTCATAGATCCATATGTTAACTATGATATTCACTAATTTTTCAGCGGTTTAATGTGTTTAGTGAGGCCCAAGATGTCGAGCGCTATCGGTAATATATACCGTTTTGATCTGAACAAGGTACGGATTTCTCGGCCGAGGAAGCTATAGAACAAAACCCGCAAACTCGCTAAATCCGACCACCAATCAGTTGGTCCAATGACGTATCGACGTAAACGTCTCTAATGATATGTGTGGCACACACGGAGAGCACGGAAGTCGCCAGCCGCGATGGGATAACCTGGGTAGGGCCACCGAGACGGGCAATTTTTTTGGTTGATGTAACTTTAATACGGGCGTTACTTTTTGCAATTTATTTCCCCGGGGAGATGTCCTTCTAGAGCCGGAAGCTGATCCGTAATACTACTGTACCAGCATTGATATGATATCGTAGAGTTCTGAAAGTGGTCATTATCTTATGTGTCCGCGGGCCCAAAAAGAAGCTGGGTTCTTCACAACTACGCTATTATATCTGTACCTACTCTCACAATGTTTGTTAAACTAAAAAAGCCTAAACTAGCGATACAGTACCAACAGAATTGCCTAACCAGCATATACCTCTCTATTTGCATTTGGAGAAAAAACCGAGTTTCGATGGAAAGCCTTGATCGTCGCCCAGCGGCTCTCGCTTCCTGACTTGCCGCCCAGCGAGGTACGCCAAATTGGCGAAACATGGCCAGCATGACGGGCAGCTGCAAGCGCCAAATTGGCGCAAAATCCGACCAGTGCGTCTTCTCCGACATCCACCGGCCGCACCGCTCCGAGCTGTGGCCAACGATGAAAAGATAGACCTTTCAAGTGGTGAATAGGGTATAGAATTGGTCATTCTAGTAGATGAGAATATGTATCCAAACCGTGAGAACAAGGAGCTCTAAATGGTTTTTTCGATCGACACAAAGCACATCTCAGGTTGCCTATCTCTCTATCACAAGAGAGGCAGCCCAAAGAAAACAAGTGGCGGGAGTCACAGCACAAATTAGGAAAGAAGTAAACTCACGCAGCGCCGAATTTGCGCGATGATGCAAACTCGCACCTACGGTTATTTGCGCCATTTTGGCGGGAAAAGAGCTGCGTGTGCGCCAATTGATAAACCTTTTTTGGCGCACGCCAGCTTTTGCAACTTCGGCCAAACATAGAGAGAGATTTTTTTTGCTTGTGTGGTGGTGGCTCCCCCAAAAAATGCCGGGAGCTGGTCCTGCGTCGGTTCCCACCAAGGCAGACGAAAAAAAAATGTATATAAACAAAACTGGCCCCCCGTTTTACATCCCGGTACAATTTACCTTTTCTCTTTCTTTTTTCATTACACATCTTCATTCCTGAGTTTGTCCATCAATTGTCAGCCAGCTCTGATCTAGATACCAATCACTTGGGAATAATTTGTTAATAGTAAGTACACCATACCATCATTGGCTCTCCAAGCTGTTATACGACCCAGTTGACACCACGAGGTTGTGTTTTGTTCTACGAGGTTTTTACGTCTTGGCCATGGAGTGAAAAAGTTCCAATGGGGAAAGGAAGTTGAAGTTTAGAGATGAGGGATTGACAATTGCACTCTTGTGTAACATCTATTTCTCTTTCTACTTGATCATTCTCAACCATACACTTTTGCAACGTGCGGCCCTGATATCGTTTGTCCATCGCCCATCATACTCACCCCGGTTCGGCCACGTCTGTTTATCTTTCGGTGCACTCTTTTCGGCTTGCCGATTACCCAATTGGGAACGAGTCCCGCAACTCTGCAGCGTGCGCCGGCCGCATTCGGCCCAGCGAGTTTTTTTTTTCTCGTTCGCGGGATAAAAAAGCAACGCGGCTTCTCGCCCGGCTCGTACGGGAAAGTGAGCGCGGTGATTGGCCGGTGCGCTGGATTGGCAGCGATGGACGTTTGAGTGGGATATAAGTGTCCCACCTCCCCCCAATTAACCAACCACACATTTACCACTCAAACACCATCGACACTCCGTCAAAGAACAAGCACAGTACGTGGTGAGGTCAATTGGCTTGGAGCCACACTTCAATGGCGCAACATACTAACATGATACAACATAGATGTCTTCGACAGAACCAACCGTCGAGAAGGTGCCTAAGGAGGCCCCAGAAGAAGAAGAGGAGGATGATGATATCGATGCTTTGATCGATGAGCTCCAGTCCGACCACGGTGACGACGATGAGGAGGAGGCTGATGGTGAGGCCGGTGCCACTGCTAGACCAGTTCCAGAGGAGCTCTTGCAGACCGACCCAGCTTACGGTTTGTCCTCTGATGAGGTCACCAAGAGAAGAAAGAAATACGGTCTTAACCAGATGGCTGAGGAGAAGGAGAACATGGTTGTCAAGTTCCTTATGTTCTTCATTGGTCCAATTCAGTTCGTTATGGAGGCTGCTGCTATTTTGGCTGCTGGTCTTGAGGACTGGGTCGATTTCGGTGTTATTCTTGGTCTTTTGATGCTTAACGCTTCTGTTGGTTTCATTCAGGAGTACCAGGCTGGTTCCATTGTTGAAGAGTTGAAGAAGACTTTGGCTCACTCTGCTACTGTTATCCGTGACGGTCAACTCGTTTCCATCCCAGCTAACGAGGTTGTTCCAGGTGAAGTTTTGCAGTTGGAGGACGGTACCGTCATTCCAGCTGATGGTCGTCTCGTTACTGAGGGTTGTTTCCTCCAGGTTGACCAGTCTGCTTTGACTGGTGAGTCTTTGGCTGTCGACAAGCACTTTGGTGACAATGTCTTCTCCTCTTCCACCATCAAGCGTGGTGAGGCTTTCATGATTGTTACTGCTACTGGTGATAACACTTTCGTCGGTAGAGCTGCTGCTCTTGTTAACAAGGCTTCTGGTGGCCAGGGTCACTTCACTGAAGTCTTGAACGGTATTGGTACTATTCTTCTTGTCCTTGTCATTGCTACTCTTTTGCTTGTTTGGGTTGCTGGTTTCTACAGAACCAACAAGATTGTTAGAATGTTGAGATACACCCTTGCCATCACCATTGTTGGTGTCCCAGTTGGTCTTCCAGCTGTCGTTACCACCACCATGGCTGTCGGTGCCGCTTACCTTGCTAAGAAGCAGGCTATTGTCCAGAAGCTTTCTGCCATTGAGTCCCTTGCTGGTGTTGAGATCTTGTGTTCCGACAAGACCGGTACCTTGACCAAGAACAAACTTTCCCTCCACGAGCCATACACTGTTGCTGGTGTTGATGCCGATGACCTTATGTTGACTGCTTGTCTTGCTGCTTCCAGAAAGGCTAAGGGTCTTGATGCCATTGACAAGGCCTTCTTGAAGTCCCTTGCTGGTTACCCACGTGCCAAGGCTGCTCTCACTAAGTACAAGGTTATTGAGTTCCACCCATTCGATCCTGTTTCCAAGAAGGTTGTTGCTCTTGTTGAGTCCCCAGCTGGTGAGAGAATCATCTGTGTTAAGGGTGCCCCATTGTTTGTTTTGAAGACTGTCGAAGAGGACCACCCAATCCCAGAGGATGTCCACGAGGCTTATGAGAACAAGGTTGCTGAGTTCGCTTCCAGAGGTTTCCGTTCCCTTGGTGTTGCCAGAAAGAGAGGTGAGGGCCACTGGGAGATTCTCGGTATTATGCCATGTATGGATCCACCAAGACACGATACCGCTAAGACTGTTAACGAGGCCCGTACTCTCGGTTTGAGAGTTAAGATGCTTACTGGTGATGCTGTTGGTATTGCTAAGGAGACCTGTCGTCAGTTGGGTCTTGGTACCAACATCTACAACGCTGAGAGACTTGGTCTCGGTGGTGCCGGTGACATGCCAGGTTCTGAGATTGCTGACTTTGTTGAGAACGCTGATGGTTTCGCTGAGGTTTTCCCACAGCACAAGTACAACGTTGTTGAGATCTTGCAGCAGAGAGGTTACTTGGTTGCCATGACTGGTGACGGTGTTAACGATGCTCCATCTTTGAAGAAGGCTGATACCGGTATTGCTGTCGAGGGTGCCTCTGACTCTGCCCGTTCCGCTTCCGATATTGTTTTCCTTGCTCCAGGTCTTTCTGCTATCATTGATGCTTTGAAGACTTCCAGACAGATTTTCCACAGAATGTACTCCTACGTTGTTTACAGAATTGCCTTGTCCCTCCACTTGGAGATCTTCTTGGGTCTCTGGATTGCCATCTTGAACGAGTCTCTTGACATTGACCTTGTCGTCTTCATTGCCATTTTCGCTGATGTTGCCACTCTTGCCATTGCTTACGACAACGCTCCATACGCTCCAAAGCCAGTTAAGTGGAACCTTCCAAGACTCTGGGGTATGTCTATCATTCTCGGTATCATTCTTGCTATCGGTACTTGGATCACTTTGACCACTATGTTCATGAAGAAGGGTGGTATCATCCAGAACTTCGGTTCCATCGATGGTGTCTTGTTCTTGCAGATTTCCTTGACTGAGAACTGGTTGATTTTCATCACCAGAGCTGCTGGTCCATTCTGGTCCTCTTGGCCATCTTGGCAGTTGGCTGGTGCCGTCTTCATTGTCGACATCATCGCCACTATGTTCGCTTTGTTCGGTTGGTGGTCTCAGAACTGGAACGACATTGTCACTGTCGTCCGTGTCTGGATCTTCTCCTTCGGTGTCTTCTGTGTCATGGGTGGTGCTTACTACTTGATGTCTGAGTCCGAAGGTTTCGACAGATTGATGAACGGTAAGCCAATCAAGGAGAAGCAAGAGCAGAGATCTCTTGAGGACTTTGTTGTTGCCATGCAGCGTGTCTCTACCCAGCACGAGAAGTCCTCTTAAATTGGATGACTCACTTTGATACCCCGTATTTGGAGTTTTGATAGAGCTGGATTGAGTCTGTTGCTTACATACAAAATCATTCATTTTCTCTTTTATAATCTTTCCAGCACCGTTTGTTTTCTGCTGAAGTAATTTCTAATTCATACGAAATCCGTATTTATAATAATAACTTGTTCCTGTAGTTCTCTTCTAACTATTTCATATTAATCTTAATGCTGTTTATCTAACTAGTTCATAGTGATTTTGATGCTGTTGATGCTGCTTGGATGCCGGTGATACTGTTGTTTTGAAGATGAATGAGGCCCTGATGTGGTCTTAATTTAGCTCAAAATGGCACCAACAGCAAACTATGATGTATATGTAGACAATTGACTGTCTCAATTTATCCATCTAGACTCAATAGCTCATTTATATCGCTTTATCTACTGAAACTATGCTCGAATAACGCGTTGTGTGAACTCGGCGCACCAACCAGCAACATAATAGACCCAATCGGCTCGCTTGAAAAAGTATAACGAGTATTTGTACTGGTGTAAATGACATTAAAGTACAATACAAAGCATTAAAGCATCAAATAAACACCTAAATCCATCATCTAACACCTTTTTCGGTGTTGCCCGCGTTACGAAATTTCCACTTTAATCGAACGTCGAGGCCCGCGCTTTTTTTTTTTTGCCCGCGCAGACTTCAAATCACAACATATAAACAAAAACCCAAACCAAGCACCAAAGAAGCCCTGTCACACACAGACGCTGTCTTTGTTTTTGCCGAGGCTCTTTTCCCCCCTTTGTACATTAGCTTACTCCCGGCACGCCGTGGTTTTCCCTGTTTTTCCCCTTTGGCCCTACTCGAAACGGCTGTCTAGATCCGTTGTTGCTCCCCACGGAAAGCCATCATCACATCATCAACTCTTTTGTATCATGTCTGCTGACAACTCCGCAAACAACTCTGTGAGCGAGGACTCCAAGCAAGCCCAGCCTCTGTCCCCTTCGATCGAGCTCACCCCACCGAGATCCTCCTCGATCTCCACCCCGGGAGGCTCTGTCTTGGGCGACCAGGCCGCCTCCAAGTTTGCACCTTTCACCGACACCACCACTCCGATGCAGAGATCTACAAACTCTTTGTCCCAGAACATCGCCACTGCTCCTCCTTTCCTCAGAGACCCAAACGAGCTCCATGCTAACATGCCCTCCGGTCTCGTTGATATCAATCTAGCTCTCGGTGCTCTTGATTTGGACTTTGGTTCCCGTACTTCCGTCCCAAACACTGATCTCTCCTCCTCCTCCGCAGTTGCCAAAACTTCAGACAAGGAGGCTGCTGATATCAGCTCTTCGTCTATTGCTGAAGGAGAGGATGTTGACTCCTCTGCCGTGCCAGTTGATGAGGATGGTCACCATCATCCATTCGGCCCAGGTTTGATGCATCAACCAATGCATCCATTCTTCCCAATCAATGAGTTTGGTCAACCAATCCACGCAGGTTTCAACCCAGCAGACGGTATGGGCCCACAGATGAACCACCCTTGGCCAGCAAAGCCAGGCCAGGCTCCATTTGGCTCTGGTATCGGTGCCGGTCTTGAGAACATGTCTCACACTCCACCGATCCCACCTCCAGGTATGATCCCAATGAGACCGTTCGAGTTCCACCCAGATGGTATGACCCCTCCTCCTCCACACATGGGTCAACAAGGCCCAATGTCTCCACATGACGGCTCCTTCACCGGTATCCCATTCGGTAACCCACAGATGAAAGGTGCTAGAGGAAACTATGGTGGATCTCCAAACTTCCCACCAATGGACGCTGCTCCATTTGGTCAACACCCTCTTCAAAACACCCAGATGTGGCCACCACTCAACGGGAGACCACACAACATGGAACAAGCGGCCTACGGTAATGGCAACATGCCACCTAACGGCATGAATGGTCCAAACAACGGTAACAACGACCGTCGCTACCCTTACTACAACAATGGTAACAACATGCATCATCACCATCATCACCATCATCATAACCATCACCATAACAACCATCACGGTGGTAGAAGAATGATGAACCGCAGAAGAGGTGAGGATGCTGCCAGATTCGCTAATGCCGAGCTTGAAGATTTCATCGGTCAGATCTATTCCTTGTGTAAAGATCAACATGGTTGTCGTTTCTTGCAGAAACAGTTGGATTTGGACGCTTCAAATGCTACACCAATCTTTGAAGAAACTCAGATGCACGTTGTTGAACTTATGATTGATCCATTTGGTAACTATTTGGTTCAAAAACTTTTGGAGAAAGTTAATGACGCACAACGTGTTACTTTAGTTAAGAACGCTGCCCCTGAATTTGTCTCTATTGCTTTGGATCCACATGGTACTAGGGCCTTACAGAAGCTCGTTGAGTGTTTGAACTCCGATGAAGAGGCTGAGGTTGTCGTTGATTCGTTGAAGAATGACATTGTGTCTTTGTCCAGAGATTTGAACGGTAATCATGTCGTTCAGAAGTGTTTGCAAAGACTCAAATCTAAGGATTCACAATTCATCTTCGATACCGCTGAAGAACACTGTTTGGAAATTGCTACCCATAGACACGGGTGTTGTGTTTTGCAAAGATGTCTTGACCATGGTTCAAAAGAACAGTGCAAGAGTTTGTCTTTTATCATCTCCGGTTACACAAAGGAATTGTCCCTCGATGCTTTCGGTAATTACGTTGTCCAGTACGTTTTGGCTAAAGATGATGCTGAGGCTATTGATGAGATCATCAAGGCTGTTAAGGCCAATTTCATTGAGCTTGCTTTGCACAAGTTTGGTTCCAATGTCATTGAGAAGTGTCTGAGAGTGTCTAAGCTTTCCGGTGATCTCATTGACGAATTGTTGAAACAAGAAGATGATATGGTCAAGCTGTTAAATGACCAGTATGGTAACTACGTCATTCAGACATCTCTTGATGTTTCCAAAGATGATCAGTTTGAAAAATTATCCAATCTGTTGAAACCACTCTTGCCACAAGTGAGAAACACTCCACATGGAAGAAGAATCATGGGTCGTCTCCAACAAACTGGTAAGCCATTCCCACACCACCATAACCATCACAGCAGACAAACTACTGCCTCTCCAGCCATCGCAAATGACACTTCCTCTTCCACAGCCACCACACCACCTCTCCCAGAACCGGTCTCTACAGCCAACTAAAGCCCATCATCACATATTTTTTTGTATACTACCATTGTCGGTCTTTGAAACCGCTCACTGATGAAAAACAGAGGACAACATATGATGAAAAGACCTTTTTGACGAACCAAATCTGTACATTAGCCATACAAAAAAAAAAAAAGATCGGGTCTTTTCACCATTTTTTAACCCTCACAACACACACCAAAAGCGCATTCACGAAGCACTCTCATTTCACTACCTTTTTTTTCCTACTTTATTACTTTTTACATTATCAGGAGCTACGATTCTCGGTTTTTATTTTTCCTCTCTTTTCCCTTGCAGTTTTAATACATGCTTTTTTGAACTTGATAGTTATACAAGTGTAGAGATGAACCTTGGAAAAGGGGTGTATGTAGTTCAAACTGGGAAGAGCAGATAGATGTAATTGATTAGTGTGTGTGTGTAATCAATGTTGGTGGAGAGAGTATCTCTCCCTCAGGAGATGTGCGAATGAATGAATGAATGAATGAATGAATGACCAATAGTTGGAATGTGAGAAGCAAAAGTGTGGGTATAAATATCATCAAATGAACAAAAAAAAGACCTGTGAAATGAGCGACCGTAACATTAACAAAAAAAATTACCAAATAAGAACAGAAAATGATGATATAGTGGAGATCAACACCAATAGCTGGGAGTGGGGGGAATAAAGATATTAAAAAGGAATGACTGGGAAGAACTTGAAGATGCTGGAAAATAGATGTCCCGGAGGGGGGCTATGGAAGAACGTGAACGGAACAAAGCAGTAAAAGAAGGAAACATGGAGTTATTTTTTTTTTCAAGAGATTGTACAACAAGAAGTGCCTTGTTCTCCCTCTCTGACTAACAAACTCGTTCTTGTGGCTGCCTCGAAGACATCATCGACACCTTCACCTGTCAGAGCAGAGCATTCCAAGAATCTCTTTGCACCAATGAGCTTAGCAACCTCTTCTCCTTGCCCTGGCTGCACGAATTTTCTTCCATTTGTCTTCTCATCGCTGTTGTTTCTAAGATCTTTCTTCAAACCGACGAGGATAACAGGCACACCAGGACAGTATCTCGTAACTTCTTCACTCCATTTCCTTCTCGCATTGTTCAAAGACTCCGGCTGGTCTATGGCGAAGCCGATCAATATCACGTGCGCTTTGGAGTAACTGAGTGGTCTCAATCTCTCGTATTCCTCTTGACCAGCGGTATCCCACAGTGCCAATTGAACGGCTTTACCATCGACTCGACAGTCCGTCACGTAGTTCTCAAACACCGTTGGATGGTACTCGGTGGGGAACTCTCCAAGCGTGAAGACGTACAGTAGCGACGTCTTACCGCACGCACCGTCTCCAACAATCACCAGTTTTCTCTTGACTGAAGACATCGTTGTTGTTCTTTATCACCTCGTTTTATCGTTTCAAAAGATAACGCAAGAGCTGTGTGCGGGGGATTTCAGTAGATTCCCGTTCTCGTACCTTCTTTCTGCTGTCTTTCTGCTCTTTCTGCTCTTTCTGCTCTTTGATTACAGAGAGGCAATGATTATGGAAAGAGAGAGAAAGGTGATGTGTGTATTGAAACACAAAAAAAAAAATGACTCGGCGGGTAAGTTTTGAATGGGCGGCAAACGGGACAGTAAAGAGCACTCTCTTTGTTATCCTATCACCAGCACAGAAAACCGATGTTTATAATCACAACAATCCAAAAGCGTTGTTTTATGGAGTCTTTTCACAAGAGAAAGGTGTTGCCTGCCTCCGGGCAAGAATTTAAACAATTTCCCGGGCGCGCCAGTTTTTCGCGCACACACACACACACGCGCGCGCGCCTCTGCAACGGCTTTAATGCGGCCTAAATAAAAATAGCCCTTTTTTGTTTATCTGTTTTGATTGTATTGATAGAGTGGTACCGTCAGTTTTCCCCCTTTGGGGTTAATGTGTGTTTGTATCTTATACTCTCTATGGCTTTCGATGGAGTTCAAACGGATTCCTGCGGAGTCCTAAGACAGTACAATATTTGTTGGTGTAATTTTAGAACAACACACTTGATCAAACCAACAGCATACCCTTTTGATCAGTCAATGCACAAATCAAAGGGCACAATGATCCAAACATATGTAAACAGCACACAGTCCACTGAAGAATACTCCAAGCTGTTATGTCGATCCCCTTATCATGAGTGAAGATAGATCTCTTTGATGTGAGGTACTCATAATGCTACTACATAGGGAGGGCATTCTATAAAGCAACACACATTTATATACTTTTTTTCATATGACATATTGACAACTTAATCAAGAAACCCTACACTATTGCACCCATTGACAGCTTTAATGCTCCTTGAAGCGAATCCCCCATACTACTGCAGAAGGCGTGTATGGTGTCCGGGTGTTCTGGTGGTAGGAGCACACACCCGGTCATTATACCCCATAAAATATCAATATCTTTAAAACTAATCGATAGAAAAATCTGAAATTTTGTGTGTATTATATTTTATATATACTGTAATGGAATATATGGTTTTTAGTACCTCTTATTTTCCATGTTCATGGATATTGTCTAAAAATTGGACTGAAGATAGTCATCTGTAACTTTCAAATGAGCAATACTCCTATAAAGTCATTATTTTAGACTAAACCCTACTTTTTATGCTATATTCCAAATATATAAGCACTTTTGATTATATAAACCCATTAAACCAATGTAAATACCCCCGTTATATATTTTTTTAAACCCATTAATAGTGTACAAGTCGTGAAACACCCGAACACCACCGCGAGAACAACGAACAACAGCCAGCCGGAACCGGCCCGCTCACCGGCACCGGCGATGTCACCGTTTTTTTTTTTTTCCAGTTCGGCCCGGTGAGTAATTGGCGGCCTTCGATTGGGAAGAAAAAAAAAACAGAGAATCTGGAGATTCTTCATCTTTAACTGTGATTTCTTTGTATTTGTTCTTTGTCCATTCATATTCAACACACATTAGCAGGCTGATACAATGTTGGCTTCAAGAGGACTTCATTCAGTGAGGAGGGTTCAGGTATGTGTTTATCAGAGAAGCGATGAGATCAGGTAACTAACAATCATTTGCAGCAAATAAGAAACCTTGCCACATCTGCTGGTCTCACAACACAGATTCCGTCGGAGTTCCAGTCTCGTGCTCCACCATACTCCAAACTCATCGAGAAACTTACAACGGTTAAGAGAGTACTCAATGACAAGCCACTGACACTTGCAGAGAAGATCCTCTATTCACATCTCGTCAACCCAGAGGAATCGCTCGCCGCGGGTGATATTTCCAAGATCAGAGGTCTTGAGTACCTCAAGCTTAACCCAGATCGTGTTGCCATGCAAGATGCCTCTGCTCAGATGGCTTTGCTTCAATTCATGACCTGTGGTCTCCCATCCACGGCTGTTCCTGCTTCTATCCACTGTGATCACTTGATTGTCGGTAAGGACGGTGAGAAGTCCGATTTGAAGTCCTCGATCGCTACAAACAAAGAAGTCTTCGATTTCCTTCAATCATGTGGTGAGAAATATGGTATCCAATTCTGGGGGCCAGGTTCCGGTATCATTCATCAAATCGTTCTTGAGAACTTCTCCGCACCAGGTCTTATGATGTTGGGTACCGATTCCCATACTCCAAACGCTGGTGGTTTGGGTGCTATTGCCATTGGTGTCGGTGGTGCCGATGCCGTTGATGCCCTTACTGGTACCCCATGGGAATTGAAGGCTCCTAAAGTTCTTGGTGTTCATTTGAAAGGTCAAATGAACGGTTGGACTTCTCCAAAGGATATTATCACCCATTTGGCTGGTATCCTCACCGTTAGAGGTGGTACCGGTTACATCGTGGAGTACTTTGGTGAAGGTGTTAAGACTCTCTCTTGTACCGGTATGGCCACCATCTGTAACATGGGTGCCGAAATTGGTGCTACCACTTCTACTTTCCCATACCAAGAGGCTCACAAGCGTTACTTGATTTCGACACATAGAGCACCATTGGCCGAGGCTGCCGATGAGGTTAACTCCAAGTTTGGATTCTTGCAAGCTGACGCTGGTGCTGAATATGATAAGGTCATTGAGATCGATTTGAACACATTGGAACCACACATCAACGGTCCATTCACTCCAGATTTGTCTACCCCAGTGGGTCAGTTCGGTAAGCTCACCGATGAGAACGAATGGCCACAGACCGTGTCTGCAGGTTTGATCGGTTCTTGTACCAACTCTTCTTACCAAGATATGTCTAGAGCCGTTTCCCTTGTTAAACAGGCTGCCGATGCCGGTTTGAAACCAAAGATCCCATTCTTTGTCACACCAGGTTCCGAACAAATTAGAGCCACCATTGAAAGAGATGGGTTGATTGAGACTTTCCAAGACAATGGTGCTATTGTACTCGCTAATGCCTGTGGTCCATGTATTGGTCAATGGGATCGTGTTGACGTTGATAAGCAATCAACTGAGTACAACGCTATCTTCACCTCTTTCAACAGAAACTTCAGAGCTAGAAACGATGGTAACAGAAACACCATGAACTTCCTCACATCTCCAGAACTTGTCACAGCTATGATCTATTCCGGTGATATGCATTTCAACCCATTGACCGATTCTATTAAGACCGAAGATGGTAAAGAATTCAAGTTCCAACCTCCAGTTGGTGATGAATTGCCAGGTCAAGGTTTCATCCCAGGTAGAATGGAGTTCTACCCACCAGTTGATCCAAAACCTAATCCAGATGTTCAGATTAACGTTCCAGAAGATTCCGATCGTTTGCAATTGCTTGAACCATGGCAACCATGGAACGGTGAAGAGTTGAAGACTACAATTTTGTTGAAGGTTGAAGGTAAATGTACCACTGATCACATTTCCGCTGCTGGTGTTTGGTTGAAATACAAAGGTCATTTGGAGAACATTGCATACAACACATTGATCGGTGCACAGAATAAGGAGACCGGCGAGGTTAACAAGGCTTACGATTTCGATGGTACCGCTTACTCTATCCCAGGTCTTATGGCTAAGTGGAAAGAGGATGGTCGTAATTGGAACGTTGTTGCTGAACATAACTATGGTGAGGGTTCTGCTAGAGAGCACGCTGCTTTGCAACCAAGATTCCTTGGTGGCCAGATGATTTTGGTTAAGTCCTTTGCCAGAATCCACGAGACAAACTTGAAGAAACAAGGTCTCTTGCCACTTACATTCGCTGATGAGGCCGATTATGACAGATTAAGCTCTGGTGATGTCCTGGAGACTTTGAACTTGAGAGATATGATTGCTAAGAACGGTGATAACGGTGGTATCATCAAGTTGAGAGTTCACAAGAAGAACGGTGAGACTTTCGAGATTGATGCTAAGCACACCATGTCCAAGGACCAGGTTGATTTCTTCAAGGCCGGTTCTGCCATCAACCACATTGGTAACGTTCGTCGTGCTGAGGCCTCTAATTAAGCAGTTTTCACAGGAGTTATTAGATAGACCAACATGTTATTTATTGCATTGAATCTTTTGTAGACAGTACAAAATGAAAGGATTGACAGGTGTTTGTTTACTTTTCGAGACTAGCTTACATAATCAGCATGGCTAGGGCCACACACAGATTGCTATGGCCAAGCTTTGTTGTGATTGAATTATAGTAAATATGGTGCTATTGACGGTAAAGAAACATGACGTATAATGTATAAGTGGTGTCCTAATCTAAAGGCATGAATGGTATAAAACTTAAGGCAGCTGAATGGCTAAAAGCCAAGCCAAACACCCTGACACCCGGACACCAGCCCACCAAAAAGTGTGTGCTTCCACCTGTGTGGGACTAAATAAATATTGGGCAGTCATTTGGAAGCCAACTTAAAGAGAAGAAGCTTACAAAGATTACATTTGAAGATGGCCAAAGAGAAGCAGGTTCACCAGAATGGTGGGGCCAGCCGTTGGCAAACAGTGTCCAAACTCTCGACAGCAGTGCTGCTTCTTTCAGCTCCATCGCTGTATCTCTACAACAACACAGACTTATTCAACGGTCAGTGTATGTCTTCCATAAGTTCCCTTTACAACTCCATTACAGCAGACTCACAAGTCCCGCTGCCCACTCCTTATGAGGTCCACTACCTCGACATCGACGAAAGGGAATACACACGATTGGGACTGACACCGAACAAACCGGTTCAAATTGTGCCATTGGGCAATAACCACAGGCCAACTACACTCCATGGAAGGTTCCTCCACCTCACAGACATCCACCCGGACGAGTTCTATCGCGAAGGTTCGAGCATTGACATCGCGTGTCATCGTGGTAAACCGGGTAAAGGCGACCCACGTGCCTCCAAATACGGTGATGCTGTGTTGGGGTGTGACTCGCCGATGATATTGATGAACGAGACGATGCAATGGGTCGAGGCAAATCTCAAGGATAAGATCGACTTTGTGATATGGACAGGTGACAACATCAGACATGATAACGATAGAAGGATCCCACGTACCGAAATGGCCATCCTGGACATGAACCAAAGAGTCGCTAACATCTTCCATGACATCTTCCACGGTGGTGATGAGCTTGACCCAAGACACTACGACGTCCCAGTGGTCCCCAGCTTGGGGAACAACGACGTGTACCCGCATAACCTGTTTGCACCTGGCCCAACGTTACAAACTAGGGAGATGTGGCAGATTTGGCAGAACTTCGTTCCACAAGAACAGATGCACATCTTTGAAAGAGGTGTCTATTTCTTCACCGAGGTGATCCCGAACAAGTTGGCGATTCTCTCCATCAACACCCTTTATCTCTACAAGGCCAACCCACTCGTTGACTCATGTGATAGCAGGAAAGACCCAGGTTATCAACTGTTGAAATGGCTCGGTATCACTCTACAAGAGTTAAGGGAACGTGGTATGAAAGTGTGGCTCAGTGGTCATGTCCCACCTATCCCGAAGAACTATGACATCTCATGTTATAGGAAATTTGCCATTTGGACACATGAATACAGAGATATCATCATCGGTGGTGTCTATGGTCATATGAATATTGATCATTTCATCCCAATTGATGCAACAAAGGCGTACAAATCATTGGAGATGTCTCTCAAAACAAAAGGTTATGAGATTGATGAGAGCTTCGCACAATTGTTTGATTTGGATGATGATTTGGATTTGGAAACACAGTATTTGAAGATGGGTATGAACGTTTCCGAGCATGATTTGAACGTTGCCATTGCATCAAACGAGGCTAGGGCCATGGGTGGTCCTCCAACGAACAAAGAAGCCTATATGGATACCGTCAGGGAGCTCTTCTACGCGGATATCAAATCCAATAAGAAATCTGGTGTTAATGGTGATCGTTATTCCATAACCAATATCGCTGCTAGTATCATTCCAACTTTCAACCCAGGTATGAGAGTTTGGGAGTATAACATCACAGGTGTTGAAGAGTTATTTGCATTTGAACCAAAACCATGGACCCAGTTCTTCAAAGACTTGGATGCTAGAATATTTGAAGATGACGACGACGACGATGATGAGCATGTACACGTCGAAGGTAAGAAGAAAAAGAATAAAAAGAAGAAGAAAGATGAATCACTCCCAGAGCCAATGCCAAGTGACACCGCATTGGGGCCAGGTTATACACCACAGACATTCTCACCAACACGATTTGTTCAGTATTATCTTGACCTGGAAGCTGTTAATAAAGGGAAGAAGAAGTTCGAGTATGAAGTTGAGTATACTTCCAATGGTGCACCATACAACATGGAGTCATTACTCGTTGAAGATTACATCAAGCTTGGAAGAAAACTGGGAGAACCATTGAAAATTGGTAAAAAAGATAACTTTGAAATCGATGCTAGCAAGAAGAAGTTGGATGCACTTTGGGAAACTTATAAGAAGCATGCATTTGTTAGCAGTGGTTATCATGACCCTGAAGATGCCTAATGAATCTACAGAAGATGAGAGATGCATGTAAACGTAGTAATTCAGGAAATGGGGTCATGTGAAAAGCTGTCTTTTGACAAATGATTTGATGAGTTGTTGCTCTTTGTACATGATAACAACAACCAATATAGAGGCAAGTACACAGTTCCAGAACAATTCCCAAAAGTTTCTAGTGATACCGAACAATGAGAGATCAACGACATAAACACCGATGGCAACGAGGAAAATGGTCTTCATGTTATCATCCCAAGACACTATTTCAAAATTGACGTTATTCTTCTTGAAATATTTGGAGATGAAACGACGGCAGTAAGTGATTCTTAACACCATGTTAAGCATGTTACACATGATAAGCCCGTGTAAAGAGAGTTGGAGCTTGGAGATTGCAATGTATGAAGTACCGAGGAACACCACTGAGAAGACAACCATGAAGTAAGTGTACGTGACAACTTCATGACCAGACGCTGTGGATTGGTGTACGGCTTCAAGGATACCGTTGAACGCCAAAAGTGGTAAATAGAGAGTGTACCATGGGATGGTCTCTGAGACTTGATTGGACCAATTGCTTCCAACGAGTCGTTGGATGAGGTAACCAGAGTTCAATGGACCAAAGATGACAATGACGAGAGAAAGATATATATAGAAGGATGTGATTCTCTTCAAGATATCAACGGAGTATTGTAAGTTCTTATGAGATTTAACGGAGAGGAGGAGACGGGTGAGGAAATTTCTCAAACCTTCTTCCACTGGGGAGAACACCAAACGGGCAAGCATCGAGCCATAGTTAGAGATCAACGAGTAGATCCCTCTTTCCTCGATGGTACAAATGGAGTTGATCATAAGTTTATCACCTTCTGTGAGTAAATGTTTGAGAGCGATGTTGAAGAAAGCCCTGTAGAAATGACTTTTTGCATCTGGATCAAAATAGAAGAACACCGATTCTGATTTGTAGATCTTTGTTGGGAAAAGACTTAGTTGGTTCATGTTTTGGTTTGATAGTTTGAAATTGACAAAATCTCTGTAATAAGCAGCAAGGAGGATGATTGAATGGAACAATTTACCCAATGCAAATGCAAGAATTGGCATACCATCAACGTCCTTCTCACCAAAGAAGTAAACAACACCAAAGTTCACAAGACAACTTACCAAAAGGGCAAGAGTCTCAAACTGAGTTCTCTTCTGGTAATCCAAGTTGAATTGGGTCAACACGTGGAACGGTTCGGACATGAGTTCGATGATAACTGCGAACCAAACACAAACGATGGAGATGTGGAAATGGTGCATGTGTCTGAACACATCAGAGATATGAGGGTATTGCCATGTGAACAGCGCAGTAGTCAACGGGACACCGATGATCAATGGGATGTAGGCCAAGTTGATGATCGTTTGCAACGTAGCGAAACGAGTTCCTTCGAAAAGCTTGTGGTGGTCGTACTTGTTGGTGGCCTCTTCGATCTTCTCGTTTGTATAGTCCCCATGGTCTGGGTCTCTGATTCTCTGCGCAGATAGCCTGATAGCCTCTCGACTGAAGAACAACGACGTGCCCATGAGGAACTCGAGGAAGTAGTTCATACCGAACGATTTCGGGGAGATGAAAGCGATGAGAAACTGGTTCAGGATGAAAGTACTCAGCTTGGTGATGAACTGGCCAGCAACGAGGAAAGGAATTCCTCTCGCAGACTTCGAAGAGAGCTCATCCACCACAGACGACTCCTTCAGAGATTGAACTTTGTTCATAACTTCTCCGATCTGTGCGTTTTTTTTTGATTAGTCAGTATAAAATGAGGTTCCTTCATCAATGTTTTTGTTCGATCGCGTCGGTGGGTAATTTCGCCAGATCTTTGGGTCATGAGATTTTGTTCAATTATCGGCGATTTCTCCATTTCTATGGTATTTTATTCCACAAAAGTCTGTTATATGATAGATGAAACAGTTACTTATCTATATATATCAAAATACTTCACTAAATACATCTTAATACCAAGAAATTAGGAAAATCCAAATTGGTCACGTGACCCGAAATTTAACAACACCGGAATAAACTGAGATTTCAAGTGTTCGGAACTCATCCCTGTTAGCTCAGTCGGTAGAGCGTTCGGCTTTTACGATCTAACAGGAAACCGAAATGTCAGGGGTTCGAGCCCCCTATGGGGAGTTCCACTTTTTTTTTATTTTTTTTGTACGCGGTTTCGCGGTCACGTGACTGGATTATGCTTTGGATTGATTAAGGTCTTTGAAGGGATATAGATGCGGTATTTTCGTGTAATAAAAGTGGAAAAGGTGTCTTTGATGATGCAATAACGCTAGGGCCATGTAGATATCACAGTAGAGAAGTGGAGATGTATGGATGGATGGAGACGCGTGAGGTGGTCGCACTGCACGCCCAAGTGTAACAAAACAAAAACAAAAACAAAGCGAACGGTAACAAATGACACGCTTTTGGAAAAAGCGGAGTTTAAGGGAAAAAGCACAGTTGTGTCAATAGACGTTCATAAGCAATCAGCTTAAAGTCATTCGCTTCGTTATCTTGAAATCGTGCTTCCCTGATTTTACTGAGGGAGAAAACGCGTCGGCTCTATCGCTATTTATTCCCCCCACCAACCTCACTCCTTTTTTTTCTCTCTCTCCCCCTCCTGCCATTCAGCACACAGGCCCAGAACACCGTCTGGATTCAAAAGAACGCCTCCATCTCCAATTGACTCGGACATCTCGGAGAGGAGAATATCACCATGGAGTTCCACGCAGACAAGGCATTCTTTAAGTCTGACACAATAGACCCCTTCACAAATCTTCCCATCTATGTGTTCGATTCCAACTTTCTCCCGGACTTCAGCAACACAAACTTCGACAAGAAGGTCGTGGAAGCTTTGCTTGTGAAGGCATTCAAGAGAATCATCAGAAGGATCCCACAAGAGACGTATGCATTGGTCTGCTTCACGTCAGGTTTCAAAAACTTTAACAACACTAATAACACATGGGTTACAGCTCTTAAATGCTTCCAACTTTTACCGGATGATCTCAAATACAACATGCATAAGGCCTATATGGTCCACGAGTCATGGCTTGTCCGATCCTTCTCATCGATAGTCTCCAACGTTCTTCAAGCGAAGTTATTCAAGAACCAACCCACAGGTTCATCAGCACCGGATCAAAGACTTGTGTATTGCAAAGACCTCACTGAGTTATCCAAATACGTTGATATCACCAAGTTGAGAATAGGTGTTGATGTATACCTCTACGATCTCCAATTCACAGAGAAGCTTATCATTCCATACACAGTGAAACCGAAATCAAGTGATTACCAAGATTATTTGGACCTTATCAATGAAAGGGTCACATCGAGACTATTAACAGAAGGTCCTAAGAATGAACTCGTTTTTACTAAACCGGGTAATCCGAAGAAGTTGGGTGTGCTGATCGATGCCATAGAGAGAGGAAATTATCTTGACATGTCACAATGGGATATCTACGTCATGGGTTCGTTGTACCTGCATACACTTCGAAAATTTGAAGAGCCACTTATACCCATCGATCTCATTGAGTTGCCAATAAGTGATGATTTGGAATATACCTGTGATATCTTTGCCAAAATTGTCAATCAACATGATAATCTAGACATGCTATCTAAGATTTTTGAGATTTTGTTGAATATGGTTGAGCATTCTTCAGTGACAAGACACACATCTAAATCGATCTCGAAATCAATTACACCGGCTTTATGTCAAGAGAAAGTTTCCATAAAGACTAATGATAGATTGCTTGTGGGACAAAGATACATTAAGAACCTCCTTGAGAGTTGGGATGAGGTTACCAAAATCGTTCAATCTGAGATCAATCCAAGAAATCAACGTCGGAACCGACCAATACCACCACAACCACGTAAAATCTCATCATCTACCGTGAAGAAAAGAGTTCAGATCAACGCACCAAAAGCTACCACCGACAACACTGATATCGATATGGAAGAAGAAGAAGATGAAACACCCCCACCAATGCCACCACGTCCTGGTTCCCATTCCCAGAGAAATGCCTCCATATCCTCTATGTTATCCATTGGAAGCCTTTCATCATCCGAGTCTACCGATTCATTAGCTGAAGTGTTGAAGGGGACGCAATCACCTACAAAACTTGTCAAACCGTCACTATCGATGGAGTCTTTGAAAAGTCCTGAAAAATATAAAGACCCCGGTGTTGATGGTGTTAAAGTGTTGGCCGATGTCACTGCCTCTTTGAACAAACAGGCCAAGAGTGTACCTAAGAAGAAAAACAACGTTCTTTTGAAGTTTGCCGATGGTTATTCCTCGATGGAAGGTCAAAAGAAAGTTACAAAATTGGCCAAATTGTACGAAGAGAGACTAATGGGGATCCAAATCATCAATGAGATGGAGGAAGAGGAGAAGTGAGAGAGTGTGTTTTATGACTGTTTTCTATATTTTTTTTTTCAATTCATACGAAATAATGTGCATACATAAATATATAATCTATGATATAAAAAGGGAGATTTTAGTGTATTGGAGAGAGAGATAAACGCGTTCGTCTGAAGGCTTTGAAAAGTTTCGTGTCGCGTCAGTGCGCGCCCAACGCGGGTGCGCGTCGCAGAATAAAATGCGGCCCTGTTTAAAGAAGAACCTTACAAGAGAACAAAGGAATAGATTGTAAACACACAAAAGAGCGCGTTATATCCACGGCGGCTCGTTCCAAAAGCACACACCTGCAATCACCGAACTCTGACGTTACTAACAGTGCAATTGCCAACTCCATATCACACGCAATTCTTTTGATAGGACCTGTGGTGATCAGCGCTTCCCATCACACCAGAAGATAATCAATAGCAAAGTTCACCTTTAATCAACAAAGAAGAGGGATCAGCGACCAAAAAGGCAGCCATGGCCCAGAACGAGGTCATGAGCAACTTCCCGGGCAACTTCACAACGCCGTTGATGGTGGCCAAGAATCAAACACAGCTTGATGGCATCTCCCCAACAAAGCCGCTGAACATCAAGAACAGCACATCAAAGCAACACCTCCCTTCACACCCATCTGAACAATCACTTGTCTCCTCGAACACGAACTCCTCATACATCACCGCCATGGATGGCGAGGAGAGTGATAACGACGAGCCAAACTACAGTTACGGTGATACGACGCTTGAAAGACCAGAACAGTCCACCACTTCCAACGATAACACCGTCAAGCGCCAGACATACTACAGTGACGATGACGATGATGACCAAGGGCCATTGGGCTTAGGTATTCAGAAGCTGGCTATCAACGATGACAATGAAGGAAGGATCCAGTCCACTGGGTTCTCTCAACCTTCAATCACCGTCACAAGTGAGTTGTATAACGATGACCCTACACCGATCATTCAGCAAGGTGTTTTCCAACAACGGGATTCGTTCATTCCTACAAAGCCAGGAATTGTTGAAGATGACGATGAGACTCCCAAATTGAAAGATGGCCCTTTTTCACCTCGTTCCCATTTGAACATCAGTCACAACGTCACACCGGTGCTTGAACCTCAGCCTTTTACAAACAGTGGTCTGGAGAAAAGGTATACCACTATGAGGGAATCACGGAGCAATACACACTCCAGAACACCTTCGTCTGAAATTGACAACTCTGCTGTTCAACAAGCCAATGCAGTTCAAGTTTCATCGGTGATGAACTCACCTGAGAAGAGAAACCTCATACTTCCAGAGGCAACTCATCAGAGAACGAGGTCCAAATCATCAAACACAGCTTATGACAGCTCATACAACTCAGAAGCCAACGATACAACATATTCTCAAGAGTCTGGCTATTTGCAATCTGTGAAACAAGACCGTCACAACACTGCTAATCTTTTATCCCAATCCAACGCTTCAGAACCGGAATCTTTCAGTGCAGAAGAAGGTGAATTGACCTCTTTGTTCTTATACGCTCTCCATTCATTTGATGCCAAATCCCTTGAACAATCTAGTGATTCATCCATCTGTTTATCATTCGAAAAAGGTGATGTCGTCTACGTCCATACCGTTGATACAAGTGGTTGGAGTGAAGTTACGTTGTTGAAATCATTTAAAAGAGGCTGGGTACCAATCAATTTCTTCACTGATCTCATCAAGGATGATAAGTCATTGCCGTTGACTAAGTCGAAATTGCCGTTGAAAATGGTGCTCATCTCTGCTGCTAAGTTTCTCAGTAATCCAGTTGATAATCCAGAGAATGGAGATGCTTGTTTCTCCATCCATCATATCAACTCTATAAGAGACGGTGTCAGATATTTGTTGGAGTGTACCGATTGTCTATCAAGATCAACACCTATTGTTAAGAAGAAACCAGTAATTCGGAGAATGAGAAAGAGTTTACTTGCAGATTGGTATTCCCTAATGATCAAGGCAGATTCTTATAAGCATTCGAAGAGTTTGGTCCATTTGGAGACGTTACAACTTATGGCCCTTCAAGTTGTTAAGAAAGCCACCGTTTTCTTGGAAATCTGGGGAATTGAGTCTGAGGTTTTAAAATCGGAAGAAGCAGAGCGTAAGGTTAAAGAGAGAGCTATCGCCAAGAGTGATATACCATTCTTGCCTTATTCTCCAATGGCTAAGGAGTGGTTGAACGAGATCCATAATTTGCTTTTCACCTATGTTGGACTTCTGCTCGGAAGACTGGATATGGTTGAACATAACCCAACGGGGTGTCAAGTTCTTGAAAACGTTACACATCAAATGATCTTGCTGCTGAGAGAGCTTTTGTTCATCAGTAAATCATGTGTCCAGATTTTGAATTCTAGAAACAGAAAAGTCGAAAACAAGTTTGATGACAATTTGGATACACTTCTCTCTCTGGTTTCAGAGTTGGTTTCAAGTGTCAAGAACTTTGTCACAAAGACAATCACAGAAGATTACACCACTGAGACAGTCACTGTGAAGGATGGTCTTTATTACTACACCCCAGAAGGTGATGATCTTATTGGTGTTGTTTCCAGAATGACCAGATCAATCACACTTTCAGTTGAGAACTGTTACCGATATTTGACATTGATTGGCGATTTCAGATTGAGTGATGAGAAGAAGTATCCAGATTTCAGTGCTGTTCAAATCACTGCAGAGCAATTCATCAAGCAATGTTCTGTTGGTATGATTAAGGTCTTGGACAATAACAAACTTCGTGATTTGAAAACACAAAAGAGATTCAACATTAAGAGACAGTCAAGATTCTCCATGGTGAGATCTGGTAACGTCAATGAGGTTGCCTTAACCAGTTCGGGTTCAAATTTGTTACAAGAATTCCTTCCAGATTCCAAATCCTTCATAAGAAACTCAGTGTTCCAACCTTACCTAAATGAATCCAATGAGTCATTTGAGATTGCTTACGATGCGGAGAGTGAGGTGACACGTGATTCTGAAGGTCGTCTCATTGGTGCCTCTTTCAGAGCTTTGGTTTACATGTTGACAGATGAGCTTCACAAGCCTGATGACTTCTTTGTCTCGACCTTCTTTTTGACTTTCAAGCTTTATGCTACTGGTGATGAACTCATTGAGGAATTGATTGCTAGATTCAATTTGACCAACAGATTCGATGCCCATGATGACTATGATGAAACTGGTGAATACTCCTCTTATGAATCGAGATTGAAGAACCGCAGAAGAATGATTTGCAAGATGTTCCAACTCTGGTTACAGAGCTATTGGGATTACCTAAATGATTATAACTTGTTGCCAACTTTGATCAACTTCTTCAATGAGGGTATTTCTCAGTATTTGCCAATTGAATCCAAGAAGCTCATTCAAATTTGTTCCAAGTTGACTGTTGTCACTCCATCGAAGATTAATAAGTCTCCAACCACACATAAAGTGACACCATTGTTCGGTTCGTCATCGTCTGGCACGCTTGACAACAACGGTTTACAATTGGTGACAAGAAGCTTCTCAAGTGCGAGACATGCTTCTACCATTTCCCACTCAAGTTCGATCAAGTCATTTGCCTCTTTGAACGTCAATCTTGATGACGAGGAACATATCTTTGAAGAGTATGAGTTGGCCAAGATGAACGCAGGTTCTAGAAGCTCTATGCTTTTGCCACTCACAGGTCTCAGTTTCAACAGTAACACTCTGTTGAGCAAATCTCAGATCCAAGATATTGAACATTACGTTATGAAATACAGACATTGGTTGGGTACCAAGCGTTGGGCACATGAAAACTATGCTCGTTTCTATCCAGTGGAGATTCATGCACTTTTGAGCAAGTGGTTTGAGACAGCACAGACGGTGTTACCACAAGGACCGGTTTGTGAGATGAACTTGACAGACTTGAACTCATTTGAGCTTGCTAAGCAATTGACGATTATGGAGTCCAAGATTTTCCTTGCTATTAAGCCAGATGAACTTCTTAACCAGAACTTCCAAAAACGTCCAAAGTTATCTCCAAACATTTCACAATCTTTGTTGTTCACCAACTTGTTGAGTGAGTATGTTCTTGACTCTATCCTTGAGCCTGGTATCCCAATGAAGAAACGTTCTTCTAGAGTTAAGGCTTGGTTGAATGTTGCTTTGTCTTGTTACTACTTGAAGAATTTCAACTCTCTTGCTGCTATCATCATCAGTTTGCAGAACCACCCACTTTCTAGAATTGATGAGCTTTGGACCGCTTTGCCAGAGAAGTATCAGAACTTGTTCCGTGATTTGAAGAAGATCATTCACCCATCCAATAATTACAAAGGTTACAGGTACAAGCTCTCCAAGATCTTGAAAGAAGGTGATAGCAAATCTCCAATTCCCGTGGTTCCATACATCAACTTATTCCTCCAAGATTTGACCATGATTCATGAGGGTAATAAGGATTTCAGAAACTCCAATTCTTTCCTTAGATCCAGAATCATTAATTTCGATAAGTTTATGAGAATTGCTAAAGTGGCATCAAACGTTGAATACTTGCAAGTTGGTTACGATGAGACAACTAAGAAGCATAGAAATTCCATCTTCAGTTTCGGTTCTTCAAGTTCTTTGGATGAGAATATTTCTCCAATTCTACCATTACAAGAGTATTCCTTGTTGGAATTTGTCAGGGTTCATCAATTGAACATTAGAGACAATGATCGTTATTGGAATTTGAGTAAGCTGTTGAAGGCCTGATTGTGTGTTTATGATTCATGACTTGATTTTAAGAATGGACTGTATGTTTACTAAGTGCTGTAGTACATAGGTGGATGCAACGTCTATTATTAGCAATTAAAGCCTGTCAATAGCAGATCAAAAGACAGTTAAATATAGTTCTGTGCCAAGCGAAGTTCATCGAGTCTGACAGTACTCTGAGAACCATCCATGTATTCAATGAGAGCAGTGCCTTGTCTCGGTTCAACATCAAGTGTTTTTTTGATTTCCCTCAAGAGCATTCTTTCAATGGTTGTTCCAGGATATCTTAGTGTAGAGGTGAGTGCTTCTCTTGGAAGAAGCGATGAGCAGTTGAATGATGGTGGGATCTCGAGGATGTAAGCGGTGTCTGTGACTCTACCGCTGATCTCACAAGGTCCGATGAAGAGTGACAGGGAGACAAGTGGACGTCTGTTGTCGAGTGAGCAAAGATAAGAGGCGTCGACATAGACGTAGTCGCCAACTTCATAATCATATGCAGTGTGATCAGTTTTGTTGAAAGTGCCTTTGCTTGGTAGATCTGGTGTTCGTTCTCTGAGGAAGTCGAGCTCAAAGGGGGTCTTCATAAATTGAGGAGGTTCAAAAGGGTCTTCATGAGTGGTAAAATCGTGATAGAAATCTTCAAATCCGTAGTCATTTGGGTAGTTATCACTGAAGGATATGAATTCCATAGCACTAGATGGTTCAGTCATTGGGGATGATGGAGGGGTTGTTTGAGGGGTAAGTGTTGTCTTGGATGGATCAATTGAAAGTGAATGGTTGTGGATAGTTGAAGAATTAGCATCAACGACAGGTTTGAACAAGTTGTCTGAATCTTCAGCATGTAGTGGCACACTCTTATCCTGTCTCAAAACCCAAGCATAGAAGTTGTCTGGGTTCACTTTACTGAGACAGCTTGAGAACTTGATGGTGTCCTTGACGTCATCCTTGACATAGTCCAAGACCAATGGATAAGCAGCAAGCGTGTCGACGAGCCTGTTTAGTTGTTGTGGAGTAGTCAGCTCTGGTTGTTCACGGATTGTATCCAACAACTTGGAGAACCAATCAAGGATAACGGAATCGGGCATCTTGGAAAACAGAAGGAACATCTTGAGTTCTTCAACACTGGTGAGAACAAGCGTAGGAGACTCCTTCTCCCTGATTTTGAAATGACCAAGAACATGAACCATCTTAGTGCACCCGGCCAAAAGCAGCTCAGACTCGTCATCACTGGCTTCTCCAACACGCTTGACGACTCTTCTGTAGAACTTCTGTGTATGATCATCTGCAAAGGCAAAGAAGGATTGAGCCAAGCTCCCCACATCGACACCACCAAAGTAAGAGCGAGTCGTCTCCACTGCTTTGTCAAATCTCTGAAGGAACTGGAGGCGATCTTGGATCGTCTTCATACGGTTGAGAGACCAGCACTTGGTGTTGATGGCCTGTTGCACCAAGACACGCTTGATCCGAGCCTCTGTTCCTCTGGTGTTCATCAGTGCCGTCATGTTGACCGTTGAACGACGCGAAGTCATTGCTGTTGATGTTGCTGCTGGTGAAGATCATGTTGAAGTTACGATAGCAATGTTGGACGATTTCACTTCAATAGTGGAGAAGATCACATGACATGCATACACTTATGTATCATGCACCATAAGGTTCTCTTGTTCAACTTCTGTAGGATTATCAAAAAAGGGAGATCTAGCAAAGTTCCGAATCCGGTAATCTGACCACAGTGCCCTGTACATGTTCAAACATGAGGATACCCTCCGAAGCGATTATGCTCTTGTAATCTTCAGAAACCCGATTAATCAGCAACAGAATTGCATCTTGCAAAGGAGAGGGTGAAAGGGTGAGAAGGTGATCAATAACCCTGGCATCAGAGGCTGAGACACCACCCGCTTTTACCCACAGCTTAAGCTTTTCAATAGCATCATAACTTCTCTAGGTTGTCCTGACACCTGCATGTCATACGGCTTGTGATTAGAAGTTGGAGAAATTATGATCCCTCCCCCGCCTTGTTGTTTCGCTTAAAGAAAAACGCCTTGAGATCAGTTGCCATGACAACAATCAAAAAACACAGTGAAGCCGGGTAACTATAAGCTTCAGTGGTGAAGTTCATTTGCCAGGTCTTTGGTGAGAAATCATCTTTTGTGGATTGACTAATGAGAGACCCCTTACATGTAGACTCGATAAGAATTTGATTAGGTAATCATAGTTACAGGAAGACTATACACGGATAAAATTGACCAGTTTTAGCAAGATTTCTCCCTTACAACACAAGCATACCATGGTAGAACTATAAGCTCGATGTGCTTCAGTAGTCCGGATGGTTCCCCTTGTGTATGGTCCATTCCCCTTGGCGTTGCCACTGAACTAAAACCGTAGAAAGGACTTCTAGCAACAGTTCTTTCATCTCCTTTGGTGTGAGTCCCCAAATATCTGGTGAGGGCCAAACCATGATAAGATTGATAGGCCCTGACAACCGTCAAAACCCCCGTCAAGAACCAGTAGCTCGCTTTTGATCAACTTCCACAGTGCGTCGAGATTTATACTACAGTACTTTACGAGGATATCAATTTCCATATCACTGACAAATGTAGGACCCAAGAACTCTCCCAGTGTTTCAATAGGCTTATCAGGGAGAAACAAGGGAGCAACAAAGTCCTTACTTATGCGCCTTTCATTGGCCTTCAAGAACATTGGCAAAGAAATTCCTCTTTTCCCAATTCTGAACCACTGCAGAGAGGTATTTTGTGTCAAATTGTATGACATGAGTAACATATAATGCTTGTCAAAGCTATCTTCGTTGAGTGTTATATTCCAATAGACAGTTTTCAGATAACATACCGGGGGAAACATCCGATACCGGTTATTTGTTGGCCAAATGAATCTTGCTAAATGGCCTGGAACACCATTCAAGACTAAAATTTGTACCCTCATTGAGGAATGAATCCAAGTCAAGATCTTCAACTTCCAGCTCAGAATCTTGAGAGACATCGTAGTCAAAGCCATTCTCATCTGAGTTCAGCAAAGGGTGCATGGCGTTTATGTTTGTGAGTTCAAAAGAGCGAGACAAGAAGCCCCTCTCGTGTAAAGGCAAATTTCTAGTGCGCAAATCAGGTCTCTCAACTGCATCGATGTTACAAATTCTGGGGATGAGGCCGTCGTAGTGAACTGTGAACTCAAAGATACTGGGAATGACCAAGTCGGAGATTTCTGGTCGGATTTCTTTGTTCAGGTTCTTAAAGACGATGGACAATCGTCAATAAACGCAACCCACTAACTTTCACGAGCCCTTCAATCCGGAGTGCTTCCAAATTCTCAAACGTCAATCCAATTGAGGCATGTAGGCCTCTAGAGTCATATACAGGAGGAATGTTGTAGAGCTTTGCAAGCTCTGGCATTTGTACTGTACCCGTAAACTCTTCGTGCGTTAGAGGACAATCCGGATAGGTACTGAACCCGAAATGCCACTTACAACCGGATCTGTCAAGCAATTCTCTCATCTTTGGAGTCACTTTATGACCATCCAATGCGTTCATTCTATGACACTTGATAAAAACAAAAGTGCTTGGACCAAGTATAGTAGGCGTGTTTTGAGGCAGCTCAATTAAAGGTGGTATGCGATCCCCTTCAAGGGACCAAGTTGGACATGCTTCGATGAGACGAATTGGCTCACGAGGACCGGCCTCCCATGTTTTCTGGAAAACTCTTTTAACGCCAGTTACCTCACCAAAGAATTGCAAATGGGATGCATGATTAGTAACGATGACGGCTAGTTGCTTAAGCTGAGGGTGCGCACCGAGAAGGGAAACGATATCGTAACTGCCGATGGAGCTGATAATGCGGAGCAAAATCTCCACCGGCACTTTGAGCCTCAAATTAGTCGTTTCTTCAGGCTTTGCTTGCATTTTATCTAGGTTAATGCTTTTATAAATAATTTCTTAGGGAAGTGGAGCAAGAGAAAAGAAGGAAGAGAGAGATACCCATCTTTTTTATGTTATTGCCGGACCCACCTTGTTTTCTGTCCGCTGGTCACGTGAAAACATTCTCGGCCGGAAACAATTGGACTCTACGTTAAAGAAGTCATATTGATGTTGAGCATCTGCTTATTGAGGCAGCCAATGGTCTGCTCAGAAGGTCTCGTAAAAGTTCACTTAAGGCTGTTTAACGTGGATTGAAATGTATATGCCACAAAAGCGGAGTTGGTTTCCCGCGTGAGGCATGCAGGGGACCTCCCTTCTAACCCTGGAGGAAGCATTGTTTCATTGCTGAATATGTAGAGTGAAGCCGTTAAAGGAACCACCAGTGTTGAAACTCCACAACTTTGTTAAGAAGTTCCATGACAGAAAGAGAAAGCTGTGCGCCTACCATTTCTGGTGTTCAATGATGTTTTGTGTTTATTTTACTACGGGTTCCCAATCCCGCTTTTGTGTACTCACTTTCAGCTTCAAAACGGTTAATTACCAGAAAGACACCATGTCAAATTACTCGCTGATGTTCATGTCATGATGAGGTATAAGAGCTCCAAAGTCAGCAACGATGATGCTCTATCCGTTGGCGGCTCTTACCGTTTTGGCCACGGCTCATGCCGCTTCTCTTGACTTCCAAACCATGCTGAAGAAGCTCCCAGAGATTCATGCTCAGACACAAGCTCCAACTCCATCAAATGGTACTATTCCACTTGCTACTCCACTGGTTTCTCGCGGAAAGACTAACCCTATTGAGGTTGTTGGCAGAAAGTTCTTCGATTCGGTGACCAAGGAGCAGTTCTTCCTTAAAGGTATTGCCTATCAACCAAGCAGGGCTACCAATGATGCCATTGCCATTACTTACGATGGACTGACCATTATTGATCCAATGGCCGACACCAGACTTTGTTTAAGAGACTTGCCATTCTTGTCCGCATTGGGTGTGAACACGGTGAGAGTATATGCCATTGATATTGACAAGAACCATGATGACTGTTTCAAAGCCTACGCTGATGCCGGTATCTACGTCATTGCCGATTTGAGTGAGCCAGATTTGAGTGTTAACAGAAAGAGCCCAAGCTGGGATACAGACCTCCTCCAGAGATACAAGTCCGTTGTTGATGCTTTGCACGGTTATGATAACGTTTTAGGGTTCTTTGCTGGCAATGAGGTCACCAACGATAAGACAAACACAGATGCCTCTCCATTCGTCAAGTCTGCCATCAGAGACACCAAAGAATATATCAAGGAACAAGGCTACAGAAAGATTCCTGTTGGATATGCTTCCAACGATGATGCTGAGACTAGGGAAGACATTGCCAACTACTTTGCCTGTGGTGGAGAGCTGAGTGCTGATTTCTACGGCATCAACATGTATGAGTGGTGTGGTTACTCTAGCTTCTACACTAGTGGTTACAAGGAAAGAACTGAAGAGTTCAAGAATTTCCCTATCCCAGTGTTTTTCTCCGAGTTTGGCTGTAATCTGGAGAGACCACGCCCTTTCACCGAGGTTGATGCCCTTTTCAGTCACTTGATGACGGATGTTTGGTCAGGTGGTTTGGTTTACATGTACTTTGAGGAACCAAACGAGTATGGTGTTGTCCTGGTTGACAGCGAAGGTAGCATTGTCCCATTAGCCGACTATCACAACTTACAGAAGGCCTACATGAGAGCTAATCCTCAAGGCGTTGATTACAATCTGTACAAGTCCAAGCTCAGTTCTTCTTCCGCTTCTAACACCAACTGTCCAGGAGCAAGTAACACCTGGAAAGCTTCATCTGTTCTCCCGAACTCACCAGATACTGTGAAGTGCGATTGTATGGAGAGTTCTTTGGCTTGTAAGTTGTCTACAAGCGTCAAGAAGACTGATTATGCCCGAATCTTCCAGTATGCTTGTGGTGAAATTGACTGTTCAGAGATCTCAACCGATGGTGAATCTGGTGAGTATGGTGCATTCTCTGATTGTACAGCTACCCAGAAAGCATCGTTTGCTTTGAATGAACTTTTCAAGAAGCAAGGTAGTAAGAGTGGAGGTTGTGACTTTGACGGTGTTGCTCAGTTGTCCCGTGCCATCGCATCGAAGAATGAGTTGTCCGCTAAGACCATTGCCACTGGGCAATCGTGTGCTGAGTTCATGGATGGCCTTGAGTCTCCTGAGTATAAGAAGAACAAGAAGTCGACCAGTGCCGGTGCTAATGTTACCATCAACGACGACGGTGAGGAACATCACCACAATCGCAACTCGACGAGCTCACGTGGAGGTCACAAGGCCTTTGAGAACCGTGCATCTCAGCAGAAGTTCTTCAAGAACGTTGTCTTGGAGGTCATTGTCGGTCTTGTGGTTGTTGGAACTGCAACACTTATGTTTTAGTTTAGAAACTATTGAGTTTATAAATACAAGATAATGATATTCGTTATATTTGGTATGAATGTGGATGATGATGGTCATAAAGCGTTTTTTTTCGTGATCAGTTAGACTTTGGCCCCCATTTGACACCGAGGAAGCCTGAGTTTGGATCTCTAGTTCCAAGGAGTCTTGGTTTTGGTGGGGCGATGATGTAGTGTCTCTTCTCGCCTGGGACGTCCAAGTAGATGTACGAGTACTCTGGGTGGAGAACGTCTGCCTGGATGGTTTCAAGTTGAACGGAACCGTGTCTTTGCTTACTCTCAACGTGGAATCTCATAAAGAGATGCTCTTTACCCGATTTGTCAACGCGACGTGTGGAGGCAATTGGTCTGTTTCTTGTCCATTTGTTATCACTTGACTCACCGTAGGCTTTGAGTCTTGTTCCTGGTTCCATTTGCAAAAGCTCCTGGGCCTTGATATCTTTTTCAATGAGTCCCACGGCTTTGTTAAACACCTGTGTGTCACCTGAAGGGAGAACAATCTCCGCTACGACGAGGTAGATGACGAGTCCTGCCAAACCTGCTGCACCGACGACGACTGTGGTGGCAAAGGCAAATGACGATGCTGTCTTGATACGAATCCACAGTGGGATCTTGTCCTTTTGATCTTTTAGAGCGTTAAGGCATCGTGATGAGGTGGAGAAGCCAGAGCGTTGTGTTTGGCTGAGGCGCAGTGGTGCTGGAGCCACGGAAACCGTTGCACGTGAGCGAAGCGCCTGTGAGCGGACAAGTGAGGGGATTCTAGCGAACATTGTACCTTTAAAAGCCTTTCTTTATTGGTTAATTTGGTGGGTTTCAATTGGATGGTTCTAATTTAGTCAGCCACCGACGTTTTTTTTTTTTTTTTTCCTTCAGGTCGCGATCTTAAGCATCCTTTTATATATGAAGCTATAATACAAAGGTTCAAACAATATAGGCACAAGATTCATTATAACAGGTATTTAGTCGTCAGTAGGCTCGGGTTCACCTTCGTAGAAGTCGTAGATAGCGTGGTTTGGATTGATGTCGTAGACTGCTCTGGCAGATCTGATTTCCTGTTCCCTTTCCTCTTCAGTCAATCCTTCCAAATCAACGGTACCCTTCATCACGAGGAACGTTCTATCCTTCACCAGACGTTTGAGTGCCTTGATAGCGATGTTTCTCTCCTCCCAGTATTGGTCCTCGGTTTCGATGGATGCCTCGATCTTCTCCAAATAGGCCTCAACCAAGTTACCGGCATCAAGACCTGGACCATCGTTCTTCTTATCCTCAGCGATACTGTGTGCCATGGCGTTACGAATCTCAACAAACTTCTCATACGTGATTGTGACTTTCTTCTTCTTCTTCTCCTTCTCCTTCTTGACCTCGGCCAATGGCGTTGATGGTTCTCGTTCTGGGCTCTTATCGCCGTCACCAGGAGGGGCACTACCCTCTCTACCGTCACCTTGGTCATTATCATTATCATCATCATCATCACCACCAGACATGGTTGCGTCCTCGTCATCCTGGAGATCAACATCATCAAAGTCAACTTTGATGATGGACTGTCTCAAAAGGTCATAAGCCTCACCGACAAAGCTCTCGTTAATCTCATCGGAACATGAGGCTCTAGCAATAGCCTCCGATAATCTGATCATGGATTCCAATTGACGCACAGTGATCCTGTACGAGCCTCTACCCAAGCCTTGAGAATCATCAGCTCTCAATTCCTTGTACTTCTGGATCAACAAGTCCCTTGCAGCCTTGGTCATCTTTGGTTTGAAAGTTCTAGCATACTTGATGTAACGTAACACCTGTGCAGCACTGTATGGTGGTTGGATGGCATCATCACGCTTCATGTGTAAATTGACAATGTGACTGGCCAATTGTGTGTCAACTCTTTCATTGGTGTCATCCAAAATGACAAAGAACAAATCGAATCTCGACATAATCGGTGGTGTCATGTTCAAATTGGCTTTAAGACCAACTTTTCTGTTGTATCTACCACCAATTGGGTTAGCAGCAGCGAGAATTGAAGTTCTAGCGTTCAAAGTGGCATGTATACCGGCTTTAGCAATGGAGATGGTCTGTTGTTCCATGGCTTCGTGAATGGCAACTTGATCACCAATGTTCATCTTATCAAACTCATCAATACAACAGATACCGTTATCGGCAAGCATCAAAGCACCTGCCTCAATGGTAAATTCACCAGTTTCTTCATCTCTGACAACGGCAGCGGTTAAACCTGCAGCGGAAGAGGCCTTACCAGAGGTATAAATGGATCTTGGTGCAAAACCTGTGACATATTTCAAGAATTGCGATTTGGAAGTAGATGGGTCACCAACGATACAGACGTTGATATCACCTCTCAATTTGATACCATCAACGGTCTTCTTATGAACACCACCAAGTAATTGAAGCAAAACACCTTTTTTAACAATCTCATGACCATACACGGCTGGTGCGATAGAATTGACCAATTTATCATAGACATGAGCGTCTTCCAACATATCTTTCAATTCCTTCTGTTCAGCATCGGTAAGCGCTTGTAAGAATTGAACTTGGTCAGCATCCAATGTCTCTTCACCGTTATCTTCATAACTTTCACCAGCACCGTTACTGACAAGTGAAGCCACGTAGCAACCCAAAAAGGCGATAGAATATGTCAAATCTCTAACACCGAGTGAGCTTAAACCTGTGACACCTCCATTAAGACCCTCATTTCTCTGACCTTCTCTGATAGCACTTGGCTTAACACCTGGTAACCCTAGTTGAGAGAGATCTGGGAGCACAATGGGAGTACCACTGAACTTACATCTATCACCAGGCTTTGCCTTCTCGACGATATCACCTCTAAGCACAATGTCAAAAGTTCTTGGCATGGAACCTGAAGGGATCTCATTAGAATTCTCTTGGATTCTCAATTTTTGCCAATCTGTGAATTGGGATTTAGAAATTTGAAGCGTCCATGACGATTGATTGAGACATTGTGGGTTTGGACAATGTGTTGGTTCTGTGTATTTGAACACTTGTTCAACACCTTCAATAACGGCTCTGCACAGGTCACAAGTGAAGGTGGCTTTGAAAAGTTCTGGACGAACCTCAGAAGTACGTGTCACGGTACCGGAGATACACAAGAGCGAACCGATTTGATCAGCTCTGATGTCTCTGATCTTCTGGACAAGTGGGAGGTTGTAGAAACCTATGTGGAAGACTCTGTCGTTTGTGGCCAGTGAGGAAGATGCCGTCGAGGCACCGGAGTCTGGGTCTGTGCCACCGGAAACCGAGGACAACCCGTTCTTCAAAAGACCTGGAACGTGTTTCTTGATAACTTTTCTCAAAGCTTTCTGAAGGAAAGGAAGGAATCTGTAGTACTGTTCTGTGATGGCCGTGGCGAGGACACCATTTTCTCTGGTGACAAGGTGCGAATAGTCGATGAACAGAGACGAGGTCTCTGTCTGTTGCATCACCTCCAACTTGGCAAGATAGATCTTACCGTTGAACTTCTGGTGAAGGTCCTTCTCAATCTGGGTGGCATTCTGTAAAGGTTGGAAGTCCTCGTAGTCCTCTAGGAACTCTTCAAAAGCCTCGGCGACTTTCTCAGCGGTGTTATCCGAGATCTTCTTGATGGCATCCAACGTTCTTCTGTTGACACGCTCAACGGGGTCGTTGTTGTCGTTGTCGTTGATGTTAAGGTCGTTCATGTTGTTGGCGATGTCGGTGAAAGGCTGGGAACCCAACTGAGATCCCAAATGGGAACCGAGTTGGGAGTTCCTCAGCGAAGAGGGAAGAGCAACTGGAGAACTCATTCTGTGACTGCTTTCGGCTGTTGTTCCTTGTTTGTTTTGCGTTGATAAAAGAAGTTTGTTGGTAGAAGTTGAAAGATTTCAAAGAAACACGGGCGCGCTGATCGCGCGGCGCGCAACGCGCCAAAACGCGAAAACAAAGCCAATTAAAATTCCCAATCGGGAAAGAACGCCAAAATGGGACAAATTATGTGCATCGTTTCTTGGTAAGTCAGTTTTGGCGCTATTTTTTATGTACATTTATATAAAACATCGTGTTTAATGGATGAAATAACATATACCAGCTTTGAAATAGCATCTATTAATACTTATAAACACCAATAAACTAAAGCTAAGGAGAAAGCCGCGAAATGGGCACGTGACTTGCACGTGACTATCACGTGATGAAGAACTTCAAATTAGGGGTTTAGACCTTTAAGGGGATATATTTGATCATTAAACTGTACAAGAAAGCCTGTAATTTGGACTGATATCATATAGAAGGCCAATAAAGGGGTTATGAGATATAAAACCCTCATTACACAGCTAATTATCACCAAATCACCGGTTATATAAATGTCAGAACTTGGACCGCACAGATCAACAAAAACAAAAACAAAGATCAAAAAAATGTATATATGACATTGCTTTAACCGCCCAAAGAACAACCAACAGAAAGACCAATTGAACACCATTAGCACAGCATAGAGATATGGCGACACCCAGGACGAGAATATTGGATCATTATGCCATTCTTGAGTTTGAAGTTGGCACTCAAATTGAAGCTGTGACTCCAACAGACACTAAGAAGGCCTATCGTAAAGTGGCGTTGAAATACCATCCGGATAAAGGCCATGTCGCTGGTGGATTGTTGTTTAAGAGGATCCAAGAGTCTTATGAGACGTTGAGTGATGTGGTTAAGAAGATTGATTATGATCGGTCTTATTATAACTATTTCAAGAGACGATCCGTCACCGTAAAGGCCCTTGAAAGGGAAGATAAAGAGAGACAAAGAATCATTGCCGAATTCTTGGGTGAGGCCGATAAAGAGAAGAAAACAGCTGAGCAGGCAGAAGCCAAGAAGAAGAAAGAAGAAGCAGCTAGGATCAGACGAGAAAGAGAACAACGAAAAGAGAGGGAAAGAAAGGCAAAAGAGGAAGAGCTCAGACGCAAGAGAGAAGCTGAGCGTAGGGAACAAGAGAGGTTGAGGAAGATTCAAGAGAAGGAGATACGAGAACGTGAGGTCCTGGAGAGAAGACGTGAAGAGGAGAGACGAAGAGCAGAGGAACGTCAAAGGGCTGCTGACTTGGCTGAAGTTCAATCCAAGATCCGTGCAGCCACTGAAGAGTTGAAAGAGAGAAGAAAGAGAGAGGAGCAAGAAGAGGAGAATGAGAAGGGGAAATCATCATCTTCAACGAGTTCCAGCTCAAGACCGACGTACGATGGACCAAAACCGCCAGGAAGAAGATATGTCGATCGTTCTAAGTTGAAGACAAGAGTCAATAGGGATACCAAACCACCCCCTTCATCAGAAACCAAGGAAACAGATGTTCCGAAGTATGACGAGACCGAGTACTTTACTCGTTTGAAAGAGTTAAGAGGTCAATTTCAAATGACTAAAGCAGAAAGAGATAAGCTGAGAGAAGATGCCGATCGTTTGAACAACACGGCAGATACCATCAAGACCGGTGCTATCAGAGCTTTTGAACAAGCTAAGAAGAAGTACGAAGAGAAGATGGGACGTTACGAGGAGAAGAAGAAAGAATCTGAGAAACTCGGTTCCGCTGCAGCTGAACTAACTACAAAAATGGAGGACACAGAGTTCAAGTATGATTCTCTCGTTGACCAATACCGAGACATTTATGGTAAACCAGATTTAAGTGATGAACCAAAGGGTAAACCAGGGATGAAGTTTGAAACTCCAAGGAAGTCTAGCACACGTTCTCCGCTTCGTCCAAGATATACACCGACATCCAGTTCAGACACACCTCCACCTCCTCCAAGCTCTAACACACCAACTTCTGATTTCAAGTTTGAGTTCAAGCCAGGGTCTTTCAATTTTGATGATATGAAGTCTAATCTTCCAAAAACTGAACCTGGGGTCTTCACCTTCTCCTCAAGCTTTGAGAATTCTAAGGCTCAACCAAGTTCAAATTCCTCTTCTGATGTCCCGAAGAAGCCTCTTTTCACTGGATTTACCGTGCCTCCAACAGTGAAACAAACTCCATTGTTCAACTTTGGGTCGTCAGATCAGACAAATAACTCGTCGGAGAACACGTTTTCTGGATCATCTAGAGAGAGTATGAAGCCCACAGAGAAATCTGTCTTTGGAAACTCCACTAAAGATTCTTCTCCAGGCAATTTCAACTTCAAATTCACTGGAGGGCTTAATCAACCATCAGTGTTTGGTACCAATTTTAATTTCTCTTCAGACACTGACAAATCTGGTCCTTCGTCTTCCTCTTCATTTAACCCATCTATGCCTTTTACGAAATCCCACCAGTCTTCATCAGGCACTGACTCTGCATCGGAGAAACCAGCATCATCTTACAAGTCTAGGGTGAAGCGTAACCCTGTTCGCAAGTCCACTTTCACCTTCACAGTGCCTCCAGCATCGGAGCCTACGAAACCAACAGCCAAGACATCACCACCTGATGCTAATTCCTCATTCACTTTCAACTTCACCAGTAAGACAACGAGTTCTACCACTCCAAGAGATTCTTCACCATTTGCATCCACTAATAACTTCACAAAGCCAAAAGTTCAAGACCCTTCTTATTGGTCACAGTTCAAATTTGACGTCCCACAATCATCAGGAACTCCTTCTGCTGGTTCCACCAGTGGCTCTGGCTTCTCCTTCGGGTCCTCTACATAGCCTCTATACTCAACGTTTATTTGGGTCTAATACATATGTTCCATTGATATCTAAGTTATATATTTATAGCGGTGAAGATGCAGCTAGAATTAGTGAAACGCGTCGCACCAGTATGCTTGGGGCGCTACATTGTCTTCCTACACGCCAAAACCGGGGGAAATATGACGTGTATACATTCGATAATGCTTTGATTTTTGCATAATTTGTATACCATCGGTAATTCATTTTATAGAGCCCTTTCTTTATTACTTTTTCATAGAGTATCACTTATAAAGATGTATGCGCGAGTGATCAACCATACTGAAAGCTTCTAGTAGATCAAGCAGCACATCCACACATGAGACAAATATTGAGAATATTCACACAACACTATGTACTTGCTAGAAAGATAAGAGACAAAAATAATGCGGGATCATTACGCCATTCTTGAGTTCAAAGTGGGTACTTTAATTGATGCTGTAACTCCCAAAGACATCAAGAAGGCCTATTATAAACTGGCATTGAAATACCATCCTGATAAAGGACATATTGCAGGTGAACCGTTGTTTAAGAAAATCCAGGACTCTTATGAGACGCTGAGTGATGCTGTTGAGAAGAGTCATTATGATCGGTCTTATTTTCACTATTTCGGAACAGATTATGTTACTACCTACACTTTTGAAAGGGAAAAGCAGGAGAGACAAAGTATCATTGCTGAGTGTGAGAAGAAAGCAGCAGAAGCCAGGAGGAAGAAAGAAGAGGCGGATAGAATCAAAAGAGAAGAAGAACAACGAAAAGAGAGAGAAAGAAAGGCGAGAGAGGAAGAGCTCAGACGCAAGAGAGAAGCTGAGCGGAGAAAAGAAGAACAGAAAAAGAGAGAAGAAGAGAAGCTTCGCAAAGAGGTAGAAAGGCGGAAGAAGATCCAAGAGAAAGAAAGAAGAGAACGTGAAGTTCTTGAGAGAAGACGTGAAGAGGAGAGACGGAACGCAGAAGAGCGCCAGAAAGCTACTGAATTAGCAGAGCGAAAGAGAGAAGAAGAGAGGCAGAAGAAGATCCAAGAGAAAGAAAGAAGAGAACGTGAAGTTCTCCAGAGAAGGTATGAAGAGGAGATACGAAAAGCAGAAGAGCGCCAGAAAGCTACTGAATTAGCAGAGCGAAAGAGAGAAGAAGAGAGGCAGAAGAAGATCCAAGAGAAAGAAAGAAGAGAACGTGAAGTTCTCCAGAGAAGGTATGAAGAGGAGATACGAAAAGCAGAAGAGCGCCAGAAAGCTACTGAATTAGCAGAGCGAAAGAGAGAAGAAGAGAGGCAGAAGAAGATCCAAGAGAAAGAAAGAAGAGAACGTGAAGTTCTCCAGAGAAGGTATGAAGAGGAGATACGGAAAGCAGAAGAGCGCCAGAAAGCTGCTGAATCAGCTAAAAGAAAAAGAAAGGAAGAACAGAGGCAGAAAGAACAATCAGGTCGGTCATCCTCTTCAGCAGGTTCTACCCCCAACACCACAGGCTCGAACACAAGACCATCATCCGATGGTTGGATGAAACAGCCAGGAAAAAAGATCAAGAATCGTTCCAAGTTGAAAAAAGGAGTGAACAGCGATTCCAAACCTCGGTCAACGAAATCCAGCGCATCAGAATCTCTGAACTACTCTGAGTCCGAGTACTTTGCTCGTGTGAAAGAGTTGAGAAGTCAATCACAAAGTACTAAAACACAGAGAGATAAGTTGAGAGAGGATATGGCTATCTTGAACACTAGAGCAGACACCATCAAGTCAGATGCTATTAGAGCACTCGAAAAAGCCAAGAAGATGTATGAAGAGGAGATGAGACGTTACAAGCAGAAGAAGAAGGAATCGAAGAAACTCGGTTCTGAGATTGCTGATCTAACAACCAAGTTTGAAGACACAGAACTCATGTATGAATCCGTTGTTAGTTTATACCAACATGTTTATGGTGAACCAGATTTGAGTGATGAACCAAAGGGTGAACTCGAAGTGAAGGCCAAAACTCCAAGAAAGTCTAGCACACGTTATACACGTCGTTCAAAACGCACAACTACATCCAGCTCAGATAAACAGCCACAACCTCCAAACTCAAACACGACAATATCTGACAACTAGAGTTAAAGCCAGGTTCTTCCAATCTTGATGAGATGAAGCCAATTAGCCTAAGCTGGTCTTCACGTCATTCTCCCCAGACACCAAGAAGAGAATTTCTGTTCATCTCTTATGGTTGGCGCTCCTCATTCGGGTCCTCTACATAACATCTATATAACGTTCATTGAAGTCTAATACATATGTTCCATTGATGTCTAAGAAATATATTTATAGTGATGAAGATGGCTAAAATTAGTGGACAACGCGTCGCGTCAAATGCATGAGATTTTGGTTGGGGCACTACTTCAGTCCAACTGATAGCGCGTTTGTGTCATTTGGTAAGCGTATATGATAAATAAATACCCCAGATAGTGTAGATATAAGCTTCTATATCAATGTAAACATACATATATGTCCAAAAATCCACCAAGATACACCGAAATCCACGGTATAATGTTAAATATAGGTCGTGCCCTAACCAAAACACCCGGACACCACAGCGTTCTTGCCACGAAAAAAAGTATCCTCTTTTGAATCAATTTGAGGGGGTCGAATATTTCCCTTTCTCAGCCACGTCTATCACCATCTTTGAAAAGAGATAGAAGCCATGTCTTTTCTTGGAGGCGCCGGCGGTATGTCGCTGCGAAAGAACGTGGTGAAGCTGCTGTTCCTGGTGCTGCTGTTCCACATCATCGCTGGCTACTTCCTCCCTTCCAGGGTATCTTCTTCCACACAGCGTACCGCTACAACTTCGTCACAAGACGCTGCTGATGACGAGCTCGAACGTGTCTTGAACGACGGCTCCACTGGGGCCAAGGAGGAGTCCTGGAGTGACTGGGCCAACTCGTGGATTTCACAACAACAGGCCGTCAAGGACGCTGAAGACGCTGCACGCCAAGATGATGCTGAGTTGGACCCTGAAGAGAAGCTCGCTGAGGCACAGAAGGAAGCTGCTGCTGATCTCACCGAGCCAAAGGAACCAACAACAAAGAAGACTGACAACTCCGGTGTCAAGTTGACCAAAGGCTCTTCCGATAGTGACTCTAGCTCTGATTCGAAGTCTTTAACTGGACATCCAAAGACAGGAGGTGATAAGGCTTTCTTCAGAAAAGCGGTTGATATCTTTTTGAAGAACAAACCGGAGTGTGAACCGTTGGAGATCAGCGAGAAGGCACCATCATACTATTATATTGACCTGCCAAACCCGACTTTCACAATCGATTTCCTCTCTACACAGCTCAAGCTTAGTGATGAACAGTTCAACGACCTCAAGAAGAAGCACGACCAACTTAAGCTTGACATCCTTGACTTTGATTACCCAAGAGAGACTTTCCAAGGCAAAGGTGTCGTTATGATTGGTGGTGGTTCTTTCCTCGGTACCGCCTTGACCGCTATCAGAGCTCTCAGAGAGACCGGTTCCGAATTACCATTGCAATTGATGCTTACCACCACCGATGAGTACGATGAGGACGTTTGTGAGAAGCTCTTACCAAAGATGAACGCCAAGTGTATGATTATGGAGGAGATTGTTGGTTCTGAGACTTTCAAGTCAATGAACCTTCAAAAGTATGAGCTCAAGGTTTTGGGTCTTTTCCTTTCCACATTTGAGGAAGTGTTGTTGCTTGACGCTGATAACTTGGCCGTTAAGAACCCAGATTACATCTTGGAATCCAAACCTTACAAGGAGTTTGGATACATCATTTGGCCAGATTTCTGGAGACAAACCATCTCTCCAAAATTCTACGACATTGCCGGTGTTAAGATTGGTGAACCTGTGAGAAAAGATGGTGTCCCACCCGAGGAGAAGAACCCATCGCGTTCCGAATCCCAATTATCAGATCTTGAAGGTGCCATCCCAGACTCCACTTGTGAAGCTGGTCAATTGGCTATCAACAAAAAGTTGCATCATAAATCGCTTATGGCCACCGTTTATTACAACCTTTTCGGTTTCAAGTATTACTACTGGCTTCTTGGACAAGGTGCTGTCGGTATCGGTGACAAGGATACTTTCATTGCCGGTTTGACCGTCTTTAAAGAGCCATACTATTTCGTTAAGCAACGTCCATTGTTGTATGGTTATGATCACAAAGAAGGATGGCAAGACACCACCATGGTTCAGTTTGACCCTGAACAGGATTATGAATACTACACTGCCGCTAAGGACTATTTGATGCAGAAGAACATTGATTCTAGAATCAATTTGTTCTTGAATTGGGAGTACACCAACAGTTTGAGAGATGAGATCCACAAGTCAATTGGTAAGACCAAACCTGAAGTTCAATTCCTTCATGTCCACGCTCCAAAGTTCAACGCATTGAAGAACTATCAGGCAAACGATTATGAGATTGATGGTCATGATAGAAGACAGTTTGGTGCTAGAGAAAAGATCAAGGACGCTTTGCCATTGGATTGGGAGTTGAAGGTTTCTAGAATTTCTCAATGGTTGGCTTGTGATTCTGAGATCATTCCAAAAGACTGGAAGGAGGTTGACAGAAGTGAAATCTGTGGTAGAATCAAAAAACACGTTGATTGGTTGATCGAGACAAGTGATTCTCCAGAGATGGCCAAATTGAAGGATCTTGGTTATTGATTTTTAGTTAATACATGCACAGCATAGATCTACAAGAGTGGTAGACTACAAGTTATATCAAACGAACAACGTTGTATAATATACACAAACATCAAATCATAATAAATCAAGTCATCACATGCAAAAAGATAAAATAGGTGTGTGCGGGGGAGGAGTATAATGCAAAGGGGTTCTCTCGAAGCATGATCGAGAGAAGATTCCCCAAAATATAATATATATGGCCTTAACACATAATTCTGAAGATCTTAACGTAGAATGGAGCGTTTCTGTACTTCTCCTGCTCCTCAGCGTCCTCTTGGGCAAGGACATCGGCATCAAAGATCTTTCTACCCTTGGAGAGATCAATCTCATCAGCTGGGATGAAGAGTCTCCAGTTTCTAGTCCAAAGCTTATGACCAACGTACATGACAAGGGCGACAACGATACCCAAGTAGTTCATGAAGAAGTTCTCGGCATCGGCATTACCGTCACCACCAATTGGCCAGAGGGCAATCCAGAATTGGGCAATCAAAATCAAAACGTTGATGACAAAAGCGTACCAAGAACCGAGGACACCGGTCTTGGACAAGTAACCGAGCTCAGAAGTGGAGTAACCTTGAACGGCAAGAGCCTTTCTGAATCTAATGTGGGACAAAACGATACCGGACCAAGTCAAGATGGTAGACAAACCGGAAATGGACAACAACCAGTTGAAAACGGTCTCTTGCTTCTCATAAGCGGCAATGAAGGAGAACAAACCGCAAATGGCGGAGAAGACCAAACATCTGAATGGTCTACCTCTTCTGTCAATGTAGTTGAAGTACTGAGGAGCGAAACCTTGTTCAGCCAAAGACTGGAGTGTACGAGAGGCACAGAACAAAGCAGAGTTACCAACGGACAACACAGCCAACAAAATAACAGCGTTGACAATGTGTGGGACAACGTTGACGGAGGAGACGGCAATGACGAATGGGGAAGAGTGGGTCTTAGCACCGGAGGAACCGAGCAAATCGTTATCGTTGTATGGAACGAGCAAACCGATCAAGAACAATGGCAAGACAAAGAGGAAACAAATTCTGTAAAACACTTGCTTCGTGGCAGATGGGATAGAACGACGTGGGTTTGGCTGTTCAGCAGCAGAGAAGGCCAAGAATTCGGTACAACCAAGGGAGAAAGCAGCAGAGACAAACACAGCACAGACACCTTTGAAACCATTGGCGAATGCACCTGGGTCATGCCAATAGTGAGCACCGTAGTAACCGTGATCATTGGCACCACCACAGACCAAGACAACGGAGAGGATGGAGAACCCGATAATCATGGCGGTCTTAGCACAGTTGAGGAAGAACTCAAACTCAGCGTAACCGTCAGAACCAATGAAGTTGGCAATGACAATGACAACGTAGAAAATGGTAACAAAAGCATCAGAGTTAATGGATGTGGTCCAGTACTTGATAGTCATGGAGGCGGTAACCAATTCCAAAGGCATGACACAGAGCCATTGGATACAGTAGTTCCAAGAGACGGCAAAACACATGGACGAGTCAACGAGGATAGCGTTATAAGCGTTGAAACCACCAGTCAAATCACCATAAGTGACAGCCAACTCACCGGCAGCCTCCATGACAGGGATCAACATGGAACCGACAATGATGACACCAATGATCAAACCTGCTGGACCACCTTTTTTCAAAGAAGTACCGGAACCAACGAGTAAACCGGTACCGATACCTGTTGCAACGGCGATGAGGATCAAGTGACGAAGTTTGATACCCTTTTTAAGCTTTTCACCCTCGTTTCTAAGCTTTCTAATCTCAGCCTTCTCGGCATCTGACAACGATGGGTCAATGTCATCCTCCATTCTTCTCATGGAGTCCTTGATACGGTTCCATCTCGAGTTGGAAGAGGCGTTCAAGTTGGTCTCAGTGTAGACGGCGTTCTCCACTGAAGAGGAGTCCTCGGATTTTGTGATGTTATTGGAGGTGGCGGCAGCCAACTCATCTTTAGAACCCATTGTGGTATATGTTCAAAGGGGAGTAACAAGTGGAAGAAGTGTGTCAGAGAGAGGATGGAACGATGAGCGGGACGGCACCTCCATATATAACAAACCGGGACGGAGGACGCAAGTCAATCAGGCAGGACGGGCAACGGCGACAATCCCGGGAAAAGAAAGAGGGGTACCTATACAGAAGGAATAAGAGGCAGCATGTCGGCGGCTGTAGAGAGCTTCCGACGTTATCGCTGGACCATTTCAGCCTAAGAAAGAGAGAGAGAAGTGCGTCAACTCCGAACGAAAAACGCCTAACGCCTACGGGAGTCGCATGACGATTACCACAAAAAAAGCACCGGATGCATTATCACAAGTGGCCCTGTAAGCACAAAAGCATTTATCATCGAGGGCACCAACGTAACAAAGTCATCCAATTGGAAATTTCGTTTGAGGATGTGCCGTCGAAAGAGAGCCGGCGCCCGGTACGCGCACACCAACGGCACGAGACGCAGGGAAGCGAGAGGCACCACCAACCACCAAAAGGCAAAAAAAAAGGTGCCGTTGGCGGAGTTTCTGTTCAATGATTACCAGAACTCTTCTTTTAACCTTCGAGCAAAAGCATTGAAATAAGCTTAAAAACAATGGACTTAAAGCCAAAGTACTGTTTAAGGGGTCCCCGAATGGGAAGGCTGGAAAAAGCAATTTTTGACAGGCTGCTCCGAGAAGCTGGAAAAAAATGTGTCAGGAAGCTCTGGTTCGGGCCACACACGGGGGCTTAAAGCCGCGCATTCCAAGTTGTCTCTGGAAATACGGCATCACACTTTTGTAAGTAAAAAGTGTTGGAATTTGGTTGGAAGGCTTTTCAGTATCAGTTAATGGCTTGTTTTAGTGAGTGGCATTGATTTCTTTTTGATTCTTTGTTCTGGCGGGGAGCGGCCGGTTCTGGTTGGCCATGGGTCATGGGCCATGGGGCAATAAATTTCAAGGGGTAGATCAATGATCGACGTCATAAGTCATAAGAGCTATAGAAATTTCACCCAGCTGGACCAGGAGTGGGATTAGCCATGTCTTTTATATATCCATGGTCCATGTAGAACAGAGTCAGAACATAAAGCCATGCTATGCCAACTCCCCTACCGAGAAAGTTTAGTTTGTATACCATTCACGGCTGCACACGGATTCTTCCTCCTCCTCCAGAGTCAAAAATATTTGCTTAGGCCGTGCTTTCCATACCCCGTGAGGAACATTTTTGATGCCGTCTAGAAACCCAAAGAGCCGTGTCGACAGTTGCCCCCCACACACTAACATTTGAAGCTCCAAGTGACAATCGATAATCAAATTAAGAGAGTATAAGGTTATCATCCGATTAGTGAAAAGACACTACGCTCACGAATATCAGGTTAACCCCTTGGACATACGAATCCCCATGTACACAGATGCAGCAGAAGCTTCTTCCACGCCCGTGTCTTGCCTCTGGCTGCAACTGTGGAACAGAAGGCAGCCACATATGACCGTAGATTAGAATAAAGGGGTCCTTATCACAGCTGTCAAACACTTATCTAAAAGATAAGCTGTGGCTTCTGGGCTTCTGGGCCATGGGTTAAAAACTGGCATATTTACCCCTGATGCAGTCTACACGTGTCATCATGAAGGGTCAGGGGGAGCTGATTAGATAGAGAGTTACGAGTTACAACGATTGATCTAATCTAGTCGGATTGCATCTTTTATCTATTCAACCATAGGTTGGCGTCGGGATCGGTTGTTGTCTATCAATTGATCTGCTACAGTTATCAGTTGATCATATCATAATTGTGGATTAGACAACGCTCAAATCACCATAGAATGACACTTTAACAGCGATGATGAGTCCAAGGTGGGCAACACCCAATAATCCACATAGAACCATACCGAGTTTCTCATTTCCAACAGCCATTGTAGAGTTCTTACACACAGGGTACACTTTGGACAATATAGCAGCGGCACTGATAACACCCCCGAGTAAAACACTAATCCATTTCAAAGTGTTACTCAGAAAAGAGTGATTAGCTAAGAATCCTCTAAAAGTCCCCAAGATAGCAGCAGGAACCCAAGCGGAATTGGCATAACCATATATGGAAATCAACTTACTCAATGGTAATAACCCACTCAATTTGAAGTAATAATTCGTGATGAGATAGAACACAAATGGGATAACAAAAGTATAACCATATAACAACGTTATAGCACCTGTTAGCAAACTGAAGTTGTATTCATATTTGGCATCACCACCTTGGAACCAACTTACAAGCAGACTTGAACAAGTATTTGAAAAAAATAAAAAAAAGATAACTGTGGCAGTAACCCACATTGGACCATACATATCACCCAATTCTTGTTCATCTTCCACCACAGCTAACACGTTCAACGAATTGAAAACGTTTTTAAAGAAATCTGTGGTGTTTAAATTGAAATACCGTCTATAATGATTCAAACTGAAAACACCACCATCGAAATTAGTTGACATCTTAACGTTATTAGCAACAGGTGTATCTGGTTGTAATGGCTGTGTTGTTGTTGAAGATCCTCCAAGATCGAAGTCATCCGGTGGGATGTATGCCTGTGTCCCCATTCCAGCTGTGTAATGGTTAGTCATCCTCTTATAGATCGATTGTTTAATGACTTACACGTTGGTTTCGTTGTTAGGTCGTCATCGTTCTCTAGCCAATCAGGAGTCTGTGTATAACGTCGTTAGTGGTCGGTTTGGGCCGGGGAAAAAGCCACATGATGATAACATACCTCGTCAATGAGATTCTCTTGGTCTTTTGACATGTTTGCAGCTTCAATTGGTGATGTTTTTGGACTGTCATTGAGTGCCATCTTGTTAAATGCCACGCCTGTCCTATAATTTCTGGGTTGTTCGCACCTTGTGCCCGATTGGGTAATTTCCGCTTTCGGACATTTTGGGAATATCGCTAACAGTTTATTTAATGTTTATCGGATAGTTTCTTTATATATATTTATTCATAACCGTTTAAAAAGGGAGAATCGGCACTCAAGTTGTAGTAGCCTATTGGTGTTCCAGGGTTCTGTTTTGGTGATGTTGGACGAGTCTCATCATCGGCTTCTTCGGAGAAATCACCTTCAAAAGGTGCACCGATCTTCTTAAGGAAAGGACTCAGTTGTAACTTACTTGGTGATGCAGTCGAATTGACACTCACTGCCAGGACCTCGCACTCGGGTGGACTGAGTCTCGAATTGTCCTCGAATGAGAGCTTCACGGTGTTTTGTCTCGAGACTAACACTTGAAGAGATGATCTCGGAGGTGAAGGTGTCCCAAATGAAAAATTCAAATGAGATTGTGATGGTGATTGTGATCTCAACGATTGCTTCTGTGAAGTGGCATCGACTTGTTTCTCCTCGTCATTGGTAACCTTCTCCTCATCCACTGGCTGCTCCCCAATAAAGATGTTTTCAATCTGTTCATTCGTCTTGCCATAAGTCTCTGGGAACCAAATACCCATTACAAAAGAACCAATCAAACAGAAGGCTCCAAAGACAAGGAATGTCCCCCATTTGATGGTCAGAAGAGACAATGGGCTTATGAAAGTCAAGAGGAAGCTCAATGTCCATGACACAGCCATACAAATGGCTGAACCTTTGGCCTTGGCCCTAGCAGGGAAGATCTCATTGGTGTACAACCAAGCAGCACATGAAAGTGTAGCTGCAAAGATTGAAACGAAGAGGAAACAGAACGCAAGTGTGATTGATCCAGCTGTGCCACTAACTTCCCAAACAACACTCTCATTGCCACCAATGGGAGGAACCTCGTGTCCATAAGTGGCCATCACCACAGCGACAGCAGTGATACAAACACCTAATGATGCAGAACCATACACGAGAACATCCTTACGTCTCATTTTCCCCAAAAGCATGATGGGGAAGATTGTGAATAACACGTTGACAACATATTGGATAGATGCTGAAAGAACTTTGACATCTCCTTGCAACCCGATCATCTCACAAATGAAGATCAAGTAATACATCAAAACACCGATACCACTCAATTGAACAGTCAGTTGTGTGAACATACCGGTGAGCATGTGTTTCCTCAAAGATGGACGGAATAAATCTCCATATGAGCAAGTCTTGCCCTGTGTGCCAAACATTTCAAGAGCAGTGTCCATACTGCTGAGATTCCTGTTGGATGCACTAGTGTCAGTCAGTCCACTGTGTTCACTTTGTGGTTCGAGATGTGGTCTTGATTTGGTTAAGTTCAACTTCTCCGAGACCTCAATACACTCCTGCCATCTCCCTTTAGAAGCAAGCCATTTTGGAGATTCAGGCAAGAAGAAAGAAATGACTAACAACAATACACCTGGTAAACCTTCAATGGCCCAAGCCGTTCTGAAGGACAAGTCGTTATCCATCATATCACAGAAGTAAGACAAGTAAAACATTGCCATGATTCCCCAAGTCAAACACCATTGGATTGTTGAAGTTCCAAGACCTTTCATCTGAGGAGGAATCACTTCCAAGAGATACACAGACAAGACAGCGGAAAAGATACCAACACACAAACCTTTCACAGCCCTTCCTGTAATCAAAGACCAGATCTCCAAGACAAAAACAGAGATGACCGAGCCAATGAGCCAGAGTGAACAGGCAATCCTAATGGCCACGAGTCTTCCAAACTTATCAGAGATGGAACCTGCTATCCAACAACCCACTATGTGATGGTTAGTCAATGATCTGGGTGGGAAAATCGAAGGTAAACTCACAGAACGCAGCAGCAGGGTTTGAAGCACCAATTATCCCTTGTAAAAGAGGACCAGGGTAATCGAAGAACTCCATGAATACGTCTGAACTGATGAAAACGGCCATAGAGGTTGTCTCGAGACCCAACATGAACCCACCGAGGGCGACAATAGCCAAAATGGCTTTCGAGTTGTAGATAGGGAACGCCATATCACTTAACCATAATGTACACCTTCCTCTTCCATCACTTCAACAACTTCCTCCAATTAAAAACAAGAAGTAGCCAAATTATCGGTTTTGTGTCACTGCTTATAGACCCGTCGGCATCCCGCCGGCCGCGAACCCGTTCGATATGAGGAACCCGATTCGGTAGGGGCCACAGCCGACCGTTTGGTGAAAAAAACCGTTATGGCCTCGAAGACACAACTGTTTTATTTGATTTCCTCTGTTTCTTCAGTGCTTCTTCTCTTGTTTGCCTTCCATAAATAGAACCTCAAGAGTCATCGCCATGTCCAGAGTGCTCAACGGTTTGTGGACGAGAGGTGCTCGCCAGCTCGGCTGGGCTGCTGCCTCTCAGAAGAGACTCATTCATCAGTCTGCTATCAGACGCACTTATGAAGAAGAGAAAGTCTCGATCGATAAGATCATCGCCCAGTTGCCAGAAGACGATCTCAAGAAGTCCTCGAAGATGAGAAACATCGGTATCTCCGCTCATATCGACTCTGGTAAGACCACATTCACGGAACGTGTCTTGTTCTATACCGGTAGAATCAATGCCATCCATGAAGTTAGAGGTCGTGACAGTGTTGGTGCTAAGATGGATTCCATGGAATTAGAGAGAGAGAAGGGTATCACCATTCAGTCTGCTGCCACATACTGTTCTTGGAACAGAGACGGTGAGGATTACCACTTCAACTTGATTGACACACCGGGTCACATCGATTTCACCATCGAGGTTGAAAGAGCTTTGAGAGTTTTGGACGGTGCCGTCCTTGTTGTCTGTGCCGTCTCGGGTGTCCAGTCCCAGACCGTCACCGTTGATCGTCAGATGCGTCGTTACAACGTTCCAAGAGTCACTTTCATCAACAAGATGGACAGAATGGGTGCCGATCCATTCAGAGCCATTAAGCAGATTAACGACAAGTTGAAAACACCAGCTGCCGCTATCCAGGTGCCAATTGGTGCCGAGTCCGAGTTGAAGGGTGTTGTCAACATCATCGATAGAGTCGCTTTGTACAACGAAGGTTCCCAAGGTGAGGTCATCAAGACCGCTGAAGTGCCAGCTGATTTGGTTGACTTGGTTGAAGAGAAGAGATCCCTTTTGATTGAGACCCTTGCCGATGTCGATGATGAAATTGCCGAATTGTTCTTGGAAGAGATCGAGCCAACTGCTGAGCAGATCAAGGCCGCTATCAGAAGAGCCACCATTGCTAGAAAATTCACTCCTGTTCTTATGGGTTCCGCTTTGGCCAACAAGGGTGTTCAACCTGTGTTGGATGCCGTTTGTGATTACTTGCCAAACCCATCTGAGATCTTGAACAAAGGTTTGGATGTTAAGAAGAATGAAGAACCAGTTGAACTTATCCCATCTTCTAAGGAGCCATTTGTCGGTTTGGCCTTCAAGTTGGAAGAAGGTAAGTACGGTCAGCTCACCTATTTGCGTGTTTACCAAGGTCGCTTGAAGAAAGGTGGTTACATCACCAACGTCAAGACCGGTAAGAAAGTTAAGGTTGCCAGATTGGTTCGTATGCACTCTGAGGAGATGGAGGATGTCGATGAGATTGGCCCTGGTGAGATCTGTGCCACTTTCGGTATCGACTGTTCCTCCGGTGACACTTTCTCTGATGGTACCACACAGATCGCCATGTCTTCTATGTTTGTCCCAGATGCAGTTATCTCCTTGTCCATTACCCCAAAGAACACTAAGGATGTTGCCAATTTCTCCAAGGCTATCAACCGTTTCCAGAAGGAGGATCCAACATTCAGAGTGATGTACGACTCCGAGTCCAAGGAAACCGTGATCTCCGGTATGGGTGAATTGCACTTGGAGATCTACGTCGAGCGTATGAGACGTGAGTACAATGTCGAGTGTACCACTGGTAAGCCACAAGTGTCTTACCGTGAGGCCATTACCATCCCGGCTGCATTCGATTACGCTCATAAGAAGCAGTCTGGTGGTGCAGGTCAATTCGCTAAGGTTGCTGGTGAGATGTCTCCAGTTGAAGGTGATAACTCCTTCGAGACTCAGATTGTTGGTGGTAAGATCCCAGAGAAGTTTTTGCTTGCTTGTCGTAAAGGTTTCGAGGAGGCTATTGAGAAAGGTCCACTTATCGGTCACAGAGTTCTTGGTGTTAACATGTTGATTAACGATGGTCAAGTCCACGTTGTCGATTCTAACGAACTTGCGTTCAGAACTGCCACCATTGCCGCTTTCAAGCAAGGTTTCATGAAGGCCAACCCGGTCATTTTGGAACCTATCATGAGTGTTGATGTCACTGCTCCAAATGAGTTCCAAGGTAACGTCATTGGTCTTTTGAACAAGGTCACTGCCATCATCCAGGACACTGAGAACGGTCAAGAAGAGTTCACCATCACTGCTGAATGTCCATTGAACCAAATGTTCGGTTTTGCCACTTCTTTGAGAGCTGCTACTCAAGGTAAAGGTGAATTCTCCCTTGAATTCAAGCAATACGCTCAGGCTCCAATGCAGCTCCAAAGAGAGTTGATGGCTGAGCACCAGAAGAAGTTGCAAGAGGAGAAGAAGTAGAAAAAGCATTACCACGTTTGTATAAAATCTTGTAAATAGGCATGTACATGGTTATGTATTTGGTAAACTACAATAGTCTCATATATAATACATTAAGCATATATGACATTAAGTTTTATATCCACGGCTAAGGCTTACTAGCTAATTTTTGGGCCACAATATGAAGTATGTACATGGTGATATGATTCCCATCAAAAAAGCTAGCCAACCAGTAATGCAATGTGATCATTAAATCATGAATGTGTGTTTGAAACACCAACGGCAACATCTCCCTCTTCTGCAACTTTCAATAACTTCTTCTCTTCCATCAACTTCTTTCTTTGTAATCTTCTTCTCAACTCAGTGACTCTCTTCATAATCTTTGGATACAAGTTTGTGTAATGGTTAACCACATCAGCAACGGTTCTCTTAGATTTTCTAGCACTGTTCAAGATATGGTTGTACAAGACACTTGACAACTCTTTTTCAAAGATGTAAGCAAGAGCCAAATGTGGATTCAAGGCTCTTCCTTTGTAAACACCTGGGCGATGTCTCTTACCAAGTCTTCTCAAAGTGGTCTTCTCCGATCTAGCCAATTGCTTAGCAATGTAACCACCCATCAATCTCTTCTCCACGATGGTCAACCCGTCATGTAACGTTGACGCTCTTCTCACCAGTCTTCTAGCAACCCAATTCATTCTGTTAGAGTCAAAAGTGAACCCATGGACAAAGATCAAGTCTCGGAACAACGTGGCAAAAGCAGAAGTATCCCTTTTAGCAACGTGATACTTATAGATTGGCTTAATAACAGAGTTGTAAACCTTCTTCAACTTGAATGGCGCAACACTGTCTTCGACAAGGTATTCTTTGATCTTCTCCTGGAAGCTGTTAAAGACGTGTTCAAAAGATCTCCATTTCTTCTGAGAGGCAAACAACAACATCTCCTGTCTCATGAAGTTGATATCTGAATTGATATCAAACTCAGGTTCACTGCGTCTGAACTCATCCATCAATCTGAATGCCTCCTCTGGTTTGTAGAATTTGATCAAGGCGTTCGTGACAGGTTTGATGGTCTTAAACTTGAGTTTACCATGGATTCTCAAGTCATTGGTACGATATTTGGTCAACATCTCGTCCACGGCCTTGATAGGCTTCTCAAAGTTCCGACCGTTGATGATACCGGTTTTAACCAACATGACCAGCAGTTCACGATACAACGCGGAATCGACACGACGACCATCTTCAAGAGCCATTTGGTAGGCGAGGAAGGTCTCCTCGTACTTCTGATATCTGTTGTAACCGGCCATCAGCACACGGTAGTGGCGTGTTTCGAGTTGGATGCGACGTTTCTTCATGTGCTCGATGAGCCTGACTGCTTGGAAGAAATGGCCTTGGTATGTGAAGTACTCGAGCTTGGCCAAGTAGATCGTTGGGGTATCGGTGTTTGGAAGCGTGAGGAGCTTGTGGAAGACAAGACGTGCAAGTCTGTATTTACGTTGCAGGAGGTAGGACTTCATGAGGATGACGAGTGATTGTGGATCTGAGAACCCGAGTTCAGTGGCAGAGTAAAGACGTTGAACTTCTTCAACGTTCTTCAACGAGAGATGCAGAGATAACAATGCTCTCTTGAATGGGATATCCGGTTCGATGTTGAGGTGTTTCATGATTCTGATGATGGAGTTCAAGTGTTTGATGCCATTAGCAGTCTCACAAGTCTTGACCAAGCTTGTGAAATGGGCGACATTAAGCGGTTTCTTTCTCTGAACGAGAACCTCGAGCAACGACATAGCATCACCGATGGCACCTTGATCTGCAAACTGTTCGAACAACAATCTGAAAGAACGAGACGTGGGTCTCTTCTTATCGGTGTAAACCGTACGTAACGCTTGGTAAAATTCAGAATCTGAACGGTGAAGTTGTCGTTCCATCATCAAGTTATGGAATTTGGTGCTCTTCTCCGTGAAAGTCTCTTTGTAGGCATTGGCAACGGCATCGAATTCTTTCAATCTTTGATCATGAAGCAGAGTTCCGAGAATACGCGTCATTTTGTGCTGATTGAACACTTTCGCTTGCAACTGATGACGTAAAACGGTGTAAGCGAGACCTCTGTAACGGAGACCAGTAACTGCGGCCTCGAGATCTCTGAGCATCTTGTTGTTCCAAAGTTTCCTGTTCTGTAAGAAGACGGAGATGGCATTGTCGTATTCTTTCAACGACGTGTATGCCTGGATTGTGTTGGACAACAGACTTTGCGTTCTCTGTTCCGGCGTAGCCAGTTTCCAAACATCAACAATCTTTGAAGGCGATGAGAGCATGTAATAGCAGTATGACAGTGTATGAAGGAAGTTGCCCATTTCCTGTGTGTTGGAAATGACCGAGGATGCGTAATTGTGGATCATAGTTGGGGAATTGAACTTGTTTATGACGGTTAAAAGGTTAGCGATCTCAGTCTTGGAGTTGTACTGGTGGATGACTTTCAAATCTGGGTAAACGACGCGTGCTGACAATAACCAAAGATGTAGTGCAGATTTGGCACGATGCAATGTATGTGTAAGTTGGTGGATGGCTTTCCCCACTGCAGAGCTTCTCTGTTTGGAGTTGAGAGTCTTGAGATGGTTGGTCAATTGGTCAAACTTGTTCATGATTGCCAATGTACACAGGTATAACGCTTGGTCTTGTTCGTCTTTGATGCCAATTTCGAGTATTTGGAGAACCCATTCAAACTTCTTGTGTTTCAGCAGTATCATGAGTAGCTGGTGTCTATCAACCTCGGGCTGTGATTGGCCGGTGAACAGTGTGTATACGGTCTCAAAGTCGGGCTTTGAACTTACCAACAACTCTTTGAGTTTATCCGTCTGGGGAACAGGGTTAGCGATGTGGTCCGGTACTGTTGATGAGAATCTGTTGTATAGAAGTTTATTCCTCTTGGTGAACCAGAGGTTCGGCCTTAGTGATCTCAGCGAATTGGGTAATAATGATCCCTTGAGAAGATGCCGGCTCACCGACGACGACGCGCCGTTGTTGGACGCAGCCCATTGGAGCATCTCCTGTCGCAGAGCTCCAATGGCTGCCGTTTCGGGTAGAATCATTGACATGTACTTTTATAGGTTTGTGTGTGGATTTGTTGACATGTATGGTTATTGTGGTTGTTGATTGGCTCTCCTCGAGGCAGGAAAAAAAGCTCTCTTTTTTTTTGGTGGGAAGACTTGGGTGTGTTGTTTTATAGATGAAAGAGAGAGATCAAGGTGTACAAACCTCACCCAGCAAAAAGGTTCTCAGGGCAATTTAACTGTGCTTGGGAACATCGTCTCATCTCCTAATTTTTCACATACTAAAAAAATGTCGATCGAAGCGCTAGCTCGGAAGTCGGAACTTGAGACGCCCTCGGAATTCGAGGAGACGCTTTTTTGATAACACCAATTTATCTCTAATTCTGATCTTTAATGTTTTCAGTAGATTAATAGCTTAATGTTGCATTTGAATCGTCCTTATCACATTTATACTCCAAGAACTGGGTCAATTGTGGTTAAAAGACATCATGAAATGGTTCTCGCGAGTCACGTGACACATGAGGCAATGGTAAATCACTCCCCATTCAGCAAAGCTACTTATGGTTGACAGTTCATATTTATTGACATAAACATTCATTATAGACAACTACTGCTTCTGTTTCTTGCCTTTACCATTCTTTCTCTTCTCCATCTTGGCTTTTCTCATCTCTTCTTCTGAAGGAGGATCTGGGTAGACAACAACGGATTCACCCACAGTGGCACCATACACCAATGGTCCCACATATGGCTGGACGTTCCATTCGAGTTTGACAATGGCTTCTCTGTTTCTGAAAGTCTCTTCAACGTCCCACACAGAATATTTGGACCGTTCGTTATGAAGTGTAATGTTCGCTCTATCAACCTTCGTGATGATCTTATCCCAGTATGTGACCTTGTTAGAAGACTCTTCCGATTTACCTGGGTACTCTGCTGTCAAGTAGACAAACACCTGTTTGGTATTCCAATTGAACAATGGTGTAAGATCTGACTCGAGATCAAAGATGAGTTTGTTGTTCTCCTTGGCACCACCTTTAGCAGACCCGAATTTTCTACTGAACTTCACCGTAGCAGTTCTTAAATATGTTAGTACCATACAGACAAGAGCATAAAGGAATGGACTCACGGTTCGATGTTGCTGATTGTTGATGGAAGTGACCAAACGTCGGCAAAGTACAACTGTGCAACGGAACTGAGCGCAACAAAAGCGGAGATGAACCCCACCAGCGTCAGCGAGAAATTGAGCACACTTTGGCCTCGTTGATAAATGGAGAACATCCTTATAGACCTTCAAAAATGCCTATAAATTATAGATTTGGTGGATGTTTACGTGGTTTAATCTTTCGCGCTTTGTTGAAGGTAGACACTGCTTACATAATTGATTACATAACTGCTTACATAATCAGCTTACATAATGATTACATAATCTTTGACATAAAAAAATTGTAGATGAGCTTTAATGTTTCTTTATCTTTGTTGATCTTTTACACATAAATAACCACACAGAATGGCTTACGCAGAGAAGAAAGGAAGGTTCCAGAAGAAGAATCCGTATTTGGACAGAAGGGAGTCGAAGAGTGAGTCCTCATAGCTTTTTCAGTGACTGAGCTGAGACTAACAACGTCATAGATAGAGAGATTAAACAGGCACTTGTCCATAAGGCCAGGCTTAAAAAGAAGTATTTCAAAGAGCTTGAGAAGTCCGGTGAGGCCCTGCCAGAAAGGTCATCCAAGAGGGAAGAAGAAGCTGAAAAGAGGAAGAATCAGTTGACATTCCAAGACCGTCAAAAACTCGCCAAAGAGAGAAAGAAAGCCTCACGTGAAGAAAGAGAGAAACAACAAAGGGAGAAACTTCTACTCATTGAAAAGAAACGTCAAGAACGTGAAAAGAAGAAAGAAAGGCTGTCACAGACTACCAAAACGGGACAACCGAAGATGGGTCCTAGGATCACAAATCTCTTGGATAAGATCAAACAACAGTATGGTGATAATGACCATTGAACGAACATCTACGACATTCCTTTAATGCATTTTATTCTTAATGATCATATGGCTATGGCCTCAAGTAACTCAATAACACCATCTGGTAATCCTTCTTTAAAGAGTTCATCATCCAAGACATTAACGTCATTGCTGTTATACCAAGGACCTTTTGTTAAACCCCATAAACCTTTATCAGTGACATTGCTAGACAACTCTTTATCTGTGTCTCTGTAATAACTTTTCAACGTCATCTTCTGTTCTTTCGTGAGCATCGTGTACAACTCAATCTCACCACCAATACCAAACGAAATGAATCTCTTCAACGATAGGTCGGTCCATGTCGGTTTCAAATCACACCTCTTCAAAATCGGGATGTAATGCGTATAGGCTTTGAACTTGCCATTCCCTGTGATTGTACCATGGAGTTTATCGGAAGTGATGACCATCCCATCCATGCTGAGACAATTACTCGCTTTGCGAGCTGTTATGTTTTGATGAACAGTCTTCAACACTTGGTCTTCATAAATAAACTCAGTGACGGCATCTGATTTTGTAGTGACCACAACTGTAGAGTTTTGAATGTCAATACTGGTGATAAGTGCACCAAAAGTTTGCAATTGCAAAGGTTCACACATTCTTTGTAATGAATGATCATAACGACATGAAAACAGATCACAACCACTAGCATATAAGATGCAACCGTCCTCCAATTGTCCAATGGCTGTGACAGCACCTGTGGTCTTAATGCTGTACAGCTCCGTCGCATTGACAACGGTTATCCCATCTTCATTGAACAGATCAACTTTAATAACTTTGAATGAACCACCAGACTGATTCATACAACCAATCAACAAATTCCGGAATTTCTTCTCTGAAGATGGTAAGATCCATTGACATAGACATAAAGGTGACTCATCAATGAAGATAGGTGACCCTGTTTTGGTAATGACGGTTCTCGTCTCCAATAACCCATACTTATTAGCAAAGAACAACTCGTTCTCGGTGATGATTGCAAAAACACTTAGATGCGAGATATACTTCATCTTTCTAGGGACAACACCAAGCTTAACACCTTTAGTCATTGTCCTCTTATACGGGTTGACACGCACAACGGAGAGACCGTCTTCTCTCAACACTGCGATTTGGCTTTCATTTAACTGTATCGCTGAATGGACTTGACGGTCACGAAGTTCATCAAAGATAATTGGTGTTGGATATTTGTTGTTGAAAGGGAGAACCCATAGGGTCTTGGAGATGATGAATATGGCATCATAAGAGATTTCAAACTCAATTGGGGTTTCACCTAATGATAATTGGAAATTTTTGGTGATTGAAAGTTCTTCAACGGGATTTGACAATGTGAATGAGGAATACTGCCCAGTTCTAGAACTGATGTAGACAGTGTTATCCACCATGATGAGGTCATGTGGTTCAACAAAGCCAAGTTGAACAATGGCAACAAGTTCCAATGCCGAATCGGCTTTAGCAAACACTTTTAAATGATCTTCAAACCCAACAAACACCAACAATGCCTTATCATAAATCCCCAATTTGACAAAATTACAACTTTCTTCCAGCACCAACTCATCTGCAAATGGTTTAATCTCACCAACGGCATGGAAAAGTCCAAGCACACTGTGTATACCATCATTTATACGTTCCATAACGACGACAACAACGTTATCCAAGACGTCGGCATATGTCAACGTCTCAAAGAAATCCATTGTCAAGACAGTGTCTTGGAAATCTGTAACGATGATAGAATCCTCAGTTATTTGGAAACATATGTCATCAAAACTTGATAGATGGATAGTTCTCTTTGTGAGTTCAACACCACTATCATCGATGTCAATCAACGAGTCATCTTCAAATTTGAACACCAATGACTTATCAACATAAGTCACGATGAAATACACATCGGAGCCGACTTCATGAGTGTACAGTTTCAAAGCCGATTTGAACGTCGGGTCTGTATACTCTTTTGTAACCCAATAACCCGATTTCAATTTGGAGATGTATTTCCCATGCAACATCCAAATCTCTTGTTTATTTTTAGTGTCAATGACCTCTAGATCCCACAATGGAGCCCAGTTGTTTCTAAAGTCGACTTTTACACCTCTTGAGATGGGTAATTTGTCATTGGGGGAAGCGTCATGAACGATATCATCAAACACTATATGTCCATTGTTTGTAACTTTACTGGTATACCATAAGTGATAACCATCATCTTTTTTCTCCAACTCAAACTTGTCAATCTTGGGAACCCTTAGTATAGGTCTGATGTGGACCATGTTGTCATACACCACAACGGAGTGGATGGTACCATCCTCCGTGGCCACCAACACTTCATTCTCGGGCAAATCACCCAATATGGCAGTCTTGGAACGACAGTAACTCACTGGGAACGAACCTTCAAATTGTGCATTGACAAAGTTGAAATCGGCACTAAGTATGTTGTTAACACTCACAAGTAACACAACTTTTTCAAACATCATGAAAACGGATTGTTTAAATGGTAAGATGAACACAGGCACTTCAAAATCCGAAGTCAATAACATCGGTGTATGTTCCACAATCCTCGATTCATCCAACCACCATTCAAACAGACGGATCATGTATCTCCTATTCGAAGTAATGACCAATGAACAGATCATTGCGTGTGCTTCGGAAGGAATACCATCCATGGGGTCAATGAAACATGTATGTAGGATTATACCGTCAAACACCAAGTTATGGATCCTATCAAGCATCACACCACGTGGAGATTGTGATGTGTAGTATAGACGGATGACGTTCTGTTTAGCAGGTAGTGCAATTGCAGAGCTTGATGGGTGTATAAGGATTTGATTACCGATGTCTGTGAGCTTTGGTAGTCTTTCCGGAGAGTTGTTGATCTTCCAATATTGGACAACGTACGGTGTTGGTGTGTTCTGATGAAAGAAGCGTATGAGAAGGATGACATTGGATAGTGTTAGCACTAAGGTGTCCTCATCTGTAGAGTTATCCATTGTGATTCCTTTGATCACTGCAGATGAACGGATATACGAAGGTAATTTGAAAGTTGAACCATTTGACAGTTCAATTGATGAGTCTTGTACCAGCACTGTAATCTCTTCCAATTCATGAACCCCCTGGGGGTCCCCCACTGGAGTATCCATCTGATCGGGTCGGTTTGTAGTGAACTTCAACATCTCTTCTTCAAGGTCATCATCAAGCTGTGACCCGAAAGAATCAGGGTCAACAGGTCGTAGTTCCCTCAGCATGGCCCTGTTTAGCAAGTTACCATCATCACCCATCGGATACAGACCTTCGAATGGCTTATTCACGGAGTATCTCAAGGTGTGAATCTGTTTAATCAATGGACTTGAAACGATCTTGGTCCTCAAGACACCATCAAGACGTACATCTTCTTCACCTTGAATCACCCGCGTGTTGTCCCAATCAAAGATGTAATCATCCTCTATTGCAGAGTACACGAGGTCCTCTTCCTGGATCTCCATCTTTTTGGGTCATTCACAAGAGAAATGCGCTGTAATATGGGGTGTTTTCTCTGGTGTAAATAAACTGGTGAAGGTGTGTGCGTGCACGCGCCTGGGGGGTTTGATGCCCTGGCGTATCACCCGATTGGGCATAAACATCCATACATTTCATTTTATAAAGGTTTATAAAGCTATAAAGAGTGTAAAGGTCAGAATTAGTCATTATCATTATCATCAGTCTATAAACGTGTCGAGGAACAGGCACTCAGATCGCTCTCTGCAGTTCTTGCTTTGTGTAAAGGTAAGCTTAATAAAACGGTAGAATCATCCATACCATTAAAAGTGTGTCTCATTGACGGTTTGTTATGTTCTTCATTTGTCCATTCATCAACGTCTTGGATCGTCAGGATAGGTGGTTGTACGTTCCTTGAAGAACGTAATGAAGGTGAAGGTGATATCAACGTAGGTGAAGATCTCCTTGGTTGTGTAGAATGACGACGATTAGATCTTCGACGTCTTTGTTTCTGCTGTGGTTGTTGTTGTTGTTGTTGGTCATTATCTAGATTGTATTTGCCGTTCAAGATGTCTTGACGTGTTATCACTTTGATGTGTTTGGTTTGTAGTTCTTCTTTTTTGGAGCAAAATTCCCTTGTTGGTGAATGTGCAGGGCTTGTTCTGTTACCCTTGTTCTTGCTCTTCTTCTCTTCTTCTTCTTCCAAAGGCCCAGTGTTCTTCTTCGTGGAACCAAACAGAGTCCGTATCCCAAGTGGGAACTGAGTGATTGCCATTGGAGCAGACAGAATCCCTTTAACTATTTTGTTTTGGGAGAAGACCCTGTGTAAACCTCTGGGTTCGATGGCTGTTGACATAGGTAGGTAAACAGGTGGGTAGAGACGGACAGGCAGACAGGTAGACAGAGCTGGGCAGAAAGAAAGGACAGACAGGTAGGTAGAGAGAGGGATAAGCAGAAGGATAGAGATAGAGAAAGAGAATGTGGGAAGCCGGGTTCTTTTGCTTTATAAACTCGGAGAAGGCTCGCGCGCAGTGGCCGGCTCTCAGCTCGGACTTCGGAACTACGCATATATAGAAGAAGATCACTTAATTGAGTAGCCAAAGCCGAGCAAGCAAGGGCTTTGTAAGGGATACCAAAATAAGGCTATGTGTCACATCTGCGTTATAACCCTATCAGTGACACGACTTCTACACACAGAAATTTACACAGAAGCTGGAAAGATTAGTACAGTGAAGACCCTTTAAAAAAATCGGAGATGGCGAGCCGCGCGCACACAGTTTAGAATACGCGGCTTTTGCATACATAAAGCAGCGCTTGGACCTCGGCTTAACTTTTCCATTCCAGCCTTTTTATCTTTGTCTTTTATCTCTGTGTGTCTTTATCCCTGTGTATCCTCTTTCTTTGTGTATATAAGATCTTCTTGTGTATCCCAAACGATGTAAGGCTTCGACTTAAACCCGGAGTTTCGGAGTTAACTCGTTTAGCCTTCTCCCCGGCACAGCCATACCGCGACTTTGTCCGTTACGACCGTTACGGCCGAGAGCGGATACACGCTTTCCCGGATAACTGTTTATATCCGTTTGTTGTGTTTATACGTTTACGCATACATTTATTCATATCAACATACATGAAGAAACACGGATATACACCCTTATACCCCGTATACACCCGTGTTTTTAATATGGGGTGGGGGACGTTTCCTGGTTGAAATTCCATCGGGTGTGTGGCCCCGTTCAGGTCATGTGACCTCATCGCTAAGCTTCTATATATTGTTTCAAAAGTTCTTCGTTTAGCAATTTGTCTGAGACAAGCCAACCAATGACTTAGAGGGTGATGATCTATTCTAGAATCAAGTATAGTATCTGATTAAGTCTTTCTAAAAATCTCCAAACTACCAAAATCTAGTTTTTTGGATGTAGATGACACTCTCAATGGTGTATCTTTTTTCAAAGGACTCGGTATGGCAATCTTTGCCTGGGAATACCTCGTTTTCAGTGCCTCTACTCTTTTCCTCTTAATACGTTCACTTCCCGGTATGCTTCCCCTTGTGCCTTGTTGATATTGTGCAATGGCTTTACGTGGGGTTTCAAGACCAAGGAATGGTGATCCTTTTCTAATACTCTTCTGTCTTGTAGGTGATTCATCTTCATCTTCACCTTCATCATCATCTTCAAGTTTTATAGGACTAAATCTTGGTAATGAAGCAAAATCGATAGTGACATCACCATTCATACTCTCAAACTCTTCACTCTCCGGTGAATGGTGATCCTCAGTCTTAGTTCTCCAAAGGATAAGTATAGCTCTCATATGTGCACGATTCCAACGTTTTTGGAAACGATCAATCACTTCTTTATCACGTCGTGTCTTCATCAATTGTAATGACCAAAGGTTCAAATATCTCAAAATGATCTTAAGTTCTGCATCTTCCAAATGTTCAATTAACGTTTGTTCCAATTCTTGGGTATGGAAATATGCTAATTGAATCTTGGTGAACCCCGAAGATAATAAATTCAATGTGTTCACTTCATTTGCACGTTGTTCCATTTGTGTAATGAGATCCATTTTTTGTAACCATGTGGCAAAGATTGGATGTGTATAAATTTGGGAAAGTTGTGTCTCTTTGAAAATCTGTTCAGTTTCATTAAGTAGTTGGATTTTGGAATTCCACGTTTGGAAAATGATCTTGGTACGATTATCATCTGTCGATTTATCAAAAAACGACATTTTTTGCATAAGCATAGATTCTCTCATAGAATCATGTTTATCAATCCATTTGTTGAAATAACTTTTGATGATTAATGATGAGGATTCATGGAAATCTTCAGCTTTTTTAAGCAATTGATCATGATCCTCTTTCTTCTTCAAAATCTTCGTTAAGAACTTTCCGACGAAGAAATCATCAGCCATTTGTTTCAAAGAACCGTTATTAACCATAGCAGCTTTCCAATTCTTGAGATATATCACTTTAGTATAAGATTCAAATGCACTTGTAGCCAATTCCAAAGAGTTCTGTCTTTTCATCAATGACACGTTCCAATTCTCCCAAGATTTACGTAAAAGCATTGAATCATAATCATCTTGACGTTGTGATAACAAGTGTTTTCTTTTCCAAAGATCAAACGCTTTCCAAACAACATTACGATTATAGTCACATAATGCCAATTTCAATCTCCAATCTTTCAATTTCTTCTTCCCAATGGATTTGACCCTTTCATCAATGAAAATGGCAGCTTTCTGATCATTAACAAACCTCATTTTGAATTGGTCCATAACGAATTGTTTCAAGAAATGATCACGTTTGTATAACACTTGGTTCTCCAACAGTTTGAACTTTAGTTTATCTGACCAGAGCAATATATGTTTGTGCTGTGTATATGCTTGATACACAAGTTCAAGTCCCGATTGATGTTCGGCAATGATATCATATTTCTTCTTCCATTTGGCAAAGAAAAACCCAGCATGGAATACCAATTCAAGGTCAAGTGCATCCTTCTGCATAGATCTCGTTGATTGCAATTTCTTTGTCCATAAGTTCATAGATTTCTTCTTTTGTAACAAGGATGACTTCTCCAACTGTTTCAATCTCCAGATCTTTAGCGTTCTTGACATCAACTTCTTATCATGTACAGCATCAGGATCAACATTGTAAGTGTTCTTCTTCTTCTTCCACTTCTCCAAAAACTTAGCCTGGACTCTCAAATCTGCAACGTCACACATCTCTAACCTCTCTTCGACATTCGTCATCCAAATATCAAAGAACTTCATCGTACTCTTAACCCTTTGGAAAATCTCGGCATTATCTTCGAAATCTTCGGTGAAGACACCATACTTAAACAACCATTTCTGTAAGAACTTCTTCTTTGTATAGAGATCCCAAACTTCTTGGCTCTTTTGCAACTCTGCAAACTTACGACGTTTGATGATCCAAAGCTTAAGTAGTTGTCTCTGTGTACGAAACTCTTTGAAATGGAGGAAGTTGGACAGTTTCATGGCCTCATTTGACGGTGTGTGGATGAACATGTCAATGACCCGTTCGAGCTTGGTGTGGTCTGTAGGATTACGCAGTTGGTTATAAATGGTGATGATGAACTTATCCTTTGAGGCATTGACCGAGTGTTCTGATAAGATTGTGAAGTAATGTGAAAGACATCCTTTGAAATGGACGTTACGTGGTGTCGATGGCAACCGTCCAATGAGATCGTTGAACAGATCGAAATCAATCTCCGTAGATGGCTCAGGGGCACTTGAACTTCTAGGATCATCATCATTAAAAGGGTCTGAAGACTTGAGTAAGTCCATTGAACTGCCACTCATTGTACGGCGTAAAGGCGTGATGGGGTTATGCTCATGGTCAAACAACATCGTGGACTCAGAAATGTTCTGCCGCCGCGGTGAACCGGGGAAATCAGCACCCAAATAGCTCATTGTCGACTCCCATTGTGACGGTAAAGGACCTCTCGTTGGAGATCTTTGGATCTGAAGCCGTGAAACGCCATCGATCAAATCCGCCGTGTTCTGCTCCCCAGCGCGTGTCTTCTCGGGCGAAAACTCCTCCCTCAGGGAGTTCCGTCTGTCCATCAAAAAGCAAAGCAACGATTAGCCGCCCAGTTTTTAATCGTTGTTTTGTTGGTTATTTGTTTGTTGATATTTTTACGCGTCGCTGTTTTTTTTTTTTTTTTTTTTTTATTTCTCGGCCTTTTCCGTTATCTCGGCGGTGGGGTATAAAAGGCTCTCTGTCTGTTCTGCTGTTTTCTTCCTACAAAACCTATAGACATGGAGTATAAACACAAAGGATAAAGATGAACATCAAACTCAGCGAAAGACTCGCACTTCTCATCATCAACCCAAACTCCTCACAATCGGTCACAGATAACCTCGAACGGATCCTCCCGCGTCCTCCTCAAAGCAATCTCACTTTCTTCACAGGGCCTTCAGATGCTCCACCGGAGATTGACAGTCCCGAAACCTCGAAACAGTCATGTGAAACGTGTTTGAGAGAGATCAAGAACAAGGAGTTGTATAAGCATTACGATGGCTTCTTGGTTTGTTGCTATTCGGATCACCCTTTGATCTATGAACTTCGTAAACTCACTGATAAACCCGTGTTGGGCATCTTCCAAGCAAGTGTCACCTACGCGATGACAAGATCTCCGGAGAAGTTTGGTATCTTGACATCTACCAAATCTTGGGAGCCGGTCTTGGACGAGGCTGTCAAAGATTTCTTTGGTGGTGTTGAGATCCCATTGTTCACGGGTACAGTGGCTTCAAACGTTAACGTCTTGGGTCTCGGTGACCCTGAGAACTTCAAGAAGTTGGTCAAGAAGACAAACATCATCGTCGAGGACGGTGCTTCCACCATCTTACTAGGTTGTGCCGGTCTCTCTGGAATGGAAGGTAAGTTGATGGATGCCGTTCCAGGTACCAAAATCGTGGATAGTGTTAAACTTGGTGTTGAGTTGCTCTATTCTTTGTCTAGAATGGAGTCGTGAAAATGTATCAATCCTTTCTTAGCTTCTTTGTATCGTGTTCAACCCTGTCAGCGATGGTTTCCGAATGCTCTCTCTTTAACTTCTTCTCATCGTTCTTTGTTGTGATATCTTTAGTCTCTGGTGATTCACGCTTAACTTCTTCCTTCTTCGGTGTCTTCTTCTGGAAAAAAGAGGAGATACCAATCTTCTTAACCTCTTTAGTCAAATATTCACCATCATTAGTAGTCTTACCCACATCTCTCGTAACCTCATACCAAACCAAAGTCTCTTTACACTGTTCATAAACTTTCAAGCAATCATCACCTAAATCATCACTCCATTTCTCATCACTCAACCATCTCCCCCATTCATGACTTCCAGGTTCCAAGACAATAGGCATCCTTGAATGCAGCCAAGTCATATCCTTAGGGGCAGGTCCAGTGACAATGGTGAAACTGTACAACTCCTTTCCGTCTTCAAATTTAGTATGTGAAAACATACCAGCAAGGAACATCAACGCATCGTCTTTCCTCTTGATATAATATGGAATCTTATCAATCTTCTTACTAGTGCCAATAGGTTTATGTAACCATTCGTAGTAGCCTTGGATGGGAACAACACAACGATGATGTTCAGTTCTAACACTAGTCCACATCCTTGTACCATCCAAAATTGATTCCTTTCGGGCGTTGAAAGTCTTGTATTGGTCTGCGCTGGTGTGTTTCTTTGACCAATGTGGGATGAGCCCCCATGACATCGTTTGAAGAGTTGGCTGTTGCTCATTTATACGAAACACTGGAGCATTGTTCGTAGGTGCAATGTTATAACTTTGTCTCTGGGATTGCTCATGGAGATAAGATAATCTCGAGTGTTCAAGTTGAAGCTGTTGCTCCATTGCCTGTTGAAGAGCTTGCTCGTTCTATCTTTTGTTAGTTTATAAATCTTTTAACATACAGGGAGGGGACATACCAGAGCCATTGCATATCGACCACACATTCTTCAATTGGTTAGCTAAAGTACGTGGATTGTGTATATATCCATGGGTATAAAGTCTTGATCACAACAAAGGCGAGAGTGCGCGTACCGGGTTTTGTGTGCTTACGTAATCACATGGTAGAGTACTACTAGAGCATCTTTCTATATGCAAATAATAAATATATGATATACAGATCAAACACTCAGATTTGTCTCTCCGATGATCTTCATCGCTTTCTGGTCACCCTTGGCGATCTCTGGTTGGTCAAGAACATCGGCAACACATAACCATGGGTCCCTTGAACCACCCCATCTTAGCACTGAATTCTTGAATTTTTCACCATTCTCCCTACTCATTGGGTTCTCTGCAAACAGATGGTCCCAGACTTTTGATGCAATGGCCCTATCCAACAAATAGGAGTAATAAGAGGCACCATAGCCGAACAAATGACCAAACTTACCTTGCCAATTAGACTCAGTATCGGCAAACACTCTTAGTCTAGCCTCTAATCCATGATACAACGTAGTGGAATCAAACTGATCACTTAAAACGACATCGCTATGCAATAATTGATCCAACAATGCCATCTTGATCTGTGAATAACTCTCTGAATGCATCAAGAATTGGCTCTCTTCTTGGAATTTCGTTAATAACGTCATTGGGATAGGTTCATCTGTGAGGTAATGACGTGCAAAGGTACGAATAACCCTTGAATCTTTGGCAAAATGTTCCATCAAGATGGAAGGCAATTCGACAAAATCAGTGGCACAACGAGTTCCCGAGGTGTTATGTAATGCCGTACGACCAAGCATTGAATGCATGGCATGACCCATCTCATGGAAAATAGTCTCCACCTCGTTCAATGTGAGTAAGCATTTACCAATACCGTTGTGTTTTTCAAAATTACACACCAATGAAATCACAGGCAATTGGAATTTTTCACTTGTCAAAGGTGAAACACCGGTTTGGATCAAAGATAACTCTTCATCAGATTCATCAGCATAGATTTTTCTTGAACAACAAACGGTGAAATGGGCAGGATTTGGAGTCTTGCCTCTTCTTTGGAACAAATCACAATAGACAACACCAATCAAACCCTCTTTCTCAGAAATGACATCGAGACGACGTACATCTGAAGACCATGATTCACCGGATAGGATTGGTGCAGGAACCAATTGGATACCATAGATCTTCGAAAACAAATTGGATAAACCTTGCATCACAGAACCAAGTGAGAAGTATGACGAGAGTTGTTCCTGGTTAGAGGATCTTTGTGACGTGGTGTATATGGTGGAGAAATAGTCTCTATCCCATGGTTTCAAGAATTCTGCAACTTCTTCATCACTTAAATCAGGACGATATTGACCCAATTGACGTTGTTTCAAAGAGGCAAGCGATCTCAATTCGGCACAAGCGTGTTTCTTAGTCTCCTGAGCCAATTTGTTCAGGAAGTCCAAGACGTGTTCCGGTTCTTTAGCCATTTTCTCATCTAATTGATAAGCAGCATATGATTTCTTACCCAGCACATGTGCCAAGATACCACGATGACGAAGCATATCTTCCAACACGGCAACTTGTCTATTAGAAGTAGAGTTCAATCCGATCCAAACTTGTTTTCTCACGGATTCATTTGGTGATGATCTTAACACGGCATGTGTCAAATATCCCTGGGTAGGCACTTTATAATGTCTCCTTGTCAAATCCATTGAAAATTGAGATAACAACGCACGATCAAGACCTTTCATATCTTCCACGGGGATATGCACATACTCTTCACCCGGTTCACCGACACCATTGGTGAAATGCTGTCCCAGGACGGCAATACGTTGAGAGATGGCGATGAAGTCGTTTCTAGTTTCATCATCCATCGTGATTCCTGATTTGATGAAATCAGCCAAGAGGATCTGTCCAACCTGGATCTCCTCATGACTTAAACTTCCCTTGATTTTGGGGTCTGTGAGCACTTTGGACAAATTGGAATGCAATGCAGGTGTGGTGTTCAACACGTTCATGAACTCAAACATCTCCTCATGAGCCTCCTGGGCAGCGTTGATGAATGCCTTGGAAGGGTGTGCCACTCTGATGAACTCGGCAAGGTCAATGACACGACACAAGATATCACTGAGACGGTCCAATGTAGTGATGTATTTCTTCAAGCCAAGTTCGTCTTGTGGTTTGACAAGCTCATTGACGATCTCATGCGCTTTCTTTAACGAATCTTGAGAGAACTGACGAAGACCATTCGGTGTGGTGAGGTATGGATTACGGAAAAGCCCCGTTTCCTTCTGTTCTAAACCGAGCAAAGACCACGCAGAAGACGTCGACGAGTGGAAGTTCTGCCAAAAGACATCGTCATCGAACACTTTACGAATCGTGTCGTTGTTATAATCGATGGGGTCGTCGTCTCTCGGTAATGGATGCTTAACCCCAGATCCGTGGTGGGGAACTTGCTGGACTTGCTGAAACTTCGGAAGTGCAGTGGTGAAACGCCGTAGCAGGCGAGGAGTCTGACGGAACAGATTCTGCTTCATCTTCACCTTCTTAAAGCTCCTAAAGAGAGTGAAATCCCACGGCTTTTTAAAAGGCTTCCGGGAGCTTTCGAAGTTATTTGTCCGCTGCAAGCATGATTGCCCGTGAGATTTTGGCAGCGGTTCGGGCAGCAATCCTGTTTAGTAATAAATAAATACTCCTACAAATATTGTATGAATAATGATCACGTCTGTATGTAGATAATGGGATGTTATGTACAATAGATATCCACTTTTGTGTGTGTTTTTACTTCGTCTTCTTACCAAGTTGAACGGTAAAGTTGATTGACTCACCCTCTGCATCTTCAATCATTGCTTTGATCTTTTCAGTTTCTTCTTCTTCACTACTTTCTGGTACTGATTTGGCACGCTCTTCCAGATATTCTGTAACTTTTTGTAATTCAGCCTCGGCCTGGACCACCAAGTCGTCGAATCCTGCACCTTTAGCTCTAAGTCTGGATTCCCTTAACAAGTTCTTAGCTGGTTCCAACTCACCTCCATGGAGCTTAACAACACCTAATCCATATGTGGACAATGCAATGGATTCTTCGAGACGATCGTCTCTTCTCAACTCGGCAGGTAACTTCTTGGAGAAATCCAACACGGATTCATAACATTTCACAGCCAATTTTAAGGATTGTTCTTTGGCCTTCTTGTTATATTCCATCTCCTCTTGGGAAACGTTTTGCAATTTAGCACCTCTCATCAATTTATCCTCGAAAGCCTCGGCATTCAAATACATGATAGAACCCAAGTTTGCCTGTGACATCAAGATTTCACCTGGGTGACGATCGGCATTCAACATCCATTCAGTGGTGGCAGTCTTTGCCCTTGCAGCGGAAGCGATATCACCTGTGGCTAAACAGATGGCAACATAAAGATCCCTAGCGTTGAACAACTCATCAGCGAATGGTTCCCAAGCATCACGATTATGTTCTAGGACGATAACACCATCTTTACCATTATCACTAGTTTGAATAGCACTTGTTGTGAGTAATTGTGGATCTTTTTGTTCCTCGGTGATGTTGATATGACCCACAGCTTCCTCATTCATGAGTCCTTGATGTGGGTGGTCTCTACTTATGAGTTGTGCAGCTGTTGAACTTCTCTTTGAAACTTCTTCTTGAGCAACTAATAGATGTGTTAATAATAGCATTTGACACATTTGAGGGTCTTGAGAATTCAATGAAACACTCTTGATAACAACTCTCAAGTCTTTTTGAATGATATGGGGTCTCAATTTATCATGAATGAGTCCAGGTTGTGTCAATGCATCCAAATAAGCAGCAGATATCTCTGAATAAACCATCCATGCATCTTGATTCATCTTTAATTTTTCATACATCTCACCAATCTTCAATTGAATGCCTGTATACTCATCCGATAAATGATCTAGACCTTGCTTTTTAGCCTGTTCCAATGCCTCGATGTAATACTTCAAAGCAGTGGCATAATCATATCCACCACGATCCGATTCTGCCCAAAGTCCCTTTCGTAAGATCTTTGCCACCTCTGAAGAGAAAGTGTGATGAGGCCAAAAGAAGTAATAACCGGCACCCGAAGCAACACCTAATCCACCGAGGATGACAAGCATAACTTTTGTCCAATTACGACGAGGTTGTTGACCACGATAGTACTGTGGTCTTGGATAACGTGTGGCAAGGGTACGTGATGGAAGCAGTTGCGGACGGTGTAATATGGGTGTAAGCCGTGGCAGAGCCCGGCTCTGTAAACGTGTCAAACGGTACATCTTTATGCTTTGGTTTTCTTTTAGAACCTCTTTTTAATGATGGTTGTTAAAGATGAGTTTTGCCCTTTAAAATGCGCTGTCTCGATGGATGGTCAATTGACACATTGCGAAATGGCAGGTCACGTGCCCAGACTTCGTTTTTGGAGTTCCAGGATCGGCAACTTTCCTATTTGGGACATTATGTGATGATTGCTTATCCCTTATCCCCCACTCTATATAATCCTGAGCAATCCCCCTTTTTATGACCACTATTCAGGTCTTGCAAGTTACTGCAAATTATCACCAGCTATGTCGTCAACGAGCTCTAATCACAATACTCCTCCATATATCTGTCAAGGAGATACAGCCGGTGTTGGTAGTATCAATAGCAACTCTATGACTTTGTATCGTCTCAATAGGGCTAAAGAACGCCACACTTCTGTTCGTGAATTGACTGAAGATCACATAAAGGATGAAGCTGTTGATTTCATTCACGAACTGATTCATTTCTCCATTTATCACGGTACAACAGATGTTATCCCTGAATCTGTTAAGAAGATTGGCGCGTTGGAATACGATGAGAGGTGTGAGTGGATGTCTCATCCGTTGATAACAGAGAAACTTCCCCTTTGTTCACAAGAGGAGATTATGAGATATATCTTTGGGCTCAAACTGAAAGGAAGACGTTTGAGTCGATGTATTGACCCTGATCGCAGGATAATCAAGAGTGAAGAAATCTGGACCAATTTGATGGAAACTTTGAGAAATGAGATGTTTCAAAGTCCATATATGATTATTGATGAATTAAAAGCGGTGACACTTTCAACAAACAAGTTTAAGCATCATCTTGACCTATTTAACCATTATTTTGACCAAATTCAGAGGATAAGACAAGGTGTGAGGATGTTCTATCCAGAGGAACTTAAGACGCTCGATAAGCAGTATATGGCGTTCATCACCGGTCCTGATTCAATGTTGAGAAAAGTTGATGCCCATGTCGATGCGTCTATAGGTCCAATAAGTCGCAGATATGAGCATATATTGAACTATGACAAATTTGAAGAACGATTAATGGAGGATGCTCAATATTGGTATTCATACTATCCTGATACCATAGTGATCAAGAGTCGAAAGTCCATGAGAAAGTCTAAGAGAAAGTCCAAGAGACAGTTAGAACGTTTGAACAAAAGACAGTGTTTGCAAGAGTCTCGATGAAGGGCCACGTTCGCGGACTACAAGATGTGCTTATTGTAAGGCATATCATGATGCTGGTGATAAAGAGAAGAAGTTGGATAAACATCTTTCAAAAGGATCAGTATAACTATGTGAATGTAAATAACTAAACCACTAGTACATGTAGAACCATCATAATAAGTTAAAGGCGATGATGATCTGCGTCACCGTTTAATGCGGGGGAGGCGTACTGCATAGGCGAGTGTTAAGCGAAACAGGGATCTCACACTTCTATAGAGATGAATTCATTGGAGGTCACGTGTCTCCCCTGTGTCTGACTACTGGTCTTTATTATCCACGTGACCTTCAAAGGGTGCATGTGATAATATACAAAAAGGCTCTTGCTTCTTCCAGAACAATCGATGACCTTGGAAAAATTTGTAATGGTGCGCGCCACCCAACGTCACCCTCTGCAGCCGTCACCTCGGTCCGTCATCTCCGGCCGGTTTACAAATCACCATTGCTGGTGAGGCCTGGAAGAGCTGTTTGTATGGTTCTTTCGATGGAAGTTATATATTAAGTCATCAATAACACATAATAAACAATTGCACAATTACATAACCAGTTGTACATTTACACAAGCAATACAAGGATTGATTGCTGCTTTCTAATCGGTTACGCAGCTGCGCGTTTATATTAGTGATCCGGTACGGGCCACACAAGATAAGATTCCCACAGGCACGCCTGATGACCAATTTTCTATATAAAAGGCGGATTCCCTCATTTCTCTTCTTTCTTTCTTTCTCTTTTCAGTTCGTCATCAGATTTACCAGATACAAAGATACAAAGATATACAATGCAGCCATCTCTCAAGATTAACACTACGCCAGTTGAACTTACAACCACCGAAGGTTACGAAGAGTTTGTCAAGAGCCCGCTGGCGGCTGATTACTCCACCGTCTTCCCAGACAACGCCGACAACGGCTACGTACTTGACAACAACTCTGAGATTGTCGCCACCGTTGCCCTGAACGTGAGATCCTCCCTTGAGAACCCGGTGCCATCCTACGGCGCCTCTCCAGAGATGGATAAGACTTTGCTCAAGTTCTAAGATCTATTAAAAAAGGGGTTACCGCTGACTTCCGCTATGCCCTTTCATGATAACCTTCTATGATACAACATAACAACTGAATCTTCCACGTTGTTAACGATTATAACTTTCATGCTCTTGTCTTTCTTGATGTTACCCTTTTACGACCACCAACTCTTTACGCTCGCTCATGACCACATTCGCTCTATAAATTTGTACTATACGGGTTTGTCAAATGCATTTAAACTTTCGGTTCTATTCATTCTGTAGTTATACTAGTTGTATACCCCGCATGGACGGGTCCTCGCTTATATAATCAAAGGGTTCATCTCTTGCAGTTTTCAGTGATATCATTAAACAATCAGAAAGTGTCTGATGGATCAAGCTGGATAATAGGCTGTAGACATTAGATAATAGACAGTAGACATTAGACAATAGATAATAGATAATAGATAGTAGAGAGCTTATCTTTGTTGCTTAAGATGTAGAGGTGTCCGGGTGTTCGCACATCGGGGAATCAAGGAAACCTCGGTTAAACCTGGAACTAATCTTCAACTCTTAACTTGTAACCACAAACCTCCAGCACAAAGGACAATGTCACTGGAATACACACCACTCGAGGAGATCCCACAACGGGTCTCCAAACTTCAAACGTCTTTCCATACACGCAAATTCGATAACGTTGAAGTGCGTCTCAATGCTCTCCGCAATCTCTATTTTGCGCTTAAAGACAATGAGGACTTGATTTATAAAGCCATTAAACTCGATCTTAACAAGAGTGCTGCCGAAACGCAATTACAAGAGTTGGGTCCAGTGTATGGTGATCTCCTGTATGTCATTAACAACTTACGCAAATGGGTGAAATCTAAAAGACCAGATGACGTTCCATTGTTATTCAAATTTAGCAGTCCCAAAATTGAACACATCCCCTTAGGTACCGTTTTAGTCATTGGTGCTTATAATTACCCTATTTTACTCACCATGGGACCATTGCTTGGTGCTATTGCCGGTGGTAATACCGTTGTTTTGAAACAATCTGAACAGGTTCCACATACCGCTGCGGTGTTAACCGATATCATCACTGAGGCATTGGATAATGAATTGGTTCAATGTATTAACGGTGGTGTTGAAGAAACAACTGCGTTGTTGGAACAGAAGTTTGATAAAGTGATCTATACCGGTTCAGGTGTCGTTGGTAAGATCATTGCTAAGAAATGTGCAGAGACTTTAACACCATGTATCTTGGAATTGGGTGGTAAATCTCCAGCTTTCATCACAAAACATTGTGGTAATTTGGATTTGGCTGCAAAGAGGATCTGTTTTGCTAAATATACCAATTCTGGTCAAATTTGTGTCACTGTTGATTATGCACTCGTTGAACGTGAGGTTTATGATGACTTCATCAAAGCTGTGTTGAAATGGGCTAAGAAACTATATGGTGATTGTAACCCTGACAATTACACAAAGATTGTCAATACCCGTAACACAGAGAGAATATTGAACCTGATTAAAGAGACTAAAGGTGAAGTGATATTCGGTGGTGATTCCAACATTGAAGAGAGATATATCTCTCCAACCGTCGTCAAGGATGTGACTTTTTCAGATTCATTGATGCAAAGTGAAATCTTTGGACCTGTCTTGCCAATCATCCCATACGATAACATTGATGATGCAATCACAGAAGTCATTACACACCATGATACCCCATTGGCGCTATATGCATTCACAAACAACAAAAGTGAGATCAACAGCATCAGATCACGTATCAGATCCGGTGGATTCATGATTAACGATACTTTACTCCATGTTGCAATGGCACAGTTGCCATTTGGTGGTATTGGACAATCAGGTTATGGTAATTATCACGGTTATAATTCATTCCGTGCCTTCACTCATGAACGTGGTTGTTTAAAACAACCATTTTGGATTGAACCTCTGTTTGAAGCAAAGTATCCACCAACTTCGAATGTTGAATTGAAGATTGCACAAACTGCAATGGTTCCACCTGCTTGGTTTGGAAGAAGTGGTAAGATTAGAAATTGGAAGAAGATTACCAGGAATACTTTCATTTCGTTGTTTTTGGCCACTGGATTTGTCTTAGGGTTCACCTCAAAGAAAGAGGATAAGTTCTTCTCTCTGTGATAGAATTGACTTGTTCTACAATGTATCTTTGTAGTCATAACATTCATTACAATAAAGGGATCATTGGGTCTCATCTTTCCTTAGTAACTTATCTAAAGTATCGATCTGACTCTTCATCTTATCCTTACCGGCCCATGTGGCCTTCTTATTGATGTTGATAGGAAGCATTGTGATTCCATTAGCATCTGTTTTACCAACACGATCATCTAATGTTTTGATCTCTTTCTTTAAATGAATAGAGGCAAATTCCAAATCTTTATAGAAATTATCAACATCTTTCTCGAAATCTTTCTGGATTCTTTCAATCTGTTCAGAATTCGACGCATTCTTCTTCAAATCCGTGAGATTCTCAAGCATTGATGATGAATGGTTAAGAATCGATACCAGTTTCTTTAATACGTTAGTTCATAGTTCATCATCATATAAGATATGGACTCACAGCATCAATCTCATGCAATGCCTCAAGACGTTCTTGCACGAATGGATCCTCTTCTCCTAATTGTGTGTTGGCCATTTTTCTCTTTATGTTTTCATGTGATTATCTCCATGACATTACTCTTTCTCCATGTTTACCTTTGGAAGCCCCAGTTATTTAGTTATATAGATTAATTTCGCGAACATAGCGGTCACGTGGAGATCACGTGTGTACGCCTATATAATACACGTGACTAATATCTCACAGCGCTATTCGCGTGTGGTGTATGTGTATGTGTCCCGAACCATTATGGTGTCCGGATTTTCGCGCGCAGCAGCAGTCACATCTCGCGGTGCGTGATGAAAAGTACTGAAGCGCCATACATTGCTCTCAGTAAATATGGTACCTAACAAATTTTCATGATGGAGTGTTGCGCGTACCGGGAAATTTTCCAATGTCGATGCGCGGAGAGGTCGATGGTGAAAACTTGAACAAAATAAAGCGTACATACACACGCCTGTTGAAATTGAAGGAAACGTTCCAACTAAACACAGTACAACAATGTCTGGTAAGGAAGTTTTGGTTTTGAGAGGTACCCTTGAGGGTCACAACGGTTGGGTCACTGCCTTGGCCACCACCCCAGCTAAGCCAGATTTGCTCTTGTCTGCTTCCAGAGACAAGACTTTGATCACCTGGAAGCTCACCCGTGACGACCAGTCTTACGGTGTTGCCCAGAAGTCTCTTAAGGGTCACTCCCACATCGTCCAGGATGCTGTTATCTCTGCTGACGGTATGTTCGCTCTCTCTGCCTCTTGGGATAAGACTTTGAGATTGTGGAACTTGGAGACTGGTGAGACCTCCCAGAGATTTGTTGGTCACACTGGTGATGTTTTGTCCGTTTCTATTGCCAAGAACTCCAGACAGATCGTTTCTGCTTCCAGAGACAAGACCGTTAAGGTCTGGAACACCATTGGTACCTGTATGAAGACTTTGACCGGTCACTCCGACTGGGTCTCTTCTGTCAGATTCTCTCCAGACAACGCTGCCAACGTTATCTCTGCTGGTTGGGATAAGCTCGTTAAGGTATGTTTTCTCCCCCTTATTATTAACAAAAAATTTGACTAGGAAAAAGATGGCTCTTTTCAATCCAATTATTTTGATATGATGTTAACTATATTTGCTACTTCGGACGAGGACTATCTATCTTCGAATGAGACATACCTAATCACCAAGATCTCTGATTCATACATTATTGAAAAGGCTTATTTTTCCTATGTCATTTTTGCTTCATACATTATGACAAGTTTACTAACAAAATCAACAGTCCTGGGACTTGAACACTTACTCCTTGACTGGTGACTACATTGGTCACGACGGTTACGTTTCCACCATCACCATCTCCCCAGATGGAACTTTGGTTGCTTCCGCCGGTAAGGATGGTCAGATCATCCTTTGGGACTTGAACCAGCAGAAGGTTCTTTACACCCTTCCAGCTGGTGACGAGGTCCACGCTTTGGCCTTCTCTCCAAACAGATACTGGTTGACCGCTGCCACCGCTTCTTCCATCAAGGTCTTCAACTTGCAGGAGCGTGCTCTCGTTGACGAGCTCAAGCCAGAGTTTGCCACTTCCGGTAAGGCTAGAGACCCAGAGGCTATCTCCCTTGCTTGGTCCGCTGACGGTCAGAACTTGTTCGCTGGTTACACTGACTCTGTCATCCGTGTCTGGCAGGTTATGACCTCTTCCTAAATCATTTGAACCTATACATAAAAAAAGGTGTTTAATGTTTAGTTAGTGGGTTATTGTACATTTGTTATGAGTTATGAAGTTGTAGATTTTTTTTTTGTATAGAGCCTATATTGTTTGTCATGAGTGGAAATGGCTTGGGTTTTATAAGCTTATGGTCTGGATCATAGTACTACAACAGAATGAACATGACGAAGCACAGCGAGTAAAACCTCTTGGTTTGTTAACATTAGCATAAATCACAGATGGGTATGAGATATGTCGTCATAGATCAAAGCTGGGGGTTGATCCGCCTTTTAGCTGGTCTAGCTCAGGTATGCAAGTAATTTGATGTCCGCATTCTCCAACTCCGGTGAGTTTCTGTAACCACCATAGGCTTGTTGATCAGGTCCAGCCCATAAGAGAAAAGAAATAAGAGAAGTGAAGAGATAGAGATGTGTGCCTTAACCGAGACCGTTGGGATTTGTGGACGCATCGGTGCGCTTAACCGCACATGAGAAATCACACCTATTCCCTGATCAAGAAGAAGAAGTGTGGCCTTACTACAACTCTAAGTTCCAGACTTTCCAAAGTCGGGTCACTGAGAGATTACGTTTGGCCATATACCGAAGTATAGAAGCTCTCGCTTATGTTTGAGACAAAAAGAGGCACCGAATGTCTTTGCGCTGTATGAACCATGAATGCGTGCCTTTATAGAAGAGCTGATTCTTATTGTTATTTGCGTGCCTTTGAAAGACAGGACACCATGGTAACGGAACTACCCCTTGCAAATCCGATGCCGCAGACGGTCACCTCTAATTATGCCCGAAACAGTACACTTTTTCAGGAGCTTGGTGGTGGTGGACATGGGTGTTCATGTTGCGAAATAGCACGTCCGGCATTTGTAGGAGTCTTAGCAGTGTACCTTGCGGGATCTGACTAGAGAGCTAGCAGCCCCCTCCAATAGTCCACTGGGAATTTGGGCTTGAGCCCCCCGCTACCCAATAAGGCTTGTCTAAGTTTTAAAAGGGGTGTGTATGGGTTTATGGCACCGGGTATAAGCCCACACTGGCTTTCAAGCCTTGTGAGCCCCACTCTGCTTAAGTTTTTTTATTCACTCTCACCAGTTCGCGAACAGGCTCTCCTCTGGAGTTCCGTGTTTATGGTTTCTTGTTAAGGAAAAAGCCGAAGGGGCCTGGAAGAGGCTTTTCACTAGATCTGCCCCAATAAGCCCAGGAACGAGGCTAGGGGGGAGCCACGAACAAAAATGTAAACACAGAACTTTGGAATATTGCAATCAGTGTATAGAAGAACAGGTATGAAGATAATACACTTAAATGATATGATATATCAATTAATCACAGAGATCACTACTGGTGATGATCCGTTATCATGAAACAACCATCTCGCAGAAACGCGACAACGACGCGCGTGTTATGTGTGACGCGTCGGAGCGCGTCGAGATGCTTTTGCTAGGCCGAGCGTCTAGAACTTCATCAGAAAGGCACACACACAGACGGATCAGGCCCATATAAATAGTCAGCTTATCCCCCTCCCATCAACCATTTAGTTTGTTCTCTGTTAATAGATCGTCAGTGTACCAACTCATTAACCCAGTCACTCCTTTCTTTGATTAAATAAATCGTTATGAAGTTCACACTCCCGTTCCTTCTCTCCGTTGCACTTGCCCAACCTCTCCACGGTCACCATGACCACCAGAAGAGAGAGGCCGACGTTGTCACCGTTGTGGTCACCCAAGTTGTCACCGCCACCGCCGATGGTCCCGCTCCAACAACCTCTTCATCTGCCACCACTCTTGAGACCGTTTACTCCTCTGCTTCCGAGGACTCTTACTACTCTGAGGAGACTTCAGCATCCTCTGTTGCCACCACTTTGAGCACTTCTGCTGTTGAGTACTCCTCTTCTGCCACCTCTTCCAAGTCCACCGCCTCCACCGCCTCTTCTTCCACCTCTGCCTCTTCTTACTCCTCCACTTCTACCGGTGTCTCTTATGCCTCCGGTAAGGGTATCACTTACTCCCCTTACACCGACTCTGGCTCTTGTAAGGACGCTGACACCATCACCTCCGACATCCAGAAGCTTTCCCAATTCGAGTTGATCCGTCTCTACGACACCGACTGTGACGCTGTCGCTACCGCTTTCTCCGCTAAGGCCTCTGGTCAGAAGTTGTTCTTGGGTATCTACTACTTGGCCAAGATCTCCGATTCCGTTGACATCATCTCCGATGCCGTCTCTTCTGTTGGTTCTTGGGATGACGTTTACACCGTTTCCGTCGGTAACGAATTGGTTAACTCTGGTACCAACACCGTTTCTGAGATTAAGGCCGCTGTTGAATCTGCTAGATCCTTGCTCACTGATGCAGGTTACTCCGGTTACGTTGTCTCCGTTGACACCCTTGTCGCTGTTCAGAACAACCCAGACCTCTGTGACTACTCCGATTACGTTGCCGTCAACTCCCACCCATTCTGGGACGGTGGTGTCACCGCTGCTGAGGCTGGTACTTTCTTGAAGACCCAGATTGCCAACATTGGTGAGATCTGTTCCGGTAAGGACGTTTTGATCACCGAGACCGGCTGGCCAACACAAGGTGACTCCTACGGTTCTGCTGTACCATCCGTGGCTAACCAGAAAACCGCTTTGGAGAGCATTGGTGATGAAGTTGCCGACCAGGTCATCTTGTTCACCACTTACGACGATTTGTGGAAGGATGCTGGTGACTACGGTGTTGAGAAGTACTGGGGTATCTTCTCTGAGTAAATGTCTACCACTACTACTCATCATTATCTTGCATTTTCATGAACCATTTACCAAAAAAAAAAAAAAGCACTATATTATACCCTATCCACAGTCCAACCATGGACTGATCTTCACTCGCTTATGATTTTACTTCCCACCCTTGTTTAGTTACGATTTTTTTTCTCTCATTGTTACGCTTTTGCACTTTGTTCATAAATCATCTGTAGAAGCCCTTATTCCATTCCATTTCCGTATGGTTGTAAAAATAGGCGTATAGTCGAGACCCCCTTCCAAGACTTTATTTATAGAGAGAGCCGCGACGACGCGTCAAGGATTACCCCTTAATGAGATCTTGCGCCGCACTTCCACGTGTGGAAATTCTACAACAGCAAACTCCATTAATCAGATCTTTTTATAGTACATTATACACAGCATTTACTCTTTTGCAATTTTTGCCCTTTTCCAAGCCAAGTATTTGGCACTGTTGCCGACACCGACAACACCTGAGAATCCATAACCTGGCAATGAATCCACAATAACACCTTCTTCATCCTCTTTACTAGTTCTAACTTTCTTATCATTAGTGACCAAGTTCGAAACAAACCTATTCGAGATCTTCAAACCAGGAGATCTGAACCAAATCACTGGCCCTTCTTCTTTGACACCGTTAATTCCAGCCAACCTTCTCTTGTTATTCGACACATCCATCTTTGTAACACCAGCAGCTGCACTCGACAATGGCACTGGGATGGTGAATGCCGTTCCACCGGCAACAGGTGCATAACTTGGTGTAGCATGATAGATATTTGAAGCTTGTAATTGAGCCGACGTGACATTTCTCGTGTAATTGGCCAATGAAGGTGTTTGTGAAATACCAGTGGATCCTTCAGTTGGTGTTGGATCATTAGGACGAATGATATATTTAGGACATTGACGAGACGTTGAATATTGTCCCAGATCATCAGATTCATCAATCTCACGGAGATACACTGCACCGTGTAATGGTGGTGCATTTGGTGCACCAATTGTGGGTTCTGGAATAGGCATGTTATAAGATGCATTAGCAGGGAGGAGATGTTTCAATGGCGATTCAAATTTCTTGAAAACACGCATCTGTGGTAATGGTGTAATTGGATCTTCAATGTCACGAACTTCATCTGGGAGACACGCTCTCCATGTTCTGATCTTGTTGAAGTTCTTATCGTTATCGTTATAACGGTATTCACAGATGAACAATGGTCCTTCGAATGGAACAGCTGGGTCACCTCTTTGATAACGTGTGAAATATGCAACGTAACATTTGCCAATGATCTCATCAGCGAGATGATCACGGTATTGACCGGATTTGAACACCTCGTTCTCATAGAAGAGTCTATCGACTCTATGAACGGTTTGTTCTGGACGTAGATACCAACAAACGTTGATCCAACGTTGACCATCTTGTGTTTGCCAAATTCTGAACAATTGTGCAACGATCGGTTTCTGTGGATCGTTTGGATTGTTGATGAGTATCCAATCACCAATCTTGAACAGTTTACCATGGAGTTCAAGTTGTTCCAATGGGATCTTCAAATCATCTGCGGAGATGAAATCTGTGTCTGGTCTCTTCAACTCAAATTCTAAGAAATTCTTGAAATAACTCTCGAGCAACACTGTGTTTCTGTAAACCTGCGAGTTTTCATCGTTGTAGTACTTCGCGTTACTCACCATCACGTTCACATCAATGACAAAGTCTTCAACTGATTTGTACTTTCTCTGTTTGATCTTCTTTCTAATCTCATCAAGTGAAATCGGTTGTGCAATGGCCTTGTAATAGTCTGGATACTCTCTTGGATCTGGAAGTCTATCAAACATCAATGTCAACGGGGATCCATGTTCATCCTTCTCCTTCTTCAAACTTCTTAAAACGTTCTTAATTCTCTGTTCAAATGGCTTATCAATGACAGGTGGTCTACCCCTTTTGAAACTTCCATCCGCGTTCTTCTCCCTTGCGCCATGCGATCTCTTCTTATTACTCATCATACTCTGGTCGTCTTCCGAATTATAACCGTCATCATCCTGTTCCCTTCCCGGTGTGCTTCTCAACGAATGCAACTGTGAGTTTGCCGAAGGTGTTGTCTCTGGTAGTGCAGGTGTGCTGTTGTATGGGACAAGTGCACCGGCGATACCGTTGGCAATAGGTGACAAGTCTGGGTAACCGACGTCAAACCCCAATTTGCTAGTCTTTGGTATCACAGTGTTGTTGATGAACTTATCCAAGATCTCTGCAAACCGGTAAACGAATGAGCCTTTCTCGTTATAAGTCTTAGCGTTCCAGACGATCTGTGCAAGGTCTTTAACAAACTCGTTCGGGGACTGGTAGTTCGTCAAACGTTTCTTAATCGAATTCAAAGACGTGGGAGCCTTGATGAAGTCATAGTAATCCGGGTAGATCTTGCGATCAGGGACAACGTTGAAGATGTCGTAGATAAGCTCGTCCGATTCCGTGTCCTTGAGCGTGAAAATCTGGTCGTACAGCGGACGCAGCTTCTTCACAAGCGCAGGAACATCACGAGACATTGTTTGATGTTAAGAGCAGCGCCTATTTTGTTAGTTTTCAAACGCGTTGTTTTGGGTTGTTTAGAGCTTTCAAACCAAACAACCGCGCCGGGATTTTCCCTTTTCCTCTGATTTCGCGGTATCGCTGTGTAGTGCGCGTACCGGGTTACTCAGCCCTGGCGATTGCTATATGCTTATGTAATCAATGGTGTTTATTGTTCAGTTCTATGGATTGGTTACTTAAGCTTAGAGCTCACCAACTTCTCCATCTTACCGGATTTGGCCATTCTGGATCTCCAGGCGACATAGTCAAACGAGGTGACAATCTCTGGGTATTTCAATGGGTTTTGTTCAGTGACAGAACCTGGTAATGGGTTCATCACAAAATCGTTATCAAACCCGAGGAAGAATGGGATCGCATAACGGTCTTTACCCGATTTGTTGTTGACGACTCTATGAACCGTCGAGGTCAACTCACCATTGGAGACACGTTGTAATTGGTCACCGACGTTGACGATAAGATGACCTGGGATAGGTGGGACTTCGATCCATTGTCCTCTCTTATTGATGACTTGTAAACCGGAGACCTCACCTGGGTTTAAAAAAGTTAACACTTGGAAATCTGTGTGTGGACCAATACCGTTCTGCTCATCAGCAGTGTGTTCTTGCACTGGGTAATGAACAATTCTGAGGCCACCAGATGGCGCTTCACATGCGTATTTGAAATAGTCTTCGTCAAGACCGAAACTCAAGGCGACAAGTCCCATCATCTTACGACCAAGGGTTAAACACTCAGCCTCGTAGTTCATCAATGCCTCTTCGAGTTCTGGCACCTGTTCCGGCCACAGATTTGGATAGATCCCCTTTGACTTCTCCTCCGGTGGGGGCACAGGGTCCCAAGCAGGGTCATAGTTGATGTTGAAAGCCTCATAAAGATCGTTAAACTTGTTTCCGGCCTTGTTATATTTCCCCAATGGATGATACCCAAGGTATTCACCTTCAGGGAAGATACCGGTCCACACTTTCATCTTCTCTTCCAATGGTAGTGCAAAGAATTTCTTCCCGATGTTGAAAGGCTTATCGACAAGCTCCTGTGGGATATGATGGTTCTTGATGTAGAAGAACCCAACATCGTACGCAACTTGTCTCAGCTCCTTGGCAAGAGCCTGGCGTTTTGCAAGATCAGGGGAATTGATGTCTTCAAGATCCAGCACTGGAACGGTGTCAAAGTCCTGCTCTTCGAAAGCACCAATCTCGGAAGTGCTAAGCTCGATCTTTGTACCGTTCTCCAGTGTGAGAGTTAAAGGCTTGGTGGTCTCTGTAGAGGTCATTACTTGGGATCAATTGGGCTCTAGTTCAAACAGGGAGACTGTGGAAGGGGTTATAAGCTCTGAATGTGATCCCCGGATTGGCAGCTCTGCTCACCAGGATGGCGTGCTCTTCCGATTATTGTCCTTCTTATCTATATGGGGAGGGATCGCGGAAAGCTTCCCCATTCGGGAAGCCATGAAGGATCGCAAATCCGGGCTTCTTATAAAGTACAATATTATCATATCTTTTGCTTTCTATTCTGTGCACTGCTTTCAACGGAGATGTGCCCGTTTTCGGTACATCTTGAGCACATCATTCCATTTACCCGGCCTTGGGGGCCCTTGAAGCTATGCATTCTTATCTCACCACCGTCTCCACCTTCATTCTGCAATTTATGGAATAAAATCAAATGACTTATCTATATTGTCCCTTTATCTATTGCTATTATTATTGAGCAACTCATTAAACCAGGGTTTAGAGAGCGGAGATTGGTGATCGAAGACGCATCATGCGCACAGGTTACCGCATTGGGAAACTCCCACCCCATCCTTCATCTTTTTAATAATGATTCTTCATGATCGTCCGGCGGAATTACGTCGGGTTCTTGAAGAGTTTGAGATATGACAAACTTCCCCCTGTTATCCTATTCTTTACGAGGGTTTACTTTGCTTTTTTACCCGATCTTTTGCTCTTATCACTTCACCACGCAGGCACTACCTGTTATCGCATTTGACACAATCCACTGCTATCATTAGATCTTCGGTGACCGAGTGATATAAAATCAATCAAAAGACCTTTTCAATTGTTCTCTGTGATCCCATAAGGCTGATACTTATCAACCTCTCAAACATGTGGCTCGACTTCCTCAAGCTCAATGAGGATAAACACCATGTTAAGGTTACTACTCTCCAGAACCCGGATCTCATCCCATTACCACCAAACAAAAGAACATGGAATTGGTGGGGGTTCACCGCTTATTGGCTGTTGAATAACATGTCCTTGTCTGCGTTCACATCTGCCGCTGCTGTCCTCGGATACGGTCTTTCAGTGCCACAGACAATGGCCGTCGTTCTCATCGGTAACTTCTTGATTCTTGTCCATACCATCTTGAACGGTCAGCCAGGTGGTGATCATCACATCTCTTTCACCACCTATTCTCGTATCCTTTTTGGCACTTGGGGCTGTTACCTTGCAATGATGATCCGTGCAACCTTGGCTGTTGTTTGGTATTCGAGTCAAGCATGGCTTGGTGGGCTGATGATCAACACAATGATCTCTACTTGGTCACATAGTTACTTCACTTGGGAGAACACTTTGCCAGATTCGGTTCCATTCACTTCTAAAGAGCTCGTCGGTTTCATCTTGTTCCAAGTTGCCATGCTTCCAATGGTTTTCAAGAGACCTCACAAATTTAGAATCATCATGGGTGTCTCTTCCATCTGTGGTTACTTGGCTTTGATTGGAGTTTGTGCCGCAGCGGTGAAGGATAACGGTGGTGACGCTGGTCCAATGATGAAGTCCTCGTCCAACACCGTCCACGGCTCTGAGTTCTCGTGGATGTTCGTTAAAGGTTTGTCTGCTTGGTACGGTACCTCCTGTGCAGGTGTCGTTAACAAACCAGATTTCGTTAGATTCTCCAAGACGAGATACTCACAAGTGCTTGGTTCCATCATTGGTAAGATGTTCTTGGCCAGCATGGTTCCATTTATGGGTATCGTGACCGCTTCTGCCGTTAAGGCCAAATGGGGGGTCACCATCTGGACTTTGAACGGTGTCATGGACAATTGGCTCACCTATTACTATACCCCAAAAGTTAGAGCAGGTGTTTTCTTTGCCTCGACTTGTTTGTGGTTTGGTCAATTGGTCTTCTCTACAGTTGGTAACTGTTGGTCTTTCGGTATGGATTTCTCAGGTATTTGCCCTCGTTATATCAACATCAGACGTGGTGCATTGATTGCATGCTGCCTATGTTGGCTTATCCAACCATGGACCATGTACAACACCAATACCAACTTCGGTACCGTCATGTCCGGTTTCTCCGTGTTCCTCTCCCCTATGATTGCCATCATTATCTGTGATTATTGGGTTATCAGACGTCGCAGACTTAAGCTCACTGATCTATATACAAACTCCCCAGAAGGTATTTATTACGGTTGGAAAGGCTTCAACGTTCAAGCACTTGTCGCTTGGGTCATTGCTTTCACACCAGGTATGCCAGGTTTGATTCACGCTTCTAATCCGAGCATCCCATTGAACAACATTGGTATTACACATTACTACTATGGTAACACCATCTTTGGCTGGACTATTGCATTTTTCTTGTACTGGATCTTTTGTACGATTTGGAAACCAAGAGGTCTTGGTGAGATGGATGAAGCCGATTACTATGGAACTTATTGGCCAAAGGAGTGTGAATATTGGGGTGTTATCCCACAGGATCAAGTTGATAAAGATGTTTTGGCCAAATATGTGACTTTGGCTCCAGAATCATCAGAGAGTGAGGACTTGGAAGAGACAAGTGTGGCAAAAGAGCCATATACCGTTGAAATCTCTGAAAAGAGAAGTGTGTGAGTTCCACACTTATAGTTCATTTACCCACAACAGCTGGTCTGTTGTTTTCTTTCCATGGTCTTTAATATATTATATTGATTGATATGAGCTAAATTTCTGGTGTTTTTCTGTCGATAAGTAGCGTTTAACGAGTTCTGGCTGGGGTTATTCCAGTCACCTAACCAGCGGACAGAAAACTAGGGGAACCCGGCCTGAGCATTAAAAAGCTGAATATTTCTCTCTTAAAATGGTTGCCCTGTTTTAACCCACATACTATATGTTTCCACTACCTCAAATGCAAGCACTGCCTGATCAAGAAATGACTAATTTGAGGCTCAAAGTGCCGTTGGAGATTCTGCTCCGCATTATCAGCTCCATCGGCAGTTACGATATTGTCTCCCTTCTAGATGCGCACCCTCAGCTCAAGCAACTCACCGTCATCGTTACTAATCATACATCTTCTTTGCAATTCTTTGGTGGGGGTAACTGGTGTTAAAAGGGTTTTCCAGAAAACATGGGAGGCTGGTCCTCGAGAGCCGATTCGTCTCATAGAAGCATGTCCACCTCGGTCCCTTGAAGAGGATGACATTCCATCTTTATTTGAGCTGCGTCAAAACACGCCATCTCTACTTGGTCATAGTACCTTTCTTTTCATCAAGTGCTACAGCAAAATCAATAATAATGGCTATAGATTGACTCCAAAATTGCGAGAGATGCTTGACAGATCCGGTTGTAAATGGCATTTTGGGTTCAGTACCTATCCGGATCGTCCTCCAACCATTGAGGAGTTAAACGGTATAAAGCAGTTTCCGAAACTTGAGAAACTACACGAAACCACTCCACTGTATAATGCTAGAGGTCTTCAATCCTCAAGAGGACTACTTCTTAAGACTGTGGAGGCGTTGCGGATTGAAGGGCGTGTGAAAGTTAGTGGATTACGTTTATTACGAGTCAAACGACTGACCATTGTTTTCAAGAACTTGGAAAAGGGGATCCGTCCAGAAATCTCCAATTTGCTTATGCCAAGTATCCATGAGTTCACAGTTCATTACGATGATCTTGTTCCTAGGATTTATAACATAGACACTATGGAGCGACATGACATTCGACGTGGGTTTTTAAGATCTCACCACAAGAGCTCTTTGGCTAATTCTTTTGAACTCGCAAACATCAATTCCATGCACCCTTTACTGAACTCAAATGAGAATGGCTTTGACTACGATGCCTCTCAAGACTCTGAGTTGGAAATTGAAGACCTTGATTTCAATTCGTTTTTATATGATGCTGGAGTACAAACTTTAGTTTTAAATGGCATCCCAGGCCATTTGGCAAGATTCATTTGGCCGGCAACTAACCGGTATGGAAGAGAGCGCCCGCTGAATTATCTTCGAAATGTCTACTGGACTATAACCCTCAATGAGAACAGTTTCGACCAGCACATGCTGCTCCCATCGTTCCACATACATCAGCAAACTGATATTCAGTGGTTCAGAATTGGGCGAAGAGGAGTTTGCTTGCCAATTTTCTTTGAGATTCAAGAAAGTCTGACTGACTTTGTGGCTCCCTTATATCTCCCCGATGTGCTCAATATGGCAAATCCACACGAGTTCATACAACTGGCATTTATCAGGGACATGGACATTGATATACTCGTCAAGAACTCTAGTATAAAACTCGACGGACTGTGGAAGTTGATCAGAAAAGATTTACTGGACTTTAGCTTTTTAGGTCGAGGTCTATCAATCTTCGCATGGTTTGGAGAGCCCTCACCAGATATTTGGGGACTCACACAAGAAGAAATGAATCAACTGTTGCAGGATGTCTTTTCGACGGTTTCTGTTCGGTGGCAACGCCAGGGAGAGTGTGTGATACATGAGAGGAACCGATAGAGCTACTGAAAGACATCGAGCTTGTAGTTTCACAGTATTAATGCTGGGGTGCTAAGAATAGGCACTTTCAGAGAAGAGTGTACTTCATCAATATTGAACGTGTGGCTTGTTCTGTACGTATAAAACTTGCTGCAGATTTACCTCAGCTGTTACTTTTATTATGAAATGGCTTATATACTTGTATTTTTCGACAATAATAGGTCGGCGCAAATGTCAGGTTATACACCAATTTATGCACTACGATATTTCAATCTCAACTTCAAAATTGTACTTTTTCGACTTAAAAAAACATCGCCAACAGAACCAGTGCTGTAAACGGCAAATGAAAGCTATCATGACATTCTTCAGGGTGGAGTTAGTCCATTTAATGCAGAATATCTACAATAAATGTTGCAAATACTCCAAAAAGTGATCCGTATAAAACAAGTTATGATGAAAATGGTGTCCGGGTGTTCTCTGACACAAGCGGCATGTGTGTGCTCGTACCAATTCTCATACTGAATCTTTACACAGATTTCCATATGTTTCCGATAAGAACAACTCTTTGGAGTCAATGATAAAACCCATTTACCGAGACTGGACTAATATGATGGTGATTTGAACGAGTGTGAACTGCCCGTCAAGTGTCAAGAGCGCGTTCAAAGGTGCTCTGGATATGAGGGAAACGTGAGATCCATTGCCAGCAGCTATGGAAAAGATCATACTTCAATCCCCTGTTAGTGAACAGATGGAACAGCAGATACTTTTCAGAAGTCACTCAGTTAGATCTTCGATCAAGCATCTCTCTAGGTTTTCTGAATAAGGATTTGGAAATACGAGATTATATAAGCATCACAGGAACAGCTAGTAAACGGTAATCATAAATCAGCGTCAACTAGTCGACAATCAAGCCCTAGTCTTCCCCGAACGCAGATGTTTCAGCTATAAAATTTATATAGTTTCGATTCTACGTCAGCGCCAGGTTAATTGTGTAACTGATATACATAGAGAAAAGTAAATAGTTGAAAGACCGATAGAATTATAGTGTAAAGATGAAAAAAAAAGAGTGGGAATGCATTCACGGAGTGCAACCCGAGAGACACCATCAAAGCGTTTCCATGCTCAACGAGAATCATTTTCTGTATAATGTAATCCCCTTTCACCTCTCAAATTACCAAACTGTCAGCAAAACCAAATAATGTACAAATATGATGAGAACTTAAGCCTTGGTAGACCAAGTGGACAAAGATGGAGTAGATGTGTAGTAGTGTCCGGAAGAAGAGAAAGATGGACCAGTATCGTTGTTACCGTCATTCTTTGGTTGAATGAGGTTAGCGAAGACACCTGTGAGAGAAGTGATGTTCAAGTCAACTTGTTTGGAAGCAGCAGCTGGACCAGCAATACAAACAACAAAGATGATCAAGATCAAAATGTACAAAGACAAGTACTTTCTCACCATTCTCTTTCTCAACTTAGCCTGCTTCAATGAGTAGATTGGTGGACGAATCTGTCTGGATGGCTTCAACCAGAAGAGCATAACAGAGTGCCATCTGTCAATGAATGGAATCAACACCAATGGGAACTGACAGAACAAGATGATGTGACCAAGGACAAAGTCAGCAGCAAACTCAGACAGCTCAATGGTCTTAGCAGCAAACTCTCTGGATGGCTGAGTGAAGGCCATCCAACCCATACCCTTACCGTACCACTTACCGGTCCAGAAGGCAACGTTGGAGTTATCGTTCTTGAACTCACGAGTCAACAGGAAGACAGTCATCAACTTGAAGATAAATCTCTGACAGTGAACCATGGTACAGACACCAAGCAACATTCTAGCAAAGTTGAAACGTTCAAGAACCCACATGACAATGAAGAAGACAATGTGAACAACAACGGCAACACCGTGAGCGAAACCAGCCATGACGGAACCAGTCTTCTTACAGCACATACCAAGCATTGGACCAGCACAACAAGACAAACCAAGACAGATAAGCAAAACACCCATATCGATGAGAACTGGAGCCAAAGTACAGATGATAACACGGACAACGGAGTTGACAGTCTCAGCATCCTTGACACCAGTCTGAGCGTTGATGAAGGTGAAAGCAACGAAACAAGCAGCAGCCATGATAGCAGTTGGCAAGACATCAGCGGAAAGAATGTTGGTACGGTGAGCTCTAGCGGCATCACCGGCAGCCTTCTCAGACTCAACGCCCATGATCTTTCTCTTGAAACCAGTAACACGGGATCTGGACATACGAATGTAACCAATCCAAGAGTTTCTGTGCCACTTGTTGTTACCTCTGGTCAACCATCTAATGAAGTCTCTGTAGTCAATGAAGAAGTCCTCCCAAGAGAATTGATGTGGGTTGAAGACAAATGGAGAGAACATCAAAGAAGAAAGAGAAGCCCAGAACCAGAGCAAAGCTGGTTGCCAATGAGCAACAGTACCGAAGAGAATCATCAACATAGATCTAGCACCAACGTAAATGGCAGACTCAGCGAATCTGGAGTACAAGACGGAGAATGGAATACGAGCAGTAGCGAAACCACGACCGGTGGAGATGTAACGAGCACCACCAACAGCCATATCGTTCAACAAAGAAGAAGAGTAAATCTGACCAACGAAAACTTCGAACATTGGAGACAAGGAAACAATGTGACGGATGAATCTCTGAGAAGCCTTCCAGACACCACGCTCAATCAATTCTTGAACAACAATTGGAATGAAAGAAATGAAGAAGACAATGAAAATGGACAAAGTGTAACGTCTGACCCAATCGATAGCTGGAGCCAAGTTGGAACAACCAATAGGGTACAAGATATCAGTGACTGGTTTGTTTCTGTCATAGGAACAAATGATAGCCTCGTGAGCCAAAGCGTTCAAGTTAACCAAAGTCAAACAGAAAGCCTGCAAGGACATCTGAATGAACAAGTTATTCAAATGGAAACCAGCGTGAGCATAGTAGAAGGACATGAATCTGTCAACTGGCAACTGTGTACCCAAGTAGTAGTACTCACGACACAACATCTGTTCACCCATACCAGCACCAATCTTGGTGGTGAAATTCAAAATGGAACCGAAACCCAAATCTCTACCCTTACCACACTGGAAGTACTCGGAGTGTTTAATACGACCACCACGGAGCATAGCAGTCATACCAGCGTAAATATCTTCGTTCAAATGCAAACCCTTCTGAGCCTTAGAAACACCACCTCTTGTAGTCATGAATGTAGCGTTAATGAAATCAGGGTGACCGTAATGGAGCTTACCACCAATCTGGGACAAAGTTCTAGCGAACAAAGTACCGAATGTCTGTTCCTTACCAGCAGCAACATCACCAAGAACACCAGAGTTCTCGGAGAAAATGTACTCTCTGGCACCAACAATGGCAACTGGGTGGTTCTTGTGCTGTTCCTCGTACTTCAAGTTTGGAGCGTATGGGTTGACCTGCTCAACGTTCATCTCTTCAAACTCAGCCAAGACAGATCTAATCTTCAAACACTCTTCCAAGTAGTTATCCTGGTTAGCATCAATAAGCTGGATGTACTCACCACGGTAGAAAATCAAAGCATGGTTCTGGTTATCAGACTTACCATCACCAAGAATTGGGTTACCAGACAACTGAACTCTGAACTTTGGACGACGACGACCATTCTCAAGGATTTCACAGTGACCATCAATCAAAGCGGAGTAGATTCTCTGTTCCTCACCCTCGTTGAGAGGAGGTTCTTCGTCCAAGTAAGCAATCTGCAAATCTGGGTAAGCTCTGAGCAAGAACTCAGCATTCTCCATCTCTTCTGGCTTGAACTTGGTCAATCTCTGCATAGCAACAACAAACTTGAATTTTCTTCTAGCCATCTTCTCAAGCTCTCTCTCAAGACCCTCGGCGTTACCACCGAACATCTGAACAATCTCAGGGTTCTCAACTCTGTAAAGCAACTTGATAGCTCTGGCGTAGTTCATGAAACCGGAAACAGTACGGTACAAAGTTTGGGATCTCAAAGAAGCCCAAATTCTTGTACGGAGAGTGTACTCAGGAGCAGCAGACTTGAAACCGATACAGTAGAATGGCAAATCATCAATCTTGGACTTCAAACCGGATTCATCCTTGTCGTCCTCAGCGTTCTCATAAGCAGCAGTCTCTTCAGCCAAGATCTTGGTGTCCTTGACGAAACAGTCCCATTCAACAGGGTGCAATTGCTTCAAGTATTCCAACAAAGTAACACGGGAGAACTGGTCATCTTCTCTGATAATCTCTCTCAAAGAGAGCAAAATCTTTTCAGAGTAGTGTGGAGTCATAACGGTGAAAGTTGGCATGTTGTCAACTGGCAATGGTTCTGGAATTGGAGTAGCCAAAGATTGAGCGAAGAAGGAGATACGACGTTCAGCCTCGGAGTTGGATGGGAAGAACTCAGTCTCAAAGTTGTTATCATCTTGGGAAACGAAGAAAGTTGGAGCTCTCAAAGTTCTCTTACCTTCGATTTCAGATGGAACCTGGTGGTAAAGCAACTTCTGGACGTGGTCAATGGCAAGCAAATGCTCTCTGTACATGGAAATGACAATAGCGTTCCAAACCTGGGAAATCAAAACCTTTGGCTTGTACTTGATCTCCATATCAGTGGTAGCAAGGATCTTGGAGTAGATTCTCTTTGGCAATCTGGTGAAAATGTTTCTCCATGGGGTCAAGATAGAGATACCCAAGTAGAAGGAACGACCAATAGAGAAGACACAGTTACAAACAATGTACCACATGTAAGTATCCAAGAAGAACAAAATCAAATCTGTGAAGTACATGAGACCCAAAGTGATACGAGCCTGGTGCTTACACAACTTGTTACCCCACCAGTATTCACCGGTACATCTCATGTCAGTGGTAGACATAGTTCTGATTGGATCTCTAAGAGACAAAATCAAGAAGAAGTAAGATTCAGACAACTTAGCGGCAAAGACAGTGATCCAAAGCAAGTAAGACATCCACATGTCCAAACCAACAAGAGGAGCAAAAGAAGCGGTGAAAGTCTGGGAAGCAACGTACTTTCTGTTGTTAGCCTTCATGTACGAGGTGAACAAACCACCCAATGGCATGATGGAGAAGAACAGAACGGTAACAACAGAGACGAAGAACATAACAATGGAGATGATGTAAGCAATCTTGGACTTGACATTAATTGGATCATAGGCAAAGATGAAAACAATAGGAGCCAAGTTGACGACAAAGATCAAGATCAAGAACCAGAAACGACGAGACAAGTGTTGAGCACCGGCCCATTTTCTTGGAACAAAGAACCATTCACAAATGGTGGCAAGAAGTTGAACAAAAGTAGCAAATGAACCAGCCAAAGCAGCAGTAGCCCATCTGTAAGCAGGCAACGGTTGGTTGTTAACCAACTGTTGGTAGTTGTGGGTGTAAAGAGTTGGGGAGTTGTAAGCCATGTAGTACCAGAAGAAAGAACCGTGGATAATCCAGATACGGTTGAAGTTGGTAACCATATGGAACCAAGTTCTAATCTCCTTGTAAGTCTTGAAGAAGACCATGTCCCAACCGACTTCACCAAGTCTGACATAACGGTCTTCTGGAGCCAAATCAACAAGTCTGGAACCATCCTCGAAGACGATCTTGGCGATACCTTCTGGGTACCAGAACAACTGGTTGACATCATCGTAACCAATGATCTTGTTGTGATCACGCTCACGCTTGAGGTAACGACCATCGACAATCTCAAAGACCTGAGATCTGATGAAACGGTAGAGTGGAGTGATAACTCTGTTCAAGTAATCACCTTCTGGGACTGGCTCCTGTCTCTGCTGACAAGCTGGGGACATCAAGTAGTCGAAAGCACACTTGTAGATGAAAGCCAAACACTCTGGAGTGAATCTGACCTGGTTAGCCTCACCCCAACAGAGCAAGTACAAAGCAATGTCACGAACACGTTCGAGTGGAGTGAGCTTGTTCATCTTGGCCTTCCATCTGTAATCAGCAGCCTCGAGGGAGTTATCACCTTCAAGAGCGTTCAAAGTCTCCTCGGTGTTCTCGGCACCATGCTCATCAACGGCCTTCTTGGTCTTCTTGGATTTCTTCTTGGCCTTTCTAGCCTTTCTAGAAAGTTTACCCAAGTTCATGTTTCTGAAACCAACGTCATCATCCAAATCCAACTGAGCAGCGAAATACCACTTCTTGTAGTTAGCGGTATCACCACCGATGTAGTCAGCGTGCAAGGACAACAAAGCCTGAGCTGGAGACATTCTCGAAGATCTAGAGTCCAACAATGTCATGAAATGGTCAAACATGTTTCTCATGGAGTCTCTCTGGAAACCGAATCTGTTGGTCAAATCGATGAAGACATCCTCAATCTGTTCAACGGTGACTGGGGCCTGAGCATCAGCGGTCCATGCTGGGTATGGATCGTTTGGCAAAGCGACAGCAATTTGAGATGGATCGAAAGCACCTTGGGATCCGTAGATTGGAGTGGAAGCACCAGAAGATCTTGGACCACCATAACTCATCTGAGATGGGGTGTACTGAGTACCGTAGTCATAACCTGGAGTACCTGGAGGGTTACCGCCATAACTGAAATCGGAAAAGTTTTCACCATCCTGCTGAACACCTCTTGGTTGATCGTAGTATGGTTCTTGACCGTAACCTTGTTCATACTGGGAACCTTCCTGGTTGTAACCTTGGGAGTAGTAAGAAGCATCGTTCTGTGGGTCGTAGTACTCACCTTGGTTCAAGCCTTCTTGAGAAGCATGATAACCGTCCTGGTAGTACGGCTGTTGACCGTTTGGATCCTGGTACTGTTGTTGGTTATACTGATCCTGGTCGTAGTCGTACTGCTGGTTGTCATACTGGCCTTGGGCCTGGTTCTGACCGTAGTACTGGTTGTTATTGTTGTTGCTTGACATCTATCAAAAAATGCGTTAGTATAGTGATCGGTGGTGATGGGCGGTTAAGATCAACAGTGCTCTGAGAAGGCTGTGCGAGAAGGGAATGCGAACCAAAAATGACAGCGCTTCACAAGTGAAGACAACAGAGCACGTTGAAAAGAACCTCTGATGATGGATACTCACTATCAATCAAACAATGAATGTGTGTTTGTGAATAAAAAAAATAGGGGGGCGCTTCTGCGTTCGTTGATCCAGGCACCGATTTCGAGTGCGGATCAAAGGTCAGCGGTTGAAGCCTTGGAAACGGGGGCAAAGGAGAGAAAGAAACCAGAGAGGGTGAATGAGTCTCTGTAGTTCTCTTGAAAGATATAGCCAGATCTGCTCAGAAGCGAATGTGTAGCAGGGCGTCTCTCTTTTCCGTTGTTCGGTGTGTTGGAATTCCTGTTTGTTGTTGACACGAACAAGAAAGCCTTGCGGACGGTAGGAAACAAAAAAAGGACCTTGCTGTAAAAGCTTAGGAAAAACGTGAGCAGAAGAAAGTGGTGGTTCAACAGTCAAGCAGTCCCGAACTTTAAAGAAGAAAAGGGGGTTCAAAAAGTCAAGGAACAGGTGCTGTGAGTGCTGTTTTATCAAGAAGAGAAGAAAAGAAAAAACAGGGAAAAGTTAAAGGGTTGCGGCGGACCTTTTGATCTGGATCACTTTTCTTAACGAAATTCGCGTTGTCAATGAAACAACAAAAAATTTCGCCGCGACGCGCTTCTTCGCGTTTGCGCAAAACAACAGAAAAATTCTCGCGATATTACTGTATTCGTCCATATCGGCGGATTTTGGCGCCTCTGGCACTGCCTCCCCTTTCGCAATTTCGTGGTTTTTTTTTCTGGCAAATCTCTTCGGGACGTCTATTAAAACGAGAAACGAAAAAAAAGGGGACTCAAGACTCAAGACCGAGGGGCTCGGCCTTTCGCTTATATTTGGTTGGGGACCGTTATTCCCGGCCTAACCGGCTGGAAAAAGCCGGTAATCGCCACCAATTCGATTGCGTCGCTCGGGTCTTGTTCTATTATTGGGTCCGTCTCTGCACTTCTCATGACACGATATATATCATTTCATAATCAATAACCTAAAGGACGTATGAGCTCGCTTGAACATAGCACTGCCCGAAATCAAACAGCTGCAAAGGCTTAGCCTAAAAAAACACACAACAGGCATTCCCTCATCGAACTCCGAGGCCCACATCGTCGTGTTCTTTCCGTGCGTCGTCCAGATCAAGAGGGTCTAGTCCTCGGATCAACGTGTGCATATCTGGGATCGGCACCTAGCTTTTTTCATCACCGCCCGAGGGACTCGTTGGTCTGGAGATTGTATTAAACAAAAAAAAAGGAACGGACAGAGTTTCGAAGAGGCCAGCATTAAAACAGCAGCTTTTAGTCTCTTAGGAAGTCTTTTTACACTCATGAAACAGATTTATAACAGACAGTTATAGCGATAGGTTTCCTTCAACAGGATGAATGAATTAGGACGGCACCACGCAAGGTACCCTGTAGGCACTAGCTGGACCTTATAATTGCTGCTGCTGACAAAAAACACAACGTCTTTGGGTCTTATATCAATGTATGGATTTTGGTCAATCGGATTCGGAACTAAAGACCGGATAGTTATGCCGGCTTAAGGAGAGTATATGATGAATTACAAGCAAGTAAAACTTCGTTGCATGGAGTACATGTGGAGTGACATTATCTGCCAAAGAAGCACTAGATAGTGTAAATAAAAAAAATGAGACTGGTCGAAAGCAGACTCACTTTAAGAGATGATCGTCTAGCGTCAACGCATCGACAGCATACGGAAAGTCGATGTGATCTAATCTGATCCATGTGTTCCAGCTCATTCAATGATCATGATTTCTCCCGTTATAACACGACTCATCGACGGGCCGAGTTGATCTCATGAATCCGCTTCCTGTACTTGAAAAGGGCATAAACGCGTAAAGCGCGCTCTTGATGTTTACACAACAACGCGAAGACGCGTATCTTCGACAGGATTCATTCAACGATCTTAGACAATTTCGCAAGACCTAAAAAAGCGACGTGCCCTAGGCCGGGATTGTACTTTAGTGCGCCGGGCCTCCTACTGTTACCTCATGTCATGGCCTCCAGGGGGGATATATATACCCGATCTGGTTTTGTATTATAAGCAGTACAGGAATATCTCGACAGAGATGATCATCGCACCACATACATGCTAGATCATATCCTTCGACTGGCGTGTGGGTGAAAGTGTCAAGGTGATCCACGGCTTAGGCCCCAAATGCTATTGTTCCTATATTCACCAGTATATTTGAATAGAAGTTGTATGTAACAGACCAGTGGCAAGGATCTAGGTGTGAGGCGACCAGGGAGGAGGTTTCAGACGTCGCGTCGAGGATTGCCTTAACCAGGTCGACAACGTGACGTGTCGTGAATAGAGCCTACACGTTGAGGAATAACAACAACATTTAAGAGTCAAATCTATATGCTCATTTAATGTTCAATGGACATGAGGAACCAAATACATAGAGTTGATAAGTTGAACATGACACCTAAAAATTAGAGCAGTAGACACCTCGGGGCCAACAAAACACCCGGACACCAACGCCGCGACTGGCTGGCGGGGCCAATTGGGCGAGGAAAAAAAAGCCGAGTTTGATGGACGACTTCAATGGCTGGCACTTTTAAAAGACCACGAGCACTTTTGTCCGTTTGCATTGCCTTTTTACTGAAAGCAGCCAGGAGCTTACTTCCCAGCACAATCAAACAACACACATATAACACGTGATTCGCCCGTCTTTTTCTTTTTCTTTTTTCTTTTGCTTTGAATTCGGCTTGCCACATCGTCTCATCGCATCACACCGTCTTCTTTTATTTTTTGGGGGTATAATATATATATAACCCTTCATTTGCATACCTTCACAAACACACATATACATAATGTCTGCATTGACCCAGTTCTTCTACAGGGCCCCAAAGTCCGTTGGTATAATACAGGGAACACCGTCCTATGAGGCCCTCTCCAACATTGATCAACCTACTGAAGAGGTGCGTGTTGCCCTCTATTCCCCAAATGGCCAATATTTTGCCTTCACCCAGCCAACATTCGTCACAATCATCGATCCTGAAGATGGTTCCACCATTAAGAAGTTGGAGATGAAGGATGTCTTTGATTTGGCATTCTCTCCTAATGGTTCATATTTGTGTACTTGGGAGAAACCGGTTAAAGGTGAGGATGGCAATTATCAAAACAACGTCAAGATTTGGAACATTCAAACCGCCAAGATTCTCGGTGAATACTGTGCAAAGGATCAAAGTGGTTGGAAACCAGATTTCACCGCTGATGAGAAACTCATTGCCAGAATCTTTAAGAACGAGGTTAGATTTTATGAGGTCAATGAATCTTTGAATTTCTCTAGACATTGGTCCATCTTGAAGATTGACGGTGTCTCCAATTTCAAGTTGTCCCCAGGTAAGAAGGCCGTCATTGCCACATTTGTTCCAGAACAGAAGGGTAAACCTGCTAATGTCTCCGTTTGGAACATTTCTCCATCTATGACCCAACCGGTCTCCTCCAAGACTTTCTTCAAAGCTGAAAGATGTTCTTTGAAATGGAATGCATTGGGTACTGCACTCTTGGCATTGGCTTCCACCGATGTCGATGCTTCCAACAAGTCTTACTACGGTGAAACGACGTTGTATTTGCTTGGTATTGCCGGTTCTTACGATTCAAGAATCACTTTGGACAAAGAAGGTCCTATCCATGACATCACTTGGTCCCCATCTGCTAGAGAGTTTGGTGTTGTTTACGGTTACATGCCTGCTCAGACAACGTTCTTCGATGCTAGAGGTAATTCCATCTATTCCTTGCCACCTGCTCCAAAGAACACAATCTTGTTCTCCCCACACGCAAGATACATCCTCGTTGCCGGTTTCGGTAATTTGCAAGGTACTGTTGACATCTATGATCGTCAGGAGAAGTTTGCCAAGGTGTCCTCTTTCGAAGCTCCAAACACCTCTGTGTGCCAATGGTCCCCTGATGGTCGTTTCGTCTTAACTGCAACAACGTCTCCAAGACTTCGTGTTGATAATGGTGTTAAGATTTGGTATGCCACCGGTAAACTCGTTTACACCAAGGACTTCAAAGAGGTGTATTCCGTTGATTGGAGACCACGTCCATTGGAATTGTTCCCAGCGGTTAAAGGCTTGAACGATAACCCAACACCACACCAGACTGCAATTGATTACGTTCTCAGTCATCCAAAGAGTTCACCAGGTGTCACTTCCAAACCAAGAGGTGCTTACAGACCACCACATGCTAGAAATGGTAACTCTGCACCATCATCTGCCCCTCAGACTTTGTACCAAAAGGAGATCATGTCCTCTTACAAAGCTCCAGCTCAGAGAGGTCCTAGACTCATCCCTGGTATGGCCCCACCTGTCGTTCAAGAATCTAAGGCTGCTGCTAAGAACAGAAAGAAAAGAGAAAACAAGAAGGCTGAAGGTTCTGCTACACCTGAACCTCAAGATCAGAAGGCTTCCAAACCGGAACAGTTGATCGCTGGTGGTGTCCAGAGTCTTGAGGAGAAGAAGATTAGAAGTTTGTTGAAGAAGTTGAGAGCCATTGAACAGTTGAAGATGAGACAGGCTAGCAATGAACCTTTGGAAGAGACTCAAATCTTGAAGATCCAAACAGAGGCTAAGGTGAGATCTGAACTTGCTGCTCTTGGTTGGTCTGAATGATTTAAAAAAATCTTGTTTTGATCTATGCTTCTGGGAATTTGGCATTAAGAAACAAACCCGGAACGGTTTGACTTGGGTATTTATCATTGGCGTTATGATTCAAATTTCATCGACACTTATACAACAACAACAACAAAACAAACAAACACTGTAGTCTTATTTAGCGGCTGATGGTTTCTTCTTGCGAAGGTCGACACAAGAGAAGGGCAACTGGGTTTTGGTGATGACATGTCCACCAAATTTCTTCTCTGCTCTTTTGTATAGATCTGTTTCTGAATGCGGGTGGAATCCACTCTTTGGGCAATTGGTGACAATACCAATTCCTGAAGGATCCGTCAATCTGTAGATACCGAAATTTGGGTTAGCAGTTGGGGCACAGACAATAGCCATTGCCTCTGGGAGCATGATCTGATAAGAGTTTTGAGTGTGTAAATCCACTGAACTTAGGAAACAAGACTGTGTCGGATGGGTATGGATCCAACCCAACACAAACAGCCCATGAGAATCCACGTATTCGAAAAGTGATTCTTCATCATTGGTTTGACATGTGTTCTCAGTTGATTCTTGTTCCGGTATGACCAATGTTGTGATGAAGAATGCATTGAGTGATAGTTTGCCACAAAGGATTCCACACGTTTCAAGTTTACGATTTGTGTTGATCTGTGCAACGTCAAGGAACATTTGTTCAAGTTCTGTAGGGAGATATACCGTTTTCAAAGGCTTCCCACCTTCGGTGAATGCAAGGGTCTTGTGTTCTAGTTGTTTATGAGGCAAATGCAGAGATTGAGAGATGCGTGTGAGTGTGTTGCTAATGGTGTGTGATTGTTCTTTTGGTGGGAGTTGAGGGTGTGAAGAGATGATCTTGATCTCTGGGAGTGCTTCTTTTGTTGGTAGTGCCGGTGATGATTCCGTATCGTTGTTGATCTGCAACTCATGATGCTCTGGTAATTGTGGATATGCTGCTGTGGGGTGATGAGCCGGGGTTGATGATTGAGGTTGTCTTAAGAGCAAGTTCAATTGACCATCAAGATCATCTTCGTCAACTTCACTTTGTGCCGTGTCATAGTCACTAGTTGATGATTGAGCTTTCTCTCCATCCGATGGTGTAGAACTCGCACGTAGTTGTTGTAAATCAGCTTGTTTCCTTTTGTTTTCCTCCAACAACGCCATATATCTCTCATGTGCTTTGATCTGTTCTAGGAGAATCCCCTTGACGACTTCAGCGTTATGGAGAGCATGTGGAGCTTTATCACTGACGAGATGGAGATATTGCTTATACAACACGGGATCTTTCTTTAATAGAGGATGTTTGGCTATTTTGTTCATGAGCAAGTCGAGGAAACGAGTATATTTGATAAATGCATCATCATACGACTTCGCTTCGTAGAAAAGGTCTGCCTGTTCCACCAGATTATGTTAGTCAATCTTGAAAGAAGGCTGTCTAATGAATGGCAAACTTACGTGCCTGCTGAGTGTGCCAGCGGTTCGAAGATAAAGCTTCAACGGGAGAGTCGGCGAGAACTCGTAGTTGTTTGCCTCTGCGACAAGCTGCCGAATGGACTTGTGCTCTTCGGGCATTTTGCTATATTTGATTCTTTTGTTTAGTTGTTTGAAGGTTTGTAGCTGTTGGTTTTACGGGGAAAAAGGGCTGTTTTGCCGGTACAACAAACAAAGCTCGCTCGCGGGGGAAGAGGATGTGCACGTGACTGGGCGGGAAAGTTTGGCGCTTTACAAACATTTCTAGAAGTTCTGAAACGTTCTAAAATGTTCTAGAAGGCTTCGTCTCTGTAAATATTGTTTATAAATGAAATAAAACGATTGGTAAGGCGAACAGGGCATAGATCTCTTCTGTTGCCCCGCAAATTACTAGAGCGCGCTTATCGCCACCGGTGCACGCTGCGTTTCATGACATGAGATCCGTATCTGATGCTCTTCCAATAACAACAACAGAAGGACAAAAAAACACGTCCAGAATGCGCTTGAAGATCGTAACACCACACAAACAGGAAGTAGTTGTCATTGAAGATGACTCTACACTTGAACAACTTATCAAACAGCTCGAGAACGGCGGAACAACAAACACGTCAAACATCAAGATCAAGAGTGGGTTCCCTCCCAAGCTCGTCGAGATGTCCGATCCACAAGCCAAACTGCTAGATATAGGTATCAGAGCCGGTGATAAGCTTATTGTTGAAGAAGCTACGCCTGCTTCTGCTGCTGCTACTGCTCCTGCTCCTGCACAGAGTCAGCCAGATGTCACGAAGGATACCCCAAAGTCGAAGGTCACAAGTTCTACCCCTTACGCAGCAATGAACGAAGGGTATTGTGTTCTCCGGTCAATCCCAGATGATAACTCATGTCTATTTAGAGCCATCTCATACGCAGTTCTGCATAACCTCGAGGAAGGCTCCCAACTACGTTCTATCGTGGCAGATACAATCAGATCTGATCCGGCGACATATAACGCTGCTATCTTGGGGAAGCCAGTTGATGAATACATCGAATGGATCACGAAACCGAAGAGTTGGGGAGGTGCTATTGAGTTACAGATCTTGAGTAACCATTTCAACCTCACCATACACTCCATTGACGTTGGCTCTGGTCGTGTCGATTCATTCAATGAAGGTGAATCAACTTTCTGCTATTTGTTCTACACAGGTATCCATTACGACACAGTTGCATACACTCCGTTAACTGACATTGATAATAAAGAATTGGATATCACCGTTTTACAAGCAGAGTCCGATCTTGGGTTTGAATTTGCTAGTGCTATCCAAGACCTGAGGAAGAAATTAAACACAAAGAGATATGTTACAAACACTTCAACTTTCACTACACAGTGTTTGGTATGTAAGAAGAAGCTCAAAGGTGAGAAAGAGGTGACACTCCATGCTCAGAAAATGATGCATTTCGAGTTTGGTGAAGTCGATTCATGATATTTTTGTACTACTATGTGTTATTAAACCAGAGTGTCATGTCTCATAAGCATGAACACGTATTGACGTTAGATAAAAACCATAAAAGTATAAAACGTACAAAACCCTGAACTGAAAAACTCCCCTTTATGAATTAACCCGAATGATGAAAAATGAACATGAACTTTAACAAATGCAGAAATTGATGTAGTGAAAGTGAGAATAAAAGAAATTTATTCAGCCATGATGACCTCTTTCTCCTCGAGAACACCTTCTTCTTTCAACTGTTCTTCTTGTTCTTGGAGCATGATACCCTTTGGATGATCAGTCTTCACAAGCTTCTCAATCTCCTCCTTGTGTTGTGCTTCAACGGCCATTCTCTCTTTGTGCTTCTCCACAGACTTCAAGAACTTCTCCACGTTCAATCCTGAAGCAGCCTCGGATTCCAATGGTGTGAATGGTCTCTTCAAATCTTTCACTCTTCTCTTGTGGATCTTGGATTTGTAATGGGCTTGAATGGAATGGTCATTCTCAAAGTATTTGGCACAATGGATACAGTAAAACTGACCCATACCTGGTTTGGTCTCATCGAGAGGTTGATCTTTCAATTTGAGGATGGATTCTTTGGAAGCAAGATCATCGTAGATCTGATCCAGTTGTCTGGTCATTCTCTTGGTCTTATATCTCTTCACGGAGTATCTACCCATTGTTGCTGTGTTGTATTTAATGTTGTTTATATTATGGGCTTTCGATATACTTATCAGAAGAAGGCCTAAATAAATTTTTTGTATGGCGCGCGATGAGCTCTGTTGACTTCCTGATTTGCACACACATGTTATTTACCCCATACATATAGAAATTGGAAGTGCCAAAAGGGGAGTTGGTAAGCGCACTCGCGTCTTTGGTTCGCGAAATTAGTCTCCGATCTTCAGAACAGTTTGCGTGCCCTCGAAGCAGCGCGAAATTTCAACCCGCATCCGGCGAAACACCCGCACACCAGCAGTCACTTTTGTTTCCAATCGCGAGCTCAACCCCCGGAAGTTACCGAATGCGGCCGCGCACCATAGTTCAAGGTGTTACCCTATTGGCGTTAAGTCGCGGGGAAGGCGCCATTCTCGCGACCGGAAGTCCTGATTTCTAAGCAGAACGCCACTATGCGGTACTGTGACTTTTTTTCATAAAAGCGCACTCAACTCCAACTCCATCACCAACGCTACTGTTGAAACCTCACCAACAAAACAACATTCAAGATGGCTCGTCGTCCAGCTAGATGTTACAGATACCAGAAGAACAAGCCTTACCCAAAGTCTAGATACAACAGAGCTGTCCCAGACTCTAAGATCCGTATCTACGACTTGGGTAGAAAGAAGGCTTCTGTCGACGACTTCCCACTCTGTATCCACTTGGTTTCCAACGAGTTGGAGCAGCTTTCCTCCGAGGCTCTTGAGGCTGCCCGTATTTGTGCTAACAAGTACATTACCAAGATCTCCGGTCGTGATGCTTTCCACTTGAGAGTTCGTGTCCACCCATTCCACGTTTTGAGAATCAACAAGATGTTGTCCTGTGCTGGTGCCGATAGATTGCAGCAGGGTATGAGAGGTGCTTGGGGTAAGCCACACGGTCTTGCCGCTCGTGTTGACATTGGTCAGATTATCTTCTCTGTCAGAACCAAGGACTCCAACAAGGAGGTTGCCATTGAGGGTTTGAGAAGAGCTAGATACAAATTCCCAGGTCAGCAGAAGATCATTATCTCCAAGAAGTGGGGTTTCACCAACTTGGACAGAGCAGAGTACATCAGAAGAAAGAACCTCGGTGAGGTCAAGGATGACGGTGCCTTCGTCAAGTTCTTGTCCAAGAAGGGTCCACTCGAGGAGAACTTGAGACAGTTCCCAAACTACCAGTTCCAGGCTTAAATTCTTAACGTGAGTTGAGTTCTTGACTGTTTTATAGGTGTAATATGATTGGGTTTATCATATCTCGAAGGTAGGTGTTGTAGAAGGTGATTATTGTTAACGGCGAATAGTTGTTAGGGATGCGTTTGTCAGCAGAGCAAGACGAAGTAAACCATGGGGTCATAGCGTGAGAGAAGAACAACTCCACGGCATAAAACACAAGCTCATATGGGTGTAAGTCATTTTGAGGTCATATAGCCATATAAGAACCTATTTTCAATCTTCATCAAAGATATATGAAGTGGACTCATATCAAATTAATGGTACGGGCACTTTGAGGACTTCAATCACTTCTACATCGGCCAAAATATAAGCTAAACAATAATCAATTAACATACAGAATAAAACAGACTATGACCCAAATTAGAGGACCAGCTCCCTGGAACAGAATCAGACCTTCTCCGTCACGTTGACGCTGACGTTCTCCAATTCTTCACTCTCGCTTGTAACACCGGACTCAATCTCATCAACAGAAACGTACTTGGCCAAAGTCTCCTTATCGACTTGGTCCTGTGGGATAACACCCCAATACACGCACTCTTCTGGAGAATAGGTACCGTAGTAATCGGCATCATCCATCTCACCAAGACCCTTTGGCTTCCAAACGAAAGTCAAAGCCCAGTAAAGGAAGAAAGCAATGAAGAAACCGAACAAAGTGTTACCATAGTAGTAGTGCATGATACCGGTGTCCTTCAATTCGATGCTTGGGTTGGCAGCATGGATCAAACCTGGGATACCTGGAGCAATGGAGACGAAGAAACTGATGAGAGCAGGAATGTTGAAACCTTTGTAATAGTAATAGATACCATCTGGGGAATCGGTATAAAGATCAGTGAGTTTGACTTTACGGTGTCTGATAACCCAGTAGTCACAGATGACGATACCAATCATTGGGGAGACAAAGACGGAGAAACCGGTCATGACAGTTCCGAAGTTAGTGGCAGTGTTGTACATGGTCCATGGCTGAATAACCCAACACAAGATACAAGCGAGAGCGGTACCACGACGGATGTTAATGAATCTTGGTAACATACCAGAGATATCCATACCGAAGGCCCAACAGTTACCAACGGCGTTGAAGAGAACCTGGATGTTGACAAAGGCAAGAGATGCAAAGAAACAACCAGCACGGACACCTGGTGTGTAGGAATGCTCCATCCAGTTATCCATGATCATGTTTGGCTTCCAAATGGTAGTACCCCACTTACCCTTGACAGCGGAAGCGGAAATGATACCCATGAGTGGAACAAAATTAGAGAAGAACATCTTACCAATGATGGATCCTGGCACTTGGGAATACATGTGCTTGGAGAATCTGGTGTAATCTGGCTTGTTGATGACACCGGAACAGGAACCACCGTACCACTGAGACAAACCTTGAACGAAAACCCAAGAAAAGGCAGATCCATGAACAGTGTTGGAGTGAACGGACATCAAAGGACCATCCGAGCCACCGTTGTCAACAACACAAGCAACACAGATACCAATGACTGCCAAGTAACCGAAAGAGGCAGCGACAGCCATGAATGTTCTGATCTGGTGTGGTTTCTTAATGATGAATGGGATGATGAGAAGTTGGAACACAATGAATCCGACAAGCTCCTTAGAAGTGAAAGGAACAGAGTCAGGCAAAGTGTTCTCCCAAGTAAGGTAATGGTGAGACAAAGAAGACAACAATGTGTTAACCATCAAACCACCGAGCCAAGCTTGGGAGGAGTACCAGACGACACCAAGAATAGCACGGATGGAAATGGCAAGATAGAAACCTTTGGAACCAAACATGATACGAGCATAGGTGGTGAAAGAAATGTGATGGTCACCACCCGGTTGACCGTTAAGAAGTGTGGTTACAAGGAGGAAGAAGTTACCAATGACAATAACAGCCATGGCATAAGGCACGGAAAGACCATACGACAAAAGGGTAGCAGCAGATGTGAAAGAGGAAAGGGCCATGTTGTGCATCAGCCAGTAAGACACGAAACCCCAAAGATCCCATCTTCTTCTGTATGGGGGAATTGGAACCAAGTCAGGGTTCTGAAGAGCGGTGACCTTGACATGGGTCTTATCCTCCTTGATCGCAATGAAGTCGATGAAGCCCATTGTTTACAGATATAGTAAGGCAGAGGGTCACTGTTGTTGAAGACCGTTAAGAGGTGATGAGAAATGTTGATGGGCGATCGAAACAAGTTATATGAGCGGAGTTGCATCCTGTTGGTGATAAGAGATAACGTCGGTGGGTTTAAAGGTGGCGGATGCAATGTACGTACACGTCCGCAGTGAAACCCCCCGGTTTGTGGAAAAAAACGTCTTTGTGAAAACAATGAACTTACATTTTCTGCCATAGATCAAACTATACATGTAATCCCATATAGTTGATTATCCTACGCTTTCAATCTCAGTTTCCCCCTCCCCTTGGTATCAATGAGCTCCTGGTCTCCCTCGTGTCCAACTGCCTCCGCCCACCGAAGAGAAGGCCCTCACCCAACTTGCCCAAGATATGCAGGGACAAGTGGTTCCGGAATTTCCTAAAAGTGCGACAAAGTCGTCTATTGATCGGCCCAGCTTCAGCCAGCTTTTTTAAAGACTGCCCAGAATCGCTGGTCTCTCAGGGGGTAGACCATTATAGATCAGGCACCCATGACCATTCCATGATGATCTATAAGAGGAAAAGTGATCACATAGAAATCTCCAGTTGATACATTGATTACTACCAGTAATTCTGCGTACAACCATCAAAGCGATCGGGTTTCTCAACTGAAAAGCGGATGGACCCTAGTGGGTCGAAGGGTCCCTCGGAGTTCACTGCGAGTTCTCCGATCGCCTCATCAGCCGCATCAGGAAATATCACCGGAGTGCAAACTGCGGAGAGAGCATCACTGCTTAAAGGTGACAAATCGGACCATCTTTAAGTGTTTATTTGTATTATGTTAGGTTCATTAGACTTGGTACTTGACCTTATGCTTGGAAGTGCTTGGCTAAAAAAAGTATGACTGCAACACTGACATCCCAGCCCAGTGAGCCACTTAAGCTTGTGCTTGAGAACGGTACGGAGGTCCAGCTAAGCACTTCAGAGGTTGGTGCATATGATCAGAAGGACTTTGACACAATCCCAATACTTGATCTCACAGATCTTAACTCTGAAGATCCGAGCAAGCGCTGTAGACTTGCTGAAGAGCTCAAAAACGTTGCTTCAACCGTTGGTTTCTTCTACATCAAGAACCATCACATCCCATTTAACGTTGTCAATCATGCATTTGCCAAGTCCAAAGCTTTCTTTGCCTTATCCGAGGAGGAGAAGATGAGTATTTGGACCGGTCTATTTCCGGAAGGGCAATACACCGGCTATCACCCGATGAGTAGCTATAACCGCAGTGGTAACAAGTACAATGATCTATATGAGGCATTCAACATGAGTTATGATTCTAAATTTGACCCCGTCACACCACCGGATGAGAAGGCTGCAGGTTGTTACCCCAATCGTTGGCCAGAGTCTATTCCAGAGATGCAAGAGGTGATGATGGCTTACCAAGGTGAGTGTTTGAAGCTTGGTCGTAAGTTGATGGGACTTGTCGCTTTATCGTTTGGCTTGTCTGAGAAGTATTTTGAAAAAGCCGTTGAAGCACCATCTGGTGGATTGAGAATTATTCATTACCCCGTTCAAGAGAACTCTGCCAGTGAACAGAATGGTATTGGTCCACATACAGATTTCCAAGTGCTGACGTTTGTTAACCCGGGAGATGTGTCTGGTTTACAAGTCATCAACAAGAGGGGTCAATGGATCGAAGTTCCACCGTTGAAAGACCATTTGATTGTTAATGTGGCTGATTGTCTCCAACGTGTCTCGAATGATCAGCTTGTGTCCACTGTGCACAGAGTTGTTAATAACAAAGCAGGAAGAGATCGTTTCTCTATGGCTTACTTCCTAGGATTTGACAATGACTACGTTTTAGAACCGCTCCCTGGAACGGTAACCGATGCAAACCCACAGAAATACAAGGAAATTGTAACTTCTAAGGAGTACTGCTCTTGGAGAGCTAAGATGGCCAAGTCTGGTAAGGCTATTAAGCTGAAGGAGTAAACATTGGTGATAAGTCTCATCGCTGGCGATAAGATTTCCGGATAACCCCGATCGCGGTTCGGTCGGGGAACTTTTCTCGGTCTCTGAGCAAACTTTCCACAATTGCACAAGACTTTTATATGACAAGTGGTGTTATAACTTATGTATAGACAACATATGTTGTGTTGTTATCTAATAGTGGGATTTCCAAAGACTCAAATTGGTTGTGCGGAGCCGTAGAGCATGAAATAGTAAAGTAACAAATTTGACAATAACATTGCATTAACTCGTGCCGTTGCTACAAGACTTAGTTCATCAGATAGCTTTTATCTTTTCCCTTCTAATGATACTATACATGATGCAGTCAACTTTCCGCATCGCTGTTGAATTCCGAGTTTATACTTTCATCATCGTTTCCATGGGTACCTGCACACGAAAATTTGACCTTTTTGGGGGGTTTGACACAAACGCGCATCTATGAACCGTCATGTCCGAAGAATCAACTCCGCTATAACATTTTCCGAGAACTGTGTTCAAACACTTATTTAATGTCAGATAGACTGTAGGTGATATGATATGCTATTATATTCATATTGTATTCATCTGCTGAGTAAGACGTAGAAGCTACAGTCGAGAAACTCAGTATTAAGGGGGCATTTGTATTCATGGTTTTCTTTATCTCTTTCTAATCCTTGTTCCACTTCCAGTTCTTACCTTCATAAGACGCATAACAGAAGAACTCGTTAGAAAGACCATTAGCATGCTCTGGGTAGAAAGTGGTTGGGTTTGTATCTGGGTATGTCTTCTTAATGATATCTCTCATTCTTTCACCTGTACAAGAGATCAATCTGTATTTCAACACTCCGTTCTTTGTTTTCGATGTTTTATCATCTGACAAGAGAGCATGGGCACTCTTTGAGGACTTGACTTGACACTGTTCTTCGAGGAAAGGAGGATCGATCAACAAACGGTTGACTTTACCCTTGATGGCCTCTGGCAATTCCAATGGCTCGTTGTAATCGTAGAAGCCGAATTTATCACCTGCAAGTGCGGAAAAACGCTTGTCGTACTCGAGAAGCCAAATGTGCTCCGTTGGAAGTGTAGAGGCATCACGCTTCTTGATAGCGGCGTAGACAGATGGTGCAGAAGCGATACAAATCACGGTGTCTTCATCGGCTCCCTCGAGAAGCTCATCGGCGAGCAAGTCAGCTGTGGAATCAGAGTACTAGTAAATAGTTAGTAAATGACACTCATAAAAAAGTATAGACACAATAGACTCACCCAGAACTGAGACAACTGCCAGTCTTCCTTGAACAGATCCATACCTTTCTCCTTGATTAACTGGGCATCGACATATTTTTTCTCAGCAGCTTCTTGCAGCTTGGCAAACTCTTCTTGACGTTGTTGCTCCTCATTCTTGAACTCCATCAAGGCCGCAAGGGTGTCAGCGGAAAGTGTCCTGGCTTGTTAGTTAGTTTCATAAGCTCGATGACATGGAAGAACTATATAGAGATGACGTCATCTTTGAATCGATGTTTTTTTTTTTTTTTTTGAAAAGAACGAAAATGAAACTTACAAAGGCTCATCGTCGTCAGACATCATCTTGTATAATCAAAGACTTTCTTGTTCACTTCTTATGATACTAAGAGAAGGTCGCTAAGTAGTGGAAAATAAAAATAAAAAAAAAAAACAGGTTCGCGAAAATCCGCGATTCTGTTGTAGAAGTTTGTTTACGCCAGATCATCATAATAGCTCCAACGAACGATTTGAAAAAAGGCACCGAGAGATCAATTACAATGGTGAGTACAGTGTTTTTTTTTGCTTGAAGGTATGGATCAACTAACAGCACCAGAATGCCATCTCGAACCACGCGTTGAAACAAATAGCCGGTATCAAGAAGAACCTCAACGAGTTTGAGGCTAACTTGACAGGCTCTCCGTTGTCATTACAAGGAACCATCGGTGCCTCGATGTCACAGCTTTCGAAAACCGTTGATGAGTACGAGAAGTTCTCCAAGAATGAAACAGACGAAGTGAAGCTCGAAAAAGCGCGTACACGTATCACAAGTTTCCGTAATGAGATGTCAGAACTACGCAAGAGATTCCAAGATTTAAAGAGCAAAAGAGATGAACAGACACAAGAGGCAAACCGATCAGAGTTATTGAGAAGACACACTGCACAACCGTCTGTATCTGATAATCCATTTGAAAATAGTTCAAACGGTAGTGGGCTCAGTCAAGGTGCCGGTTTGTACAAGGAGAAAGAGACTTTGGAAAGGGGAAGTGCAATGCTTGATGACATCTTGGAGATGGGTCAGGCCTCTTTTGAACAATTAGTTGAATCAAACCAGATATTAAGAGATATGCAAAACAAATTGACTGGAACTTTGGGTACCCTTGGTGTATCTCAAGAGACGATAAGAACAATCACAAAGGTTGCCAAGACTGATAAGATGATCTTTTACGGTGGAGCTTTTACATTTTTCGTACTGATTTACCTGTTCTACAGATTGGTCAAGGGTTAAACAAGATGATTAACTATGTGCATTATAATTGTGATGAACTTATGTTTGTGTAGATTGGAAACAGATCAAGAGCTGGTGTAATAAATAGCAGAGTTGTTCTCACCGGCAACGATGTGTTGATTGGCATTTAACTGAAGTCTATTGGCAAATGTCATATCTTTGTAAGTGTCCTGTGTGTATGAAGGTTCAACGATAGCCGGTGGAGATGTTGGTTTAGGAATTCTGTTTCTCTTACCGTTACCCAACTGAGCAGAATCGTTAGCACCCCAGTATAAGACATCCTTATTACCCATCTTGATGAAAGAATGCTCTTGACCAGAAGACCACTCTTCAATGGAAACAGGCACCATCTCTTTCTTCTCAACGTCATAATCCTCGTATTTGGCCAATTCACGAATCTTTACAGGATCAAATTGGGCATGTGTGAACAAGTTATTACCAATTTGTCCTTTCAAGTTCTTACCGAATCCCACGGTGAAAGCATCAACGTCATTCATTCTCAAACGGTCATCGGAGCTTCCTTTAACCAACTGATACATGTGAACTGGCTTCACAGTGGCAAAACTGGTATCTCCTCCTGCTTGAATGTCAAGAACATCTGGGAACATATCACGACTCACGTGCTTAGCAAACAGTTCAACTTTTTTAGGAATAGTGACAAACTCTGTCTCATAACTCACTGGGTGTGCTAACTGTCCATAGGTGTTTTGGCCGAACGAGTACAACTCACCATTAGAGTCCAACGCTAAAGAGTGATAGTTACCACAGACAATCTTCTTGATAACACGTGGCTCAATGTGATCGATACGACCTTTGGCAGTACGTTGAATGTGGTTGTTCAGAAGTGTGATCTCATGGAGTTGGTTTGGCGATGGAGCTTTGGTGAAATGGGAATAGTCTGGGATACCGTATTGACCCATAGATTTGGCCGGTGTGTCGAATCCCGTGGAGGTGACAAATGCACGGCCTTTATCACTGAGTGCAATGAGATGTTCTTTACCGGCATCAATAGAAGTGATCTTCTCACCTTTGTTCAGGACACTCTTCACGTTCAATTTGGTGAATGGTTTAGTAGTTTTTTGAAACAACCAATTACGTGATTTCAATCCAGGCAAAGTCTTTTGATTCTCTGCACTCTCTGGGATGACCAAGATCTCATTCTTCTTAGTCAAAGCGTAGATGATGCCTCTTGAGAAAACAGCATTGGTGATACCTTCACCTTTAACGCTGTACTGAGGTGTGGCATCTCCATTGTATCCTTTACCCCATTGGATCAAATCACCTTTTTCATCAATAGCAAACGCACTCTCTTCACCGAGAACCACGGAGCGAACAGTCTTGTTATCAAACCACTCATGTCTCAATGGGTTACGTACCTCAGACTTCTTCTTATCCATGGAAGCGATGTAATTGGTGTTATCACCCCAAATGTAAAGACCCGGAACAGATGAATCGTTTTGATTGGTAACAACTGGGATCTCGAAATGGTTTTTCTTCTTCTTCTTCGTCTTTGGTAATTCAAACGGTATGTCTCCTTCACCTGACCACCAATCTCTAACAGCAGGCCATTTGGTATACAAGGCATAACCACCGACAACACCTCCAATGGTCAAGACACCGGCAATAAGACCCTTAATGATCTCGATACGTTGGAACTGCTTCAACTCATCCTCGGAGCTTGGGCCCTCTTTACCCTCACCGTAGAAATCTGAGAACTGCTTATCGGCAATGTCTTCTGCTGTGCGTTTGGCGTAGTACGGTCTATCGGTGAGTCTACCACTCATCATCTCGGCCTCATCAAACTTCTGTTCTGTGAGCTTTTCGCCTTTACGCAGAGCCAAAGCCCGGCTGAACGCACGGCTCTGAGCTTTTGTAACTGTGGAGAGACGTGAAGTCCTTAGCACTGTCACTCTCAGCATTATTTATACGGCTTTTTGGTATATTCCTGCTAGTTCATCCAAAGTCTTCTGGAAAGCGTCTAAAATTTTTGTGTGCCCGGTTCAATTGCGATCGCTCGGCCGGGGGGAAAACCAAGAGGTTATATAACTTCCCCGGTCCGTTAAATAGTACATCACCGTACAATTACATCAAGAAATAATGAACTCTTTGGGGTTACGACGCATCCATACGACGTCTATGAGACGAGCAGTGCACTTTGACACGCGCAAGTTTGTCGTTGATCTTCAAAATGAAGGGTTCTCCCAGAAACAAGCCGAAGGCGTTGTACGCATCGTTTCCAATGCTCTTAACGATGGAATCCACTCTATAGGTTCGAATTTGGTTTCAAAAGAGACTTTATCCAAATTGACATATCAACAGAAAGTTGATTTCACCAAGCTTCGGGGTGAATTACAAACGATTGATCGCTCAGAGTTCACAGAGATTCAACATGAGAATGAACGTCTCCGTAACGATTTGGAAAAGGCAAAGACACGGATTAGAGAGGAGATCACCAAGGCTAATGCCGGAGTCAGACTGGATCTGAATTTGGAGAAGGGAAGAATTAGAGAAGAAGGGTCCCAACACGAGCTTCATATGGCTGAGATTAACACACGTATCGATCAAGAGGTGGCCAATATGAAGATGCAGATTGATGGTGTCAAGACACAAGTTATGCAATGGTTGATCGGTGTTTGTACAGGTACATTCGCCTTGGTTTTGGCCTATGTCAGATTGCTCACATGACTTTTATTTATTACTACAAGATCTTAAAACAAAGAAACGTCAATTGTAAAACAGATACTCTATGATTTAGAAGAACAACTCCTTCAAGATTCTCATGGTGTCTTCTGGGGAGTTAACAGCGTGACCGATGGTTCTCTCATCGTTGTAGATCTCGTAGTCGTTACCACCCTCGTAGGACTTGTCACCGAAGAAGTGGATCTCCTTGAAGTTCTCATCAGCAACGTGCTGCAAGGCGTAAGTCTTATCCCAACCGGTTGGGAAGACATCGAAGGAGATCTGACCACCAATGGAGTAAGTCAAGGCCAAGTCTGGGAACTTCTCCTTCAAAGCGGCAACGAACTTCTCTCTAACCTTCTCCTTCTTGTCAAAGGCCTCGAACTCGTTTCTCTCCTCAGTGGAAGCATTTCTACCAATTGGGGAAACGTTGATCATACCGTTTCTGAACTCGATGAAAGTACCACGTCTCTTTGGCAAATCGATGTTAGCAAGGTAACCAAGGATGAACTTGGCCAACTCGTTGTACTTCTCCTCACCGATCCAGTTGATGAAAGACTGGGAGGCAAGCTTCTGACCGAGCTTGTAAGCGGTCAAACCGTTCTCGGAGAAACAGTAGTCAAAGTCCTCCAAGACAGCAGAACCGAGCTGCTCAACCTGCTTCTGCAAATCGGAACCACCAACGAAACCAACAACAACCTTCTTTCTCAACTCACCCAAGAGGTTCTTCATCTCCTCGGAGATGGTGAGTCTGGCTGGGGTCAAAGTACCGTCGACGTCGAAGAGGACAAGAACGTCTGGCTTCTCCTTGTTAGTGAAAGACATTGTGTATATGTTAGTGTGTATGACTTTTTGCGGTCAAAGAGAGGAAAAAAGAGAAGTGAGAGAAAAGGGAGGTGTTGACGTGTCGACGTGTAAAATTGAAATTTGGAGCCAGCGCGACCGTTTCGCGGCACCACCCCGTGCTGAGAATGCTGGTTGTCTCTTTGATCTGGGATTTGCGTCCACATCAGAAGGTATTTTTTGGATAAAACTCACCAGATAACATATCCAAATACACATAATTGTACTTCAAAAACCCAGATCTCTATATCACCACTGACTCCTGAGATACTGGCCTAAACACACCTATGAAGGTAGACCTCATCCTTATCAGTGGCCCTACCAGGCCCGTGCTCATAACCTCGGTATGCGCACACCGCTGATCGCTTTGGAGAAAGAGCCTCTCTGGATGAATCCTAATGATTTTTGGTGTTCTTACACAAGGCTTTCCCTTCATTCTTAGGAGAGTACCGAAAACATCATACAAATACAATGCTCAGAGTACTGCAGAAGCGTTGCAGCACTTTGCCCTGCCGTCGCTGGGCCTCAAGCTCTTCTTCCAGTAAGGCCTCTCGGACCGTTGTGGGCATCGACTTGGGGACAACCAATTCGGCAGTCGCTGTGATGAGAGGCAAAGTACCACAGATCATCGAGAATGAGGAAGGCGCACGTACCACTCCGTCTATTGTCGCTTTTGACAAACTCACAGGAAACAGGTTTGTTGGTGCGCCTGCGAAGAGACAAGCCGTCGTCAACACCGAGAACACATTGTACGCCACCAAGAGACTCATGGGAAGACGCTTCGACGATGCCGAAACACAATATGACATTGATCGTGTCGGTTATAAGATAGTCGAGGCGAAGAACGGTGATGCTTGGGTTGAAGTTTTGGGTAAGCAATACTCACCAGCACAAATTGGTGGGTTTGTCTTGGAGAAGATGAAGTCCATTGCTGAACAAGATCTCGGCGAGACTATCAACAGAGCCGTTGTCACCGTTCCAGCGTATTTCAACGATGCTCAGAGACAGGCGACGAAGAGTGCTGGCCGGATTGTCGGTTTGGAAGTGTTGAGAGTTGTCAATGAACCTACAGCTGCTGCATTGGCCTATGGATTGGATAGAGAGAAAGAGGGAGTAGTTGCCGTTTTCGATTTGGGTGGTGGTACATTCGACATCTCCATCTTGGACATTGAAGATGGTGTCTTTGAAGTACGTTCCACAAATGGTGATACCCATCTCGGTGGTGAAGATTTTGATACATTGCTCGTTAACTATGTCATTGATCATTTCAAATCCCAGACGGGAATCGATCTCACGGGAGATAGAGAACGTGTTCAAAGAATCAGAGAAGCCGCAGAGCGTGCAAAGATTGAGCTTTCCCACGTTAAGGAGACCACTATTTCACTACCATTCATTTATGATACCCATCACATCAGTCTCAAGCTCACTGAGGATGAACTCGATTCCATGTCAGCACATCTCATCCAACGTACAGTTGACCCTGTCAAGCGTGCTTTGAAAGACGCAGACCTAGATGACCCAGTTGATGAGGTGATTCTCGTCGGTGGTATGACACGTATGCCAAAGATCAGAACCACTGTTGAAGAATTGTTTGGAAAGAAACCTTCCACCGCTGTCAACCCAGATGAAGCCGTTGCCCTCGGTGCTGCCATTCAGGCCGGTGTCCTCTCCGGTGCGGTAAGGAACGTGTTGTTGCTTGATGTGACACCATTGACATTGGGTATTGAAACTTATGGTGGTGTCTTCTCTCCACTCATTCCAAGAAACACTGCTGTCCCAGTGAAGAAGACAGAGGTGTTCAGTACCGGTGTTGACAACCAAACTGGTGTTGAGATTAGAGTCTTCCAAGGTGAAAGAGGGTTGGTCAGAGATAATAAGTTGATTGGTCACTTAAAGCTGTCTGGTATCCCACCGATGCCAAAAGGTGCAGCACAGGTTGAAGTGTCATTTGACATTGACGCTGATGGTATCATCAACGTCAGCGCCAGGGAGAAGGTCTCCGGTCAAGAAACAAGCATCACCGTTGTTCAAGGAAGCACTGGTCTCAGTGAAGAAGAGATTCAAAAGATGGTTGAAGAAGGTGAAAAGTTCAGAGAAGATGATAATCAAAAGAAACAGTTGGCTCAAATGGCTACTAATTACGATCTCGTTGTCAGGGACACCGAGCGTGGTATCATTGCCTTTGAAGAGGCCATTAAACAGGATGAGGAGTTTGATGCTATGCTCTCTGAGATTGCAAAGGGCAAAGAAACGATCAAACAGGCTAGAGATGATCCAGAGACAAAGCTCACAGTTGCCGATCTAAGAAAGTTGTCTCAAGACCTCCAAGAATTATCCATGCGTGTTTTCCAACGTGTTGCTAAGAAACAGCAAAGTGAAAAGCTGCAGAATTAACGATTTGTACATACTTAAAAAAATTTCATGACGTTCATTATATTAACTACTTCATAACCTCTTCCAATTTCTAGGTAAGAAATCACTTCCAATCAACGGCTCTAAAGCCATAGGAAGCAACTCTGCAGCATCACCAACAAAACCCCAACCACCTTGACTTCTGATTTTATCAACATCCTTTTGATCTGTATTGAAAACGGCAACTTTCCCACCTTTCTCAATGACTCTTTCAACGTAGCCCATAGCGGGCCACACTGTCCCACTTGTACCAATTACAAGGCATAGATCAACTTTATTCTCGGTCATGAATGTGTCTGCAGTGTCAATTGCCTGTAAAGGTAAGGATTCACCAAACCAGACAACTCCCGGTCGTAATAGACCTGATTGGCATTTTGGACAATGAGGAAGGTCTTCTTCTGGGATATGTTCAACTGGCTTGTATTCTTCTTCGGTGTCATTATCACTTGTCTTATCCTCTTCTTCATCTTTAGCGTCACTCTTATCATCACCTGTCTCCATCTTTACTTTTTTATGGCTTTTAACCTCAACGTTAGCTTTTCTCTTCTTCGGCCTCACAAACTCATCTTCCTTACCTGCCAAAGCCGGAGTTAATGGATGATCTTTATTCCCATGCTCAACATAGGTGCAACTGAAGCTTGTACATTTCAAAGTGAACAAACTTCCATGTAACTCTAAACAACTAGCTTGATCCATACCTGCTCTAGTACTTAACCCATCAACGTTTTGAGTGAGCATCAAGAACTTCTTCCGTTGATCAACCATTCTTTTGCTCAATTCTGTTAATGCGAAATGACCTTTATTAGGATGTGCTTTCAATGCATGGTATCGACGAGAGGAATAAAACTGCCATACTAATCCTGGATCCATTAGGAAAGCTTCGGGAGTAGCAAGATCAATTGGTGAGTAGTTACGCCATAGTCCACCTGCGCTTCTAAACGTGGCAAGACCCGAAGATGCAGAGAGACCGGCTCCAACGACGGCAATGATGGTGCGGGATTGAAGCAGATATTTGTGGAATGAAGCAAGATGTGTAGCGTCCGTGGACTCTGTGATCACGGATCTCGTCACTCTCATGGAGTTGTGTGCTGGGGGGTCGTGGTTGATTGTATGATGATATGAGCGCTGATAGGCCCGTGGCAGTAGTTATACTTTCCACTGTCTTCTTATTGAAGAGAAAAAGCGTTGATGAATTGGGTTATCAGGGCTGTTTAAAGATCAACAGAGACGACGTCTCGACGACTGTTCCGCGAACAGTGTTAGGCTCACAGGCTCTCTTTATCCTGCCATTTATAGTGAGTCAACTAATAGTATATGGAGTGCTATACCTTCCTCCATAAGGATTTGTATTGAGACATGCTCTTTATAACCATCTTTATAACAATCTTCATAAATGACCATGTATTTTTATGTACAAGATGCCGTGATCATCGTAACATTCGTAAACTGTGTTTGATCTGGCTTTTATCGGCTCCAGAATCTCCACCAACTTCTCTTCTTGATCACACGGTTACCATCATCATCAATTTGCCCCGTGGCTGCAAGAACGGCACGTAGTTCATCCTCCTTAAGCGCAAGTTGTGCTGTAGATGTCTGCTGTTAGTATCGCAAGATCCGGGATGAAAAATGATATGCTTATACTCACCTTTCAAATCCTTCTCACGTTCGTCGTACTCCATATGCCACCAAGCCCAATGGAAGGCTAAATAGGCAGTAGAAGCTATCACAAGGGTGAGTAGTATTGGTCTTTGGAAATCTGAGATCTTTGGTTTCTGCGATGAGTTAGTTAGTCATGTGTTGTTGCACACAAAAAGGTTGAACTGGGCATATAACTCACAGATTCCTCGATTATACGTTTCTTCTCAGCTTCTTCCAGTTGTGCAAGTTTCACCTTGATGAGCTCGTTGAGTCTTTCGATCTCCTGGGCGTTGTTGTTATGGTGGTTACCGAGTGTCGATGATGAAGAGAGAAGAGCTCTCTGTTTGATCGAAGGATAGCAAACCGGCCTACTGACATACTTTGTCAGTGTCATTCTAGTGGCATTCATTGACATCATCTTCTCTTCCCGCCGATAGAATCCTCTTGCTCTGTTGTGTGTTCTTCTTCCTTCGTTCTACGATATCGGCAACATGTTTTTTTTTTTCTTCCGCACAGCTTCTTAAGCTTCTTTCCTCCTCTCCACATTCCCTTGAAAACAATCACACAAAACAACGGCGGTAACTACAATAAAAGGCTCCAGAGCAATGGACAGCTCGCCCAGTCAATCATTGGACGTGGACATCTCTTCTGCGGCTTCTTTCCAGTCCAATTCCGCTTTCAATACACCGACAAGGCGTCCCGCCGGACCCGCTGGCCTCTCCAAGATTAACAACAACACCCGGTTGTTCTCCTCACCGGGACTCCCTTCAAACTCATCGATTGCCTCTTCCTCATTGCAAACACGTCGTTTTGACGAGAGAATCCGCTCTAAATTCACCGCCATAGCCAAACAGCTCACAATCTCTTCCCATCCACTAGCACATGACGATAAAGATGATAACGAAGACGAAGACGTTAAGATAACTAGGCTCAAGTGGGTGCCCCTCAACACACTCAACACGCTACTATTCGACTCGGGGTCTTCTAGAACTATCCATGGAGACCCCACCGCGGTGTCTGCTGGAGACTGTGTCGCCATCGGAACTACAAAAGGTTACATCCTAATCTTTGACTACCGCCAGATACTTCAATTGGAACTTGGAAAGGGAACACTAGCACTCCAATGCGGTGCAGTCTCATCGATCTCACTATCATTAGACTCAACACACGTTGTGGTCGGGTATACAAGTGGTGATGTCTTCATCTGGGAGTTGAAACCTGGGATAACAAAGCCAAAAGTCCACGTTGCACCTTTGGAGTTCAACGAGATTAACGTCACAGATGCACATGTCAAAGGCACAGCAATCACCAATGTGTCGTTTGTTGGCAAGAGACACACTGTGGTTGTGAGTTCGGATGTGTATGGACTTGTAATGTATCATCAGGCTAATCGTGGTGTGTTGGGATTCAGTGTCACCACGAGGCGGATTGTGGGGAAATACGATGATTATCGTACAGGTACAGGTAACACTGTGTTTGCAGTGGAGGCCCTACCATTGGGTACCTCTGTTCAGCATATGGACTCTCAGGGACTTGTTGCCCTCATGACTTCAAATGCAGTGATTGTTGTTTCCACAACTGATGCTATCCGTACGCAGTTCAAGACTGGAAGACCAAAAGTTGTCAATGACGCATTGGGTAAGTCTGGGTGCTTGGCCTGGTTCCCCGCTGTCGTGCTGAAGGATGGAACCAAAGTTCCTGCTAAGCTGGCCTATTGCTTCTCGAATGTCTTCACGGTGATTGAAGTCAGTAGCATTGGTGATACTTTACACTTCGATTCGAAGAAAAGATGGGCCTGTGATGAGTCCATTTTGGGTGTGAAATGGGTAAACCAATCCGTGATTGCTATGCTTACAAAAACACAACAGTTGATTTTGATGAATTACTCCACCATGAAAGTTTCTGCCACCATCGATCTCTTGCCCAAGCACATTTATTCCCATGATTTCTTCTCCCGAATCGGAACACATCAACACTTGACAAACAACTTCAACAACTCATTTCAGGTCTACAGAGGTAAACTTTTCTTTGTCGGTAAGTACGAGATATTCATCGCCTCTATTCCTAAGTGGGTTGATCTTCTCTTGGATCTGATTAACGATGGTCGTTATATCAAGGCCATCGAGACTGCTAGAAAGTACTTCATCGGTGCCACGAACGACTTCGACTTGATTGGTCTTCCTTCTTCTACTCATGATAGACATAAGATTGTCTTGAAGTACTTGATTGATATGATTCAAGCTTCTGCGTCCCATGTTTTACAGCCGGTAATGATTCAAAAACAAGGTTTAGAGATCATCCAGGAGTTCCTATACTCCTCAATCAAAGCACTTATCTCCATCAATGCCGAATCTGTTGTATTCGAGGAACTTTATGAAGTCTTCAAGGAACATGGCCACACAGATTACTTCTTTGAGGCGCTTGAACCTTTCATCCTCAACAACAGTGTGAAAACTCTCACCCCTATCATCCTCAAAGACATGGTTTCCTACTACATCTCCATCAGCCAAGTCGAAACACTCGAGCAGAACATTTGTCTTTTGGACATCCAGAGCCTTGACATTGACTTCACTTTGAACCTCCTCAAAAAGCACAACCTCAGAGATTCATACATCTACATCTGGAATTCCCTTCTTCACGATTACATCACGCCATTCCTGGACTTCATTCACGACATTAAACAACCACAATCTCCTTCTCCATTTCAAGACCCATCATCACCCTCAGATGCCTTAAAAGTGTACGCTTACCTCGCGTACATCCTCACAGGGCGTCAATACCCAACAGATCAACCCATCCCGGAACCTGATGCTACCAACGCAAAACTTTCACTGTACTTTGTCCTTTTCAACGGCATTCCAATAACATACGAGAATGGTGTTGTGTCCGTTGATGAAAGTTTTGAGCTTGAGACCGCTTTCCCATATCTGACACTTCTTGCTCAATTGGATTCACATCAGTTCCTTTGCTCCATGAATGAGTGCTTGGAAGACTCTTTGTTGAACGATGATGAAATTGTCCATACTGAGAATAAGCTTAAGGTGAATCGTCAGTTCATCTTTGAGATCTTGATTGAAGTGTTTGAGAGTTCTTCCATGACTGACTTGGATCATTTAAATTTGAGTATGTTTGTTGCTAGAAACTATCCGAAGTTCCACCAGTTTATCAGACTGAATGAGAGAACACTTGACAAGACTTTGAAGACTTTGTGTGAGTATTCTGGTGAAGATGAGGAGACTAAGGAAGATTGTGAATTAAGTTTGCAAAGTTTGTTGTCTGTATATCAACCACCAAACAAAGCGGAGTTGTTGGATGTCTTTGAGAAGGCTGGTTTCAATGAGATTTTGTTAAATTTGTATCTCAGTGACAGAAAATTCTCCAAAGTGCTGGAAGTATGGCTGAGATTCGATAAGACAAACTCCGTTGATACCACTGATGGTGTCTTGGAGAAGTGTTACCGATCTACTGAAAAGGGGTCTAAAGAAAGAAGAAACTTGGATGAGGTTGTAAGAAACAGGTTTGTTGATTTGATAGAAGTGGATACATACAAAATTGTTGTTATATTGAACCACTACGTGCCATCCATGCACAAGCTTTGCCTGGATCTTGAGGACGCCCATTTAAAACATCTATACTTATCCTCTTTGGTACAATTGGAAGCTGATGGCAAATACAAACTCAATACCACTGAGAGAACGCATTACATCAAGAGCATGGCAGTTTTTGAGAAGGATACAATTCTGAGTTATGTGAAGAGCTTGAACAAGTCGGATATCAATTTGGAGGAATGTGTTGATGATCTCCGTGCAAACGGTTGTGTTGATGCTTTGGTGTTCCTGTTCAACAGTTATGGCAAGTACATGGAGTCCTTGGATGAGGTCTTGAACCACATGGGGGTCATCCTCAAGAAGTTACCTGTTATAGTTAACAGAGGCGATAGGGATGAATTAAGTGTGCTTGAAGGTGATCTTTGGAAACAGCTACAGACGGCTATCAACTTATCGAACCATGAAGGCTCACAAACCCAAACGAAGACAAATAATCAATTGTCATTGAATGAAGATATGTGGCTGAAACTTATCAACTTCGTTGTTGACCAGTTGAAAAAGGTTGATGTCCCAGATTCTTCTGCCAGGGCAATCGATATTGTCAAAAGACTTCTTCAAGATCTATTTTCGACATTGATCAACACCCGGTCTCAAATCAGCAGTATCGAGATTGGGAAAGATGGTATTGGTAGACATCACAGCTCTTTTTTGAAGATCTTTACAGAGTTCTTAAATTCCTCTTCTGTTAATGTCACAGTTCTTGGTGATGTTCGTTTTGTTACGAATGAGATCTATTTGGCACTTTCCTATGAGAGAAGCATCTTGACTATTACTTCCAAGTTGATCAACGACAACATCTATCAAAATCTGGAGAAGCTTTCAGAGAAGAATCTTTCCGGTTGGTCAGTGTCCAACTACGAGTGTGACGCTTGTGGTCGTATCATTTGGGGCCGTAACCTTGACTCTGAAGCTTATTCCGCTTGGGAGCAGAAGACTAGAGAGGTTGAAGGAGGTGTTGTGCATAAACACAACTATGAAAACTTGGATCTCGTTACGTTCAACTGTCGTCACTGTTATCACAAGTCTTGTTTGGAAAATTTGGGAAATCGTGACGGCTATCATTGCGTCATCTGCGATAATGAAACGGAGGCCGAGTGACGGAAGTCAATATTTTTAACGATTAAATGCATGTTATGACAACTACTTTTGGAAGATGTAAATGTAGTTTGTACTGAATTGTGTAACTAGTATTGATATCAGACTGTGGCCACGACTTTGCGCGCGCTCGAGTTCACTAGTGTGATCTTCTCGAAACATGATCGACAGCTGTAGATTTTCTCCAGACTACAAGATCCTCACCCTGCAAGATGAGGAATCTGGTTTAGGTTTTTCTTTTTCTTATCATGAGTCTCCGTTTGGGCCTGTTTGGGCTGGTCTTTGTGTCCAATTTCGGAGTCAAAGTACCGGACTTTCAGTTTGTGACACAAAGACGCACCTTGTGCAAGTAAGGGAAACAATGAAATATTTCCTGGTAACCATTTTTCTGAAATACAGAGAAGTAATTCAACTCTAGTTCAACCAACTTTTGCCTGGTGATTTTTTCTGTTTCGCCCACAAACTCTCCCAGAAGCCAAATATGTTGTTGAATGCTTTGATTGTTTCTTCCTTGGCCCTCGGTCAACTTGTTGCAGCAGCTCCGGTCCCAGTCCCAGCAGATGTTGTATCTAATACTGAAGCCACAGAATTTGGTGCTTATGTCAACCCAAATCCAAAGAACATCTGTGAAGGTGATGAATTGGACACTCTTACTCTGTGTGCCAGTGAAGTCCTTGCCAAGTTGGATGAGTGTAAGCCAGATGATTTGGCCTGTGAGTGCTGTGCTTTACAAAGCATGAAGAGAGACTGTTATGGTTTGTGTCCAAACACTCAATCTGGTAACTTCTTGGCTGTTTTGTATGACGACTGTGAGACTATGAATGATGTGAATGCTTGTAACCTTCCTTTCAAGAAGCACGATGCACATGTTGCCAAGTTCTTGAGACCAAACTCCAGAATCCCAGTTGAAGACAAGGAACCAGACTTTGTCCTTCAATCCACCATCACGAACACATCTAATGATACCAAGGCTCCACTTGTGAGTCACCTTGGAGAGTCCCATGCCGGTGAGAGAATTGGCCGTCACAACCAGACAGACGCCAACGTCACCAACTACACGAATGCTACAGGAGAAGAGAGTTCAGCTTCGTCTGTGACACACCTCACCACTACAAAGATTGTGCTGATGTTTGCCGGTGTTTTCATTGCAGCTTTGTTCTGTTGATATACTTTTTTTCCCACTTCTCTGTTGAGTACAGATTGAGGTAATTCTATTGGGAGATTCCACCGATTGGACAACTACTGTTGTTATCGCAACACCGTGTTTATTTTTTTTGTCGTCATTAACGTCCTGAATTGTCATTCACTTATTCTCATCCATCCATTCCAAGGTCTTCTGAATACCTTCAGCAAGATTGACGTTTGGTGTGTAGCCCAAAACTTTTTTAGCCTTAGCGATGTTGTGGTAACGAATTGCACAGACAACCTTGACTCTGAAAGGTGTCAAACCTGGTTCCTTACCTAGAAGTTTGGAGAAGAATTGCGAGAGGTAACCAGCCACAATGGCAACTGGTCTTTGAAGCACAATGTTACGTTTCTCAACATGGCCATCAGCCTTCCAGACGGTACGAGCCAAGGTCCAGAAGTAACAAGGTGCATCATTTGTAACAAAGAAGACCTCACCTCCGACGTCGTGCTTCTTTTTTTCATCGAGGATCTTCTGTGCAGCGAGAACGTGAGCATCGGCAACGTTACCGGCATAGGTCCAATCGAAAAGATTGTTGTTATCACCAAGTTGGAACTTTGACTGTCCCAAAGCAGCGACTTGTCTCAAACCTGGCACGAGCTGACGGTCACCAGGACCGAAAATACCAGCTGGACGAAGAGCCACTGTGAGGAACCCATCTTCAAATGAGTTGGCTTTGAGAACCATCTCCTCAGCTTCAGCCTTAGTCTTGTTATAACCATCCATTGGCACTTCCGGGATAGGCCAGCTCTCGTCGGCATTGATGATATCTTGTCCATTGAAGATAACACCTGCAGATGAGGTGTAAACAAGGGCTTTAACACCAGCCTCCTTAGCAACTTTAATAACGTTAGCTGTTCCTTCAACGTTAACCTTCTCATAAATCTCCTGTCCCAGACCATGCACTGGGGAAGCAGAGTGCACAATCACATCACACTTCGACTTCTCAATGGCATCCAAAACGTCTTTTGGTGAGGTGATATCACCAGCGTGGAAAGTGACATCGTTAGCTGTGAATGTAAAGCATTTTGGAAGCTTCTCAGGGAGAGGACGAATGTCAAAGATATGGATCTGTGGACGCGGTGAGGAGTCAAAAAACTGCTGGATCAGATGGAGACCAAGGAATCCCGAACCTCCAATAAGCAACACGGAATCGAGAGACATTGTACGATTGCTGATAGAGATAAATTGTACGATTGATGATCTGGAGACGTTTGGACGCGATCGTTAAAAGCCAAACGAGCGCGCGCGCACGCACCCATTCTTGCGATTTACCCGTGGATTTTGGCAGAATTTTCTCGATGTATACAACATTAGTTCTTTTTTCTCTACAGTGTTTAAAATGCTAATTGAGATGTTTATATGCTCAGAAAGAGAACAACCCACGATACACCAATGCCTTTGACTCATCAACGTCCTTCATCGTGAAGCCTGAATCCTCAGCACCAGGGAACGTAAAGGTGGAGAAAGCAGCTGGTGGTAATTGTGGTTCTGTATGCCCATTAACCGGTTCTAATCCTTGAGGTTGCTTGATAGTCAATGACATGTTGGACTCGTCTTTAACCTCTTCATCTCCATCGGAATCCTTGGATGGTGATGTGTTGGTACCGAAGGTGAATGGCTTTGGTTCTGTTGGTGCCGGTGCTGTTGTAGTGGTGACAGTAGCAGCAGAAGAAGAAGAACCGAAACTGAATGCAGGTTTTGAAGTCTCTGATGTAGTTGTAGTGGCAGAGCCAAATGAGAATGCTGGTTTTGGCGATTCATCTTTCTTTGACTCGGTCTCTTTCTCCTCACTCTTAATACCAAAGGTGAAAGCTGGCTTAACAGTCTCTTCAGTCTTTTTAGATGTGAATCCAGAACTGTTTCCAAATCCAAACTTTGGTTTTTCCACTTCTTTCTTCTCTTCATCTTTCTTAGCATCGGCCTTCTCTTCAACTTCAATCTCCTCACCTTTATCAGTCTCTTCATCATCCAACGTGACACTCTCGCGTAATGATGATGACTTGACAGGTTTGTATTTGTTAACAATAGCAACTGGTTGTGTCTTTTCCTGCTGTACTGGTGATGGGGCGTTGAAAGTCTTCTCCAACTGTTCCAATGGTGATGGCTTCTTGGAGATTGATGGTCGAGATGCTTTCTTTGGACGAGCGTATGGATTACTGAAATCGACTTCTCTCTTGTCTTCTCCCTCTTTGGTCTCCTCCTTAGGATCGGCTTCGTTACTCTGGATGAAAGACAACAGGGCGGATGCGGTATTGCTCAACTTCTTCTCCTCTTTAGGCGCCTTGTCCTCATCCTCCAAGTTCTTCTCAGCGTCCTCGGTCTTTTGGGACTTCAAGTATTCAGAGTTTAATGAGAAAGCAGATCTCTTAAGTCTTGATGTTCTATATGGAGATGGGAATCCAGAATAATCGAAGACACGTCTCTTTGGAGTTGCATTGGATGATATAGAAACGTCACCTTCGTGGGATGTGTTGTATGTGGCTTTGAAAGATGGCGTCGCAGTCATTGCTGGAGACATGACCGAGGTTTCGGGTTTGAGAACCATACTTTCGTGACTAATGTTCTCTTCCACATCATCCTCGTCCTTGGATGGTTCTTCTGGACTCTGTGTGCGTGGTGTCTTTGGTGATGCTGATGGTGATGCTGATTGAGCAAGTAATGCTCTAACGCCAGCCATTTCGATCTCGGACAGCGGTTCTGCACCTTTATTGGCAAAGAACTTTGCAAGTTTGGCGTTTGGAGATTCTGAACTGGCTCTAGAATAATGCTGTGTGCGTAATTGCTGAAGACTGCTTTGATGTCTCATCCGTTGAAACTCATCGATCGGGTTAGACACGATCCTTGAAGTGTCACTCTTGAAAGATTGAAGACTAGCATCGGAGTCATCAAAGTCGGCAAGAGAATCGTCAGCCTCGAGATTTTGATCTCTCATCCATGTTGTAGGCGAGAACATCTGCTTGACTTTGCTAAATATGCTTCCAGGAGTCTTTGGAGCCCTCATCTGTGATGGAGCTGGAGACCCAGAGACAGAGCCCGGTGTTCGGGTATAGGGACTCTGTGTGTGATCTCTGTCCAAAGGGCGTCTGAAAGGAGCCATTATGATCACAACTTTCCTTCTTTTGTGGTTGTTTATTGAAAAAGTAGTTTTTACCATCTCCGGAAGGCACACTCACTTTGTTTTGTTTTCGATTTTTTTGACCGCAGAAAAAAACTGGTTACGTAAGCGATTATATAAGCAGTTAGCGCTTACTTGGGCTTCTAATCATTCATGATGATACTTTCTCTTATTGTTTCTATTAGCTACTACAGTTTTCTTAAAACGTATTGAGCATGTGATAATAATGTGATGATTGTGAGCGTTTCGTTGTCGAGTTTATTGACGAAGTCGAAAGTAATGACAGTCATGGTGATTTAAGTGCCACCCACTTCAAAGAGATTGATTACAACCCTGCAAGTACAACGACAAATTTGCACAAGATGAAAAAGAAGTTTCTCTTATAGAGCTTCAATCGACATGACTGAGGAATCTGGGATGTAAACAGCATCGAATTCTTCCTCTGCAGGGTGATCGTACTTCTGTGAAGTTGTCTTCTCAAATTCGAAATCGGTCAAAGACCACTTCAATGGGGAAGATTCATCCCTTATTAAAGAGACTGGGACTTCATTACAAGACAGCTTTGGAAAAGTAGCTGGTGTCAGTACGTAATTGTACCAGACAGTTGGGTATTGTTTGATCTCATCATATGTGGAAGCGGGACGTCCGAGGCCACAAAAGTCCTCCAATAGCAGCTCAATTAACTTCTTGGACATACGGGAAAACTCCGGAATATGGTACAGATCTCTTTCAGAAGTAGAAATTTGTCTTTTCAAGCCACTGAGTCTATGACTTCTTTCAAGCTTTGTAACTTTGCTCTCTCTGGCCATAACATCAATACCAAAAATCAAGACAGAAGATACAGCAGAGGGGACAAATATGATGAGCAAAAGACCTGTCACACCGAATGAATCTTTGATTGACTCAGCCCCCTCAAGGTAGTAAGTGTGAAGTGACTTTACGTGTGATGGGAAACCTGAATAGACTTTGAAGAGGAAGTAATGTTAGTATTTGATCTTAGAAGTAGAGTAGAAAAACAGGTAACTCACACAAGTAATCAATGAGCTTAATGGCTGTAGAGAAGATAACAGTGAGTACGTAAGAACAGCACAGAAAAGCAGCGAGTAAAGTAAAGGCCACAATCAAGATGATCAAAGCACCTCCCACTTCGTTTGTTTGTGATCTTGGCAAATCAGCAGGAAGTAAAGTCCCTGAGTGTCTGCGACGGTTGGTCATGGCTAGCAATGTTGTGATAATGCGTTAGAGATATCAATGTAGTATGACATTGTGAGTCTCTTAGTGTTATGTTAGATCAAGATTCTCTGTTACGAGATGCGCTCAATGCGCAGCTAAAAAGTGACACAAAAACATGCACTAATAACGCCAGACCCTTGAGAACGGGACTTGCAGGATTAGGACTGGGAGATGATCTTACCGGAGCTATACTATAAAGAGTCACAGATAAATATACAGTAGTTCTCCGCTGGCATATATCTAGCTTCGAGGGGTCGAAACGGCATCGGTGAGCCGACTTCCCTTTTTCAGAAGAGCCTCACACCCTTCCTCGGTCTCGGTCTAAGGGTAAACGCTACGTCGTCGCGTACAGCTTATCGTACGATTATAAAACAAATCCCATATCATCATACAAAGCTTATATATCAAAGACAACTATGTAAACAATGAAAAGATCGAACCACTGGAAGAGAAGAAAAAAACAGTTGAACCGCGGAAGTGTCATTGCTTCCCCAGACTTTTTCCCCCGGCTTTCGGCTTGTTTTCTGTGGGGCAGAGTTCGCGGTGCGGGCCTCGGCTTAAAAAAAGCGAGGGTTCTTACTCCACTTTTTCGCCCTGCGTGATCATCCCGAAACCATATAAAAGCCAGCAGTGGCTTCCCTCATTTTCTTTAACTCTACGATATTCAATCACCGATTAAAGAAACTATACAATGTCCAACTACCTTGTGAAAGAGCGCGCACAGCAGACGCTCAATGTCGACAAGCTCAACGCGTTCCTCGACCCGGACCACGTCAAGACTCAGGCCATCTTCAAGCAGCTCATCAGTGACCCAGTGCTCGTTTCCAAGAGAGACTACTACGATTTGACAAAGCCACAACTCAGAGAGCTTGCTGCTCATAAAATCCAGAGACTTGCGTCATACATCGAGAACGAGTCAGATGAGGAGTTTGAGAACAGACTCTCCTTACTTGCCATCTCAGACCCTGCCATCGGTACAAGAGTTGGAATCAACTTGGCGTTGTTCTGTAATGCAGTTAGAGGTAACGGTTCCGATGAACAGGTCAAGTATTGGCTCCATGAGAGAGGTACAACCAAATTGAGAGACATCTACGGTTGTTTCGCCATGACCGAGTTGGGTCACGGTTCCAACGTTGCCGGTCTTCAAACGACAGCTACATACAACCCAGACAGACAAACATTCACCATCAACACCCCAGAGTTGTCTGCTACCAAATGGTGGATCGGTGGTGCTGCACACTCTGCCAACCACGCTGCCGTATATGCTAGACTGATCTCCAAGGGTAAGGACTACGGTGTCAAGGTATTTGTTGTTCAGTTGAGAGATAGCAACTTTAATTTGTTGCCAGGTGTCTCCATCGGTGACATTGGTACAAAGATGGGAAGAGACGCTATTGATAACGGTTGGATTCAGTTTAACGATGTTGAGATACCAAGAGAGTACATGTTGCAGAAGTTCACCACCATTGATGCTGACGGTACTGTCAACTTGACTCCATTGGAGCAGATCTCTTACAGTGCGTTGATCCAAGGTCGTGTTTCTATGGTTGGAGACTCTCACAGACATGGTGCAAGATACATCACTATCGCTCTCAGATATGCCATTGGTAGACAACAGTTTGGTAAGCCAGGTAATGAAAACCAGATCATTAACTATTCCTTGCATCAGTACCGTTTGGTTCCATACTTGGCTTTGGTTTACTTGCTTGGTCCAGGTGCTCAGAAGCTCCTGTCTGATTACCGTGTCATTTTGTCCGACTTGTATGCTGCTAAGAACATCAAGAAATCCATCTTTGACTTGAAGAACTTGTTCGTCTCTTCTGCCTCCCTCAAGGCCTCCAACACATGGTTGATATCCCAATTGATTGACGAGGCTAGACAAGCTTGTGGTGGTCACGGTTACCACGCTTATTCTGGTTTGGGACGTGCCTTCCAGGATTGGTCTGTTCAGCAGACTTGGGAAGGTGACAACAACGTTTTGTCCATTAACGCTGGTAGATCCATCATCAAGTACTACGAGGCTAGTAAGAAGGGTAAGAAGCAAGGTGATGACTTTACCTACTTGTCCAAGACTTTCAACAAGGGCTTAGACCTTGGTGATTTGGAAACTTACACCACCGTTTGGGCTGCTATCATCCAGAAAGTCGCCCAACACGCTTTGGATATTTCTAACGGTAACTGGGAGCTCGTAACTCAGGAACGTTTGATGCTTTCCAAGTTCCACTCTAACCACTACTTGTTGAGCGCCTTTGGTGAACGTGTCAAGAGCCTGTCCGGTCAGGAGGCTGAAGTTTTGACAACACTCATGAAGTTGTATTCATTGTTCTTCATTGACAAGTTCTCTGGTGCTTTCTTGCAGTTTAAGATCATCGACGCTGCCAGACTCGGTGAGATCCAAGCCGAGATTAAGAAGTTGTTTGAGCAATTGAGACCACACCTTGTTGCATTGACTGATGCCTTCAAGTACCCAGATGAGATCATTAACTCCTCATTGGGAAACTTCAACGGTGACTTTTACAACAACTACTTTGGCGATGTCGTTGCTAACTACGGTAAAGGTGATAAGCCACCTTACCTCGATGTTTTGCTCGACACTTTGGAGAGAAAACCAGTTGCTGAACGACTTTCAAATGCTAGATCGAAGGATGTCTTGGAGAAACTCGGTAACTGATGCTGGTCATCTTCTTGTATAAATACTGAAAAAGAATACTTTATTATGCTCTTGTCCAAACTCTCGTAGAATTTTCAAATGATTAGTATGTTAAGTAGCTGTGATCCACAGATCATGTTTAATCAAAAATAAATTACTCGGACGAGAATCGAACCATGCGGGTTTCAATCATCCACACAAGCAAAATTGAAAAAAAAGGGAAAAAATAAAAGTGGACGAGACCGGAGTCGAACCGATGACCTCCTGCTTGCAAGGCAGGCGCGCTACCAACTACGCCACTCGCCCTCAGATTGAAAACAAGGATCTGCGCATCGCACTGGAGGAGTGCAATTGGTAGGGCCACGACCAATTTTCTTTCTCGATTTATTTGTATTCAGACTCATATTTTTGAACTTAACGGTACATATACAAATTCAATGCATGATGAAGTATATGAATAAGTTCTTAAAGTGTACACTTATAAGTTATTGACGCTCCCAAAATGAACAAAGTGAAGGAGAGTAATGTAACACCCTGACACCACGAGAAATCGCGGCATCCCCGGCCCGACAAACGCGGTGACACTAAAATGTGTCAAAACATGTATTGATTATCGCCACTTTTATAGCTCCTCCATCGTATAAAACACCTGCAACTTTGGAACCAAGAATAACCATCCAGTGAAATAAATTGCAGAGCTTGTTTGGACGCGATGCAGCTATTGAAGATAACAGTCGCTCTAGCGACTTCTGTCGCTTGTGTTGCTCATCCCATCCTCCAATTAAACGAAGACCCCTTTCCGGAGTACGACACAATGGATCAAAAGACACTCGATTATCTCCATTCAAAATTAAATGTCAAATCATTACCACCAATCAGAACATTCCCATTATCACAAGAGGAGAAAACTCTCAAAAGAGGTGAAATACCTCAATACGTTCTTGATCATTGTCCTGTTGTTCATCTCTACACTGAGGAGAAATACCTCCCTTATGACATATCTGATTTCGTCACTCATTTCCATTTAGAATATAAGAACCATACTATAGTGCAAGAAGGTCCTTTATCACTTGATACCCTAACTGAAGTTGCCATGGATGATGATGTTCGTGATGGAAAAACGTTCTTGACGAGTGACACGGAATTCTCGGAAGATCCCGATTGGTTGACTGGTAAGAAGAACAAACCGGATTTGCTTACTGGGAAAATTGATGATGCTCCAGCTGTGCTAGTTGTTGTTGATAAAGGTAATGGCTGGGTAGATGCTTATTGGTTCTATTTCTACTCGTTTAACCTTGGTCCTTTTGTGATGGGTCATGGTCCATATGGTAACCACATTGGTGATTGGGAGCATTCTCTTACAAGGTTCTTCAAAGGTGTACCTGTATTTGTTTGGATGTCTGCACATGGTGGAGGAGGTGCTTATTACTACGATGCTTTGGAGAAGAGTGAGGCCGATGAGAAAAAACCTGTCATCTTCAGTGCAAGAGGTACACATGCCAATTATCCATCAACGGGGCAACATCCACATGACTTGCCTTTTGGAATCTTGAGTGACTTCACAGATCGTGGTGCGTTATGGGACCCTTCTAAAAACTATTTGGGATATGTCTGGGATGGATTCGACATCAGCACTGTGAGTAACGAGAGCAAGTCCGATAACTCAAAGGAGTTGGAGTATGGTGCTGGCTGGCTCTCTTTCAAAGGTCATTGGGGTGATGATAAACTAACGCCAGATGATCCACGTCAGAGATGGTCACCATGGGAATGGAAATACATTGAGGGCCCAACGGGTCCGATGACTAAGCATTTGGGTAGAGTTGGGTTGTGCCAAAGGGCGAAGTGGTGGAATATTGCTGGAAGATGCGAGCCAAAGCACTTCCGTACCATTGGCAAAGGCTTCGAAAGTGAGCCAGGTATAATGTGTGCTAATCTGTGGGGATGGGTCAAACCTGACTTGTTGAGGTGGGCTTTAGACCAGATGACTTGGGGAGGAGGTTTATGCTTCTTAATGAATCTCTTCTGGGGTTAGTCTCCTTGATAAAATAATGTGATAAAGAAAGAGTGTGTTGAATGGTTTTGTTTACTTTTTAATGGTTTTAATGAGTTATGTACGCAAGTGTTAAAGTAATAGAGTAGATGATCTGACCTCATCAATCGCGCACTACTGATAAGCAGCTCACGTGCAACCCACTAGATAATAATAACAAGGGCAGCCACACTAGGACCCCCTTTTTCAGGGGCTGGATTAGATCTGGGTGATAAACAACGTCAGTTGAGTAAAATAGTCTAGCAAATGTCGTGTTCATATAAAGTGAGTCCTTCTATGACATGATAGCAGCGATGTATATTAATATTTTCGTTGAACCGAAGACGGTCGAGAGGTGTGGCGTTTTCGAGCCGACGGATCGAGTGCGTCGGCGGAAAACCTTATAATGAGTGTATATTGCTTATTGGTGTTGGTGTATATCCATTTGTAACTGTTTATAATATTATGGGGCACAGTTGGTACGATTAGCTACTTATCATACGCAAGCACATCGGCCTTGCCACCGAAGTTCGCTTTTTAATTTGGCTCAGTTGGTGGTGTACGACGATAAATATCCCCGCGCCTTCGGCCGTGCGTGTGCAAAATTATCTCCGGCGTGGTACCTTTTTGGATCAGCAGTCGTTTCCAACGGTCGGACACACCCAAGCATAGACATAAACCCCACCAGCAGGCATCCCCTCCGAGCAATCAACTCATCTCAGGGACTATAAGCACATAGCCCAGACTTCTTAGTCCTGTTGAAAACACTTACAGTTGGCCCCGAGAAGTCGTTTCCGAAGACGTCATTGACAAAGACTCACACCCGGTGGCAATCATCACGACTCAATTAAACCCAGAACACACCCCAAATTTTGCCACACACTTTGATTGCAACAACCACTGGAATTAAACAGCACAATGCCTGAGCAACTTCACCATGAGGAACATCTTGAGGGCTCACTCGCCACGTTTAATTCGATCCTCAAGAACCAGACGCGGGCAATGCATCACCTCGTCAACCAGTATCAACACTCCAAGTTCTCTCAGGATCAACTCAAGAAGTCACTCAACATTTTGAACTCTTCACTTTTGAAAAACGGTAAGATTGTCGTTTGCGGTATTGGTAAGTCCCATAAAATCGGTTCCAAGATTGTGGCGACACTCACCTCTTTGGGTATCCACTCTGCTCTTTTACACCCTTCAGAAGCACTCCATGGAGATTTGGGTATTCTCCGAAAAGAGAACAATGACTGTATGATCCTCATCTCCTCCTCGGGAAAATCATCGGAACTTCTTCAACTACTCCCACACATCTCGCCAGAGGTGCCTATAGTGCTGCTTACAAATAAGAAACAATCCACACTCTCCCAACATTTCCAAGTTAAATCACTTCTATACGCAGAGCTTCCAACATCATTTGCAGAAGAATCGATATATGGTCTCAATGCACCAACGATATCCACTACACTGTGTCTCACAATGGCAGATGCCGTCTCCATTGCACTGGCAGAGTTATACATCTCTGACATTAACGAGAGGAAAAAAGTATTTGGGGAACGCCATCCAGGTGGTGCTATCGGTGAGGCATATGGAAAATCGTTATCACAGGTGAGTAGTTATTTGAATACTCCAAGTTATAGCTCCAGTTCATTGTCATCTGTTGCTGGTACAAATATAAGTATGTCCCCTGTTTGGGCACAGTTGGCATCACAGGATGAACCGGCCTTGCCTAATACCAATGTGGTGTTTGAACTCGGGTTCGACACAGACGTTGTTGATGAAGAGATGGCATTGAAGATAGCGGAGAGTAAGAGAGTTGTCAACGTTGAGAGATTCTTCAAGACCGAGGCCGATGTGTTACGCGCTGTTGTGTTGTTTGACTACGTTGTTATTGGTCAGAACTTGGCCATTACAAGTGAGAAACTCAAAGAGATTGTGAGAACCATTCACGAGCATGGATATCCAACTGAGAAGGAAAGACTCGATGAATTGTCGTGGAGATTGAGGCAGAACTTGGTTAGATTCAAATGATTTCTTCAGGCCCCTGCTGTTTAGTCTTCAATTCTACAGGTCATAGTGCTTAACCGCTGAGTGTATGCAGTGATCTTCCTGGATGGGAGCGTTTATATATTGATATGACGTACTGATCACGTGTCATGGTCTTTGTATATAAATGGGGAAAAAAATTAGATTGCATCGCGCGAAGCATTCTAGTACACGACTCGTTGTCAATCATGTCATCGAGAGTAAACAGTGATGATCGTTGGATCTTCGACAGTACTGCCTCATTAATGTTTGCAAATTACCCCTCTACAGCCTCAACTCCATCGTTGAGTGACCGACTACTGTCACATAATCTATCACAACAAGAAGGACACTGTTTCCAGTCTGTGCTCACAATCTCTCTTTTCAGTGGCAAACACGGGATAGCAGCCAGTGAAGCAGTTGTTCTTTTTTACAAAATGGTGGTTTTTACAGGTACTACATTCATTGCTTACAATGGTGCTTCTCTCTATAGACGACCATCTCCCATTTTCACACATTTCTTCATGTAGATAAAAAGCGTCTTTACTGACTTCAAGTACACTAATCACTCACCAACCGCCTACGTCACCACTGCGTTCGCCAGTCATTTAAGTCCTCATTTTGCTATTACAATAGCCAATGCATCTGTTTCCTCCAATAAATACAGCAATTACCAGCTTCATAAACACTCTTCGTATCAATGTGATCCACGGTTCTCCTTCACTGCCAGAAAAGGACACGTTCCGCACATTTCTCGCAGGGCGGCTTCTAACTATCCACATTAGTTTTTGCAAATACCCAACTGTACTGTTTTTTCACCTCCAGTCAAGGCCTGCTGAAATGGTGTCCTCTGAATTTGTATGATATCCCAGTCTTCTACTGTGAGATGGATCTGCTTACGTAATCCGCAATGATAATGATGTGCGCCTGCGGAATCCTGCAGCTAATGTAAACAAATAAGCTGATTGATTCCTGCATGTACTCCTTTGTTTCTTGCTGATCTTTATTGATGGAAAGCTTTTGTGGACTTGACCATATGGTAGCTCTGACACAGCACAGTTTGATTTCAAGCTTTGGACAACTTCAAGCTACTGGGTTATTGTGTCAAAAGAAAAATAGCGCGGCCATGAGCTAATATATCATAACGCCCAAGCTGCAGAAATTAATGGCACCGTACCGGACGACTAGACAGAAATTGCTTATAATTACCGTGTAATATTATATAAGAGCAGAAAGTTTCCGGCTTTCAAGTAGATGTTCCTTTGTAAAACAGACTCTTTTGCACCCACATCTCTACTGCAGCTATGACCAAAACACTAAAAATACCCTTAGAACCCTTTCTACGTATTATCAGCTCCATTGGGAGTTACGACGTTTTGGCTCTTCTCAATGCACTTCCAGAGCTTAAGTCACTTACTGTTCTTGTAACAAACCATACCGATACCCCACACTTCTTTGGTGGAGTCACTGGTATCAGAAGAGCGTCATACATCAATCAGACAATGGCACCAATGGAGCCTATCCGTCTAGTAGAGGCGTGCATGATACCGAGACTACCTCTCACCTCACCATTTACAGAGCTAGAGATGGCTGCACCAACTCTCCTTGGTCCAACCACGTTTGTGTTCATGCAAACTCATGGATTTATGAAAACACCTGGATTTGAGATTACCCCAAAACTAAGAGAGCTTCTTGATGGTTCACAATGTAAATGGCATATCGGCTATAGCACTTACCCCACCAGAGTTCTGACTGACCTGTGGCTGGACTCATCAAGCGAATCAGAGCTTGTGATTCCTGCCTCACATAAACTACCGTCGATACTCGACTTCAGAGGACTGCATATACCTAGGGGAGTCGGTTTGGAGAGCCTGAGATCTCTCAGAATTGAGGGACTTGTGAAAGTGTTTGGATTGGTCCTCCCGGAGCTAATGCAGCTGTGTATTGTCTTCAAGAACCTGGATAGAAGAATCCGTCCCGAGATACATGATCTGACATTGCCAAAACTCCATGAGTTTAGTGTTCATTACGACGGTCTCATCCCCAAATTATACAATCTACATCTATCCAGTGACATTTCGCCTGATTCTGAGCAGTTTCCAGGGACCTTCAAGCCACGTGTACTAAGTCCTGGTATTGAGCTCACTAATATCAATGCTATGCATCCCATGTTGAATTCTGACGAGAACGGATATAAATATGATTCCTCAAAGGATACAATTCTCACTGCAAATGACTTAGACTTTGATGCCTTCCGTCATCATCCCTTCCTACGTACTATAATTTTGAATGGTGTTCCAGGATTTCTTGCCAAGTTGATTTGGAGGTCTGAAGCTGTAAGCGGCTGCTTCAATTCATACTTCGAAAATATCTATTGGACGATAACACTCAATGAGCCAAGTTTTGCACGCCCAATCTTGATCCCAAGATTCGATGACAGCATTACTCATTACGATCACATTGATGTCTGGTTTAGGATAGGCAAGTCATGCGTAAAACTTCCCATTGTGCTCCACCTCCACAGGTTTGACAATACGAAGCTTCCAAGAGTGAGAACTCAGATCCCATATTACGCACCACCCGTCTTGTTGAGAGAAGCATTACCCAAATACTATAACAGATCTGGAAGCGTGAGAAATTTTGATGTTGATATACTGGTGGATCGAAACCAGGTGAATCTCCATCCACTTTTTGACTCACTGTGCGAGGGTCTCTTAGATATTGAATATGACTACCAAATGCCAATTAGTCAACAGATATCACAGTTCTCAATCATGGCATGGGTTGGGGAGGATAGAGAGAACACTTCACCAGAAGGAGTTCACTGGGGACTGTGTCCCTATGAGCTTCGCCATATGAGAAACGAATCCCTTCGTTGGACCGACATCCAGTGGTTTTACAAGGGAAGATGGACTCGGTACAAGCGTACCAACATTCCTAGTCATAAAGCCAGGTTATTTTGGCATATCGGCTATAATTTGCACCAATACCGTGCACGTCCTCTCCATGAGCGTTAAGCTAGTGCTGTTATTGCTCGGCACTGGTGATGTGTATACACGACTTCCCGTAGTTCTCGTCCTTACCTCACGTAGAATATAACAGCATCTTAATTGCCTTCAGGTGCGGTATTTGCACGCACAAACCTGTGATGAAGATAGAGTACAAAGCACCAGAAGTACCACCCATATAAAGTCTCAACGAGATCGGAGATCTTAGCAAGAGCCTCGGATAAAGAAGAGGTTGGGATCGAGGCAAAGCTGATCAAATCCTTTATGAGGACCGTAAACCTTGATTTTGTGTTGAAAATACAAATGTTGCTTTACCCGGTATCGCTCTACGCGTTGATGAACATATTAATTGATGAAGATTCTGTAAGGCTGCCACATAGGCTCCCGACAGAACCGTTTGGGAAGATGCAATTTCGCATTCAAAAATATGCATGACAGTCCAAGATGTTGAATTATTGTTATGTGATTCATGCAATATATATTGTAAGCAACTTTGATGTTGAAAATATATATATTTGTCGATCGTCAGAAGATCAATCTCGACGATCCCGTTATTGAGGCTTTCTGTAAAGATCGCAATCGTGGCGTGAACGGAATATGGAGATGACGAGTGGAATACGTCTCCGGAGCTGGTTGTCCACTGGAAGTCTTACCCAGCTAACCAGATCACTCATTTTTTCCCAGGTAAGCCCTTGGCTGGGCTGATGCTCAGTTGTTTTTCAAGGGAATATGGACTCATTACAAGCCTGATGAAAACATTCAATTGGACCAGTGAACAAAGGCAGCGTTGGCACTTCTGCGATGATGCTCGTACACAGACCTAGAATAAACTGTTTATTCTTTCATTGCTATCATTCGATCAGCTAAGACCACAGTCTGTCAGACCTGAATAGCCTATTGTCTATGATGCACCAGCCACATACAACATCTCCATAATCGCATTCGTGGGGAGAGGGGTCTAGCTAGACTTGTCTATATGGCCGAGAACGAATATTCCAAACAAGACAGGCTTGAACTACCCCACCTTATCCACCTACTACATCTCGTCTATCCTGTTGTTCAAATGATCAACTGTTGGTTTGATTATGTAAGCACTGTATAGATAAGGTCGTGCGCTTACCGTTCCATGCGTCTGTAATGTAAACAAATACATATACACAAACACAAAAACGCGAACATCACATAAATTCATAGGTGGGCGGCTAATTCACAATCTGATTGACTCACAACTCCACTTCAGCAGAAGCCAGAACTACCCGCTTCCAGCTTGATACATAACAATGGCCGCACGTCATATGGACGATATCTACGATGAAGCTAACGCCACATGTGCGAGCATTGAGCGTTTAGTACAAGAGGCCTTTGTGATTCTTGTTGACGATGAGGATGTCCAGCCCACAGCACTGTTACTTTTCCACGTTAACGAAATGACGCAAAACTTTTTCAACGGGCACGCAGATGCCCAACTTGAAGGCAATATTTTACTTCCACAAGAGTTGCGCACTATGCGTGAGGATCTCATCAATCAAGCCGAAGTTGCCAATGGTGCCGCTGTTTCCCTCAACTACGAAAAGGTGTTTGAGATCTTTTCCGATACTTGCAACTGTATCAGAAAGAGACACATAGCAAATAAGGTTTTTTTAACACACCTGTATCATCTGCTCAGTGTCCCTGAACACACCACGCTTGTCGTTGAAGTCGGTCAGATCCTGAGAAATTTAGACCAGTTGTTCCACTCAGAACTCTTTTCTGAAACCCTGGACCTGTTGAGGAATGAGGCTATTGATGAAAAGCCACAATTTGATCAGTGAGTGCTTCATTATTATATTCTAATGGTGCTGGTAAGGTTGCTATGAAAGACACAAGTTATGATGATGATGATGATGATGATGATGATGATGATGATGTGAGTGTTGCTGAAATTTGAGTGTTGCTGAGATGGTGCTGGTAAAGTTGCTATGAAACACACAGCTTATGATGATGATGATGATGATGATGATGATGATGATGATGATGATGATGATGATGATGATGTGAGTGTTGCTGATATGTGAGTGTTGCTGATTTATCGATGATTATATTTTGCAGATGGGCTATGATGATGATGATGATGATGATGATGTGAGTGTTGCTGAAATTTGAGTGTTGCTGATATATCGATGATTACATTTTGCAGATGGTGCTGGTAAAGTTGCTATGAAACACACAGCTTATGCAGATGATGATGATGATGATGATGATGATGATGATGATGATGATGATGATGATGATGATGATGATGATGATGATGATGTGAATAGATGGAATGACCTTGAAATTCTGACTAGAGGGGATGACGTTGAAACAATATTTGTCTTTATATTATTATGAATCATCTACGATGAAGCTTCGAGTCCTCAATTAAGATTCATACGTAGACTTTATAAGATCATGTTTCTATTCAAAGACTAGCCAAGCGTGAGCTAATTAATGCAGCTCAAACCTACAATGTTCTCATATGTAATAATATATCGCACCAGAAAGGCAACTTCGGACTTTCAAACCGATAGTGATTACCAGGTCTCCATCTATTCCAGATAAGCCCACAATATCCCAGTAGAAAGGAGGCGGGATGACTCAAGACCTAGCATGAATTCAAAGTACATAGCTTACATCAGACCATCAGACTCTGGTGTTTATGAATCCATAAAATAGCATACGATATTATGTTAAACGAGTTCTTTCTTCATCTGATCATTCGGTTATTCTCAATGATGACAGGAATATAACCTTGCTTGTGCGGCCCGTGGGGATGGAGTCAGTCTATGGCATAGTGATTTCAAACGTTGTATGACATGTTGACTCTGGATGTAGTTGTGACCATAAATCTTCATGATTTGTTGTCTTATATTAGATTATCTCGATACAGTTCTTCCCTCAACATCAACAATGTTCTCCAAGTGTATAAAATTAACACCACACTCTTTCCATAGCAAACTGTACTGTGGTATCTCAGAGATACACTGTTTTTTCCTATTGAGTCTTAACTTAGTTTTACTGGTTGATACGGTGCAGAACACCCTTGATTACATAAGCACTGGAGATAAGGACGTGTGCCTACCGCTTTGTGGGACGTTCGACACGACACCTCATATGTATAGAAGAAGGCGGGAATTTAGCTATCGTTAAATAGATTCAAACCACCAATATCCATCATTGTCCAAGGTCTCAACAATTGTAATCCCAGCAAGACATACCCACGCCTAATCATCCCGTCAAACTCTACTCGCATATTTACAATCAGTTCACGAGAAGACGTACACATTTATGCTTCTATCAAGCGGATTTCTGCACAGTTTCATTTTCCCCCTTGACAAACGTTATTCCAACATTCCTTGGAGGCTACCTGTTCTGTAAGCTTGGCATTATACTACGTATGGAAGAGCATATCCGGATCACGGGCCAGCCTTATGATCAAGGTAGACAGAAAATGGCCGCAGTACATGAGCGGACCAATATCAGCTAGACAGAAAATGTGAACAATAGTGAAATATATAAGATCAAATTGCGGCACTTCCAGAAGTCTCCTTCTCGATAACTCTGACTTCTCTGTATCTTTTTGCACCTATGACCAAAACACTAAAAATACCCTTAGAACCCTTTCTACGTATTATCAGCTCCATTGGGAGTTACGACGTTTTGGCTCTTCTCAATGCACTCCCAGAGCTTAAGTCACTTACTGTTCTTATAACAAACCATACCGATACCCCACACTTCTTTGGTGGAGTCACTGGTATCAGAAGAACGTCATACATCAATCAAACAATGGCACCAATGGAGCCTATCCGTCTAGTAGAGGCGTGCATGATACCGAGACTACCTCTCACCTCACCATTTACAGAGCTAGAGATGGCTGCACCAACTCTCCTTGGTCCAACCACGTTCGTTTTCCTCCAGAGCTGCCAAACATCTCCCATCAACGGTTCTTGTATCACCACCAAGCTAAGAGAGTTTCTCGATGGCTCATCATGCAAATGGCATTATGGCTATAGTACCTACCCTATCCGCTGCCCTACCAGACGTGAGTTCCCACTTGGTAATGACGAGCATGCCTTACCCGACCGTGATCTAGTACCTCCAGTCCTTGACTGTGAAGGCCTACATGCCCCGACTGGCTTGTCTTTTGAGAGCCTACGTGCTCTGAGGATTGAAGGTCTTCTCAAAGTCTCAGGACTGTACCTCCCAGAGGTTATGAGATTATCCATTGTGTTCAAGAATTTGGATAAAAACACCCGTCCCGAGATATGCAATCTGATTTTGCCAAGCATCGTTGAGTTTAGCGTTCATTACGACGGCCTCATTCCTAAAGTGCATAACATACTACTGAGAGGCCATAATCCCCACACTTTTGATCATCCTAGACCACGCTTTTGGTTTTCAGACTTCCTTGAACCAGGGGTCGAGCTCACCAACATCAATGCCATGCATCCAATGTTGAATTCTGACGAGAACGGATATGAATATGACTTTGAAGAAGATATCATGCTTACTGGTAGTGATTTTGACCTCAAATCGTTTTGCAGCGAAGGAGTTTTACGTAATATCATCTTGAATGGAGTTCCAGGCTTTCTAGCCAAGCTCATTTGGGCATTTGAACGCAACAGGATCCGAATAAAAACTACTTTTAATAAGGTCCACTGGACGATCACACTCAAAGAGCCCAGTTTTGCACGCCCAATTCTGATCCCACACTTTGAAGGTTATACCAGCGACTATAATCTTTGGTTCAGAATAGGGAAATCTTTTGTGGCTGTCCCAATAATATTGTACCTCCGATATCTTGATGATTCTGAACTATCGCACCGATTTCCTATCCCACAGTATGCACCGTCCAAGTTGTCGAGGCAAATATTACATGAGCGTTATGATGGTAATATATATGTGCAAAGTCTGGATATTGACATACTGGTCGATCGTCAGAAGGTAAATCTCAATCCCATCTTTGAGGCATTATGTGAAGATCTTATCGACATCGATAACGACGATGCTCAGCCTGCTGACCAAGGTCGTGCACAGTTCTCAATTATGGCGTGGCATGGAGATGACGAGTGGAATACATCTCCAGAGCTTGGTGTCCACTGGGGTCTCTATCCTCACCAGATCAAAAGTTTGCGCAGGGAAGCTCTTCGTTGGGCTGATGTTCATTGGTTCTTCAAGGGAAAATGGACACATTACAAGCCTGACAAGAACATTTGGACAAAAGCGGCAAGATCGCTTTGGCATGGGCGCCATAATCCTGTTGGTCGCAGAATATGGGATCTGATTCTTCGACGGGCTGGGTTACCACTTGGAGCCAGGTTGTGACCAAGTAATACGGCCTCTGATGAACGTTGCTAACCGCATTATACAAACTTTGTGGCGTGAAATTTAATCCTGATCTCATCATTTATAATAGAGTGATATTCTTTCTCTCCCCAGTGTACAGCTAGCATATTCAACTTAACTGCCATTTATTAGTGCTTTCCAACACCTAGAATCTGTAGCTGTGAAGCTATAATACTCACATCTGTCGATGTCAGCTGCTTTGGTTTATAAAGCCAACATAAGCCATAGACTTTGGTCTCATGACTCTGACCTTATGAATTCCATCGACGAGCTCATCGTACCCCATAGATCAAGATCGCGGGCGCGCTTTCAATCCCGGCCCGCGCGCCGGGAAGCCATCCCCGATAATTATCGGAGTTGTACAAATCGCCAATGGCGTCGATTTATATAACCATTGAGATCTTATATATAGCGGGAAAAAACTTTCCTGTGAACATTGTCCATTGCTTTCTGGATATTGGAACTCGTACACCGCAAAGATGTCCAAGCCAGTTTACAAGCCAAAGGAAAACCCAACCCCAGCCTATCTCCCTACAAAGGGTTCCATTCTTGATGTGAACAAGGACTTCTACGACCGCATCGCATCCACCGAAGCTCGTGAGCTTATCCACCAAGAGATATGTCCTATCCGTGCCGGTCGTGCCTGGAAAGTGAAGGCAGGATCCATTGTCCGTATCACCACTCCGGAAGGTCCACAGGTTTGTGACTTCAACGTTTGGCACGCTGATAACTTCAGAGAACACATGTGGGCAGCAAGAACTAGACAGCTCCAATCTACCCATGTAAGAAAGTACGACCGTCTCTGGTCCAATTTGCCTTACTTGAGACCATTGCTCACCGTCACTGGTGACTCTATCAGAGATAGATTGGAGATTGACAAAATTCATGACTTGTTGGGAACAAGATGTGACCCATATGTCGACACACTCTTGTCTGGTGAGGATAACGACTTCCACTGCCATTCTAACTTGTACAGATCTATCATTCCATTTGGTGGTAACGAATCCGATGTCCACGATGTGTTGAACATCTTCCAGGTCACAGGCTTGGACGATAAGGGAAGATACTTCATGGAAACCTGTCCTGCCGTTAAAGGTGATTACTTTGAGTTCTTCGCAGAGGTTGACCTCTTGTGTGCTATTTCTGCTTGTCCAGGTGGTGATCTCTCCCTTTGGGACTGGGGTGAAGGTGACGAGGAGACCGACGTTGACATGGTTGACTGTTGCAGACCTCTCGGTATTGAAGTTTACAAGATCACCGACGATGAGGTTTTGAAAGGCTGGAAATCACCAGAAGTTGCTGGTTACAAGGGTGCTCATGGTTTGAAGTTCCCAGTCTTCCAGAGAGAGGAGAAGAAGTAAGATCTACATCAATATATGAATCATATATGAAAGAAAGCGTAAGATCATTAGAGTAAGAAATCATGAAATGACAGTCATTCAGTAGGGGAAAAAAACACACCAGGCAAACCGGTATATTATCATTAGCACATCACAGACGTGTGGTTTCATCAACATCAATAGCTGGAGTCTCCAACATGTTATTTTCTCTCAAAATGTTTTCCAAATTACGGAAAACTTCCTTGTCATCCTGGATGCTATCCTCCAGTCCGTATTGGATGATGGAGAAGATACCGTAGATACCCATTATCGTGGAGATCAAAAATGCAACATAGCCCTTCAACGTGAAACCTTCCGGCAATGGTTTTGGTTGTACGCGCTCACCCTTCAAATCCATGAAGTCATGAGTATTACCTGCGGCATTACCCTCCTTTGGCACACCACCAGCGGTACAGATATCCAAGAAGCCTTCAGGCAAAGCCTGCTTTTGGATAGACAATGGATCTTCAATCAACGTGATGGCTAAACCTTGCTCCAAATGCCAGTCCACGTGACAATGGAAGAACCAAACACCAGGATTATCGGCTTTAAATCTTAATACCACATAACCATTTGGTTCCAAGATGACAGTATCTCTAAGCAATGGATATTTTGGGAACGAATCGTGGTTTTCTGGATCATAAGATACTGGGTCATCGTCATCAAAAGCATCTGATTTTTGAATAACTTGGAAGACATGACCATGCAAATGGAATGGATGTCTGCCTGTGTCTTTATTGTTCACCACTATTTCGATGATGTCATCTGGCTGTAAGACGTATGAGTTTGTGTTGGAGCCATAAATTTGCTGTTTAATGGCATCCTCACCGGCACTCATGACAGTCAAAAGAGTTGGGACTCTTGGTTCCACATACGTGAGGTTGTTGAAGAAAGCATAGTTGATACCATCACCTAAGTTGTCCATAGCAACATCCAATGTGATACGGAAATCGGGTTCATCAAAGAGTTCAATGTCTTCTAGTGGTCTCAAGTTGAATTCGTTAAAGCTCTCTTTGGAGCTGAAATGGTATGGGTTTGGTAGTGGAAGAGACTCATCATAGACAACGTAACTAGCTGTTTCCAATTTCAGATCTGTTGGGATAGCATCCAACATGGTGTTATCAAACTTCTGCATGAAAGCAAAGTTCTTTGTGGGGTCAGACTTGGCTTTGACAAGGACCGAATATCTCTGTGCCACTGCCATGTACAAGTAGTCAACGGTATACGGCTCAACGTATACACCATCAGCTTCAACAATGGTGAACTCATGGTCCTCGATATACAGGTACTGGGAGACAAAGAGACCCATATTGACGATTCTCAACAAGTATGTCTTACCAGCTTCGAAGCTTATCGTGACATTTTGAGACTCATTTATCAACAAGTTCTGTGGGATCGGTTCTGCACCTGTTGGATTGTATCTGTTCAAGAACTCTGGGACGAGCTGGTAGTATTGAGCATGATATGTCTCGGAGATCGTGATCAACTTCTCTTCGTCATAATCGAATGGAGCTTTGTCATCGTGGATCACGAACGCACCTCTCAAACCGTCACCATATTGAGCACCAGAATGGGAGTGATACCAGTAGGTTCCAACTTGGTCGTTTACTGTGAAGTTATAGAGGAACGTCTCACCTGGTGGGATCGGGCACTGTGTGACCATCTGTGGACCGTCCATGTAATTCTGGCCCTCCATGAAGAGGCCATGGAAATGCAATGATGTGTTCTGGTCTTTCAACCCGTTGGTCAAGTAGAGCTCAACACGGTCGCCTCTGTTAATGTGTATGGCGGGGAGGGGCCATTCACCGTTGAAACCGATCATCTCCTTCTCGTGGACACCGTCAGGGTTGGCCTTGACATATGCCGCCGTGTAGTTGAATGTATGTGTCTTAGCAAGCGCCACCGGCGCCAAAGACGCTAGCAAGGCCACTGTTTTGGTGAGAAGCATTGGGAAACACAACTCTTTTGAATCCTTTTGTTTTGATAAAGGAATTTGCTCGCTTCCCGAGATCAAATGACAAAATGTAGAACTGCTGCAGCTTTAAAAGGGTTCATCAGAGCTGCCCGCGCGTGCGCGCCGTGCCAGTACACCCGAATTCGCGAAAGTATGTGATAAACTACCGTTTCGGAAATTCCCCGATCTGGATGCCAGCTGTCATTTCTACACGGGCTAATAGTGCGGGTGGGCCTCCGCATTTGAAAACTGCTGCCGCCAATTGGTGGAGAGAGGAAAGCACTACACAAATATCATCAACAAGTAACCAGACAACCGAACCCAGTACGGCAGTGCTCCGCGATGTCCAGTACAATCCCCTTCTCCCCGCAGAACAGACACGTTGTCATGACGCTTTATCGTCGCTCACTCAAGTTGGCCAGGGATTGGATCAACAGAAGAGACCACTACCGTGTCAAGGCTTTGGAGATTAGAGCACAATTTGAGCTTTACAAGGACGTTGGTAATCCAAAAGAGCTTCGTGAACTCATTGAGAAGACTGAAGGTATGCTTGCCAAGTATAAACACCCAGATCCATTCATTCCACCAACGAGACCAGGTGGTACGAAATTCGAGAGATACGTTCCTCCTTGTTTGGACAAACCACTTCCATACAACTATTGATCTGTCACATCGAACAACATTCAACTTCACCCTACAAACCAGCTATGTGCCGACCTATTTATAAGTCATCCATCGTAAGGGATGCACTATTTATTATTTATTTATCCAATATTTATAACTCATGCCAATTATTTATTTAATGTCTTGTGCAGTGGGCTGGCAAACCCACTTTGACTACGTTAAATCGTATCAGTAATACACATGGCATATCTATTCATGACATATCGACCAAAACATTCATTAGATGTCCATAGCTCACCGTCCATATATTAAATCACCAGCGCTGAGCCCACTAAGAATGAGCAAATTTCTCCTTGATCTTTGAATGGAAGTAATCAATGACTTCGTCCAATCCTTTCTCTTCAACCATCACACCATTGACGAGAGGGACAAGTTGGAATAAACCTTTTTTAGATTGGAAAAGATTACCCTTCATCGTCAAGTCTGGTTTCAAGAAATCGGCACCTTGAGAGGTATCGAATCCGATGAAATAGACGTACTTGCCGTTCTTGTTCTTAATTTGAATACTCATCTCCAAAGTTTGACGGGATTTTGTGTCGTTGTTGTAATAGACAATGGTGAACAGCGACGCACTCTTAGTAACAACTTCATATCTTAACTTCTCGGTCTTGTAAGTTGACAAGTTCTCTGTTTGTGATGACGTCGAGATCTCATTCAATTTGGTGACCAACTTGGATGAATCTTGCAAATACTTGAAGAGATGACCTATTCCTTTTGTACCCAGATAGCTCTTGATGGAAACCAAACATAAGTTGTGGGGATTAGAAGCAGGTAATTCCAACTCAAAATTGTCTTTCAAAGCACAAACTTGATCTCCATACTTGAACACAACTTGATCAAGCTTAACGCTCATCAGATTCATTTTCTCCAATTTTAGATAGTTAATCAATTCAATGATCTTAGCTAATCTCTCCAGCTTTGATACAATGTTACCCAGTATTGAACTTCTTCTAAACTCAACCACTTCAAAGATCTCAAACACACCAGATGGGTCGATAGCGAAGTCTTCCAATGTCAGACTGGTATTCAACTTACCTTTGAGCTTCACCAACATCGTTTTCGTTTCTGGTTCAACTTTGAAAGTCAGATAAAGAACACTGGACGTGTCTGGTATCTTGATGAATGTGTCGGTTTTAACCAGAATGGTGTCATCCTTGGAAACTTTGTAAACGGATCCTTGCAACTCTTGAGTGATGAGATGGATCATGATTTTCTTTGTAACATGATCAACCAATGGTTTAGAGGTCTTGTAATCAAATGAGTCAATGCTTAGTTCTGATGGGGAAGAAAGAGACCACTGGCCAAGAACAGACTTGATGTTTCCAATGAAACATTTCACTTTTGTATCAATGTATAAGATGAGGAACCAATTTGAAGGCCATTCTTTCCTTGTATAGAACTTCATATTTCTAGTCAATGAATAAGCCTGTTCTTGTTGGAAGATGGGTGATGGGAGCTTCTTCAGCTCGTGCGGATTCAACTTGATCAATTCATTCTGGATCCAGCCAGTGACAGAAAGTATTGTTGAAATCTCGGAGAATTTTGTGTCCATTCTGATAGCTTGCAAGTTCTCGTTGATATTTTTGAAATCATCCACGTTGAGTTTCTTTAAAGCGGTATTCAGTGTTGGAGTGGTGTTCTTGAAGTAGAACAGACCTGTGAGTTCATTGATTTGTAACTGGGACTTGTTGACGGTGAGGTCATTGATCTTGCAAAGGATGAAGGCAGAATGTCTGTGGTAAATATCTCGTAAAAACAAACCAAAATCATGAACTTCGTTGAACGTTTCGATGTATTCTCCTTGTCTAAACCACTTGTAGACCACTTTATTAGTCTTTGTGAGGCCAATCTCAATGTATGAATACTTGAACACGAAACTGTTGACCCAATAATGAACGACAATCTGGAATTTCTCTGGATGATACACGTGCTTGATGTTCTTCATTGGATTGAGCTTTTGATGAATCAGATAAAGCTTCATGGTGTTTGTGTAGTTTGTCAACAATCTCTTCAACTCTTGGAAGCCAGATGTCCTTAATGCCTCGTTACAAACCCTCATCAAGTGTCGACTTGGTTCAATGTCACCAAATGTGAATTCAAAAGATATGAGGAAGAACGGTGTGTTTTCATCGACGGTGGATACTTGTAAATTGTAATCCTCAGTGTAAATGTAAATTCTTCCATCCTTGATATCGTAATTTGTAAACTCTTCCGGTAGGTCATCAGCAAGGGCAAACTTCATGGATAACACAATATTGAGATCTTTAAGTGTCTGAAGGATCTTTTTCGCTGATATCTTGGACTCAATGAAGTTATGCGTAGGCAGTGTGGGTCTCCCATTGGTGTATACTTCGAGAGCGGTGATCAAGTCTGGATTGGGGAGTTTAGCGCTCAACAAGCTCTGGTTCAACGATTTTGTAGCCCATATCAGGTTATTGAAATGCGCTGTCTGCCCTTTCAACCACACCAATATATCGATAAACTTGGTGAAGTCATGAGCAGAAGTTTTGGACCATTTGGTCAACACATAGAGCCTCACGTACTCTTGACGCAACCTCACAATCAACTCCAGTAATCTCTTTTTCTTTGCCTCGTTGTTAGGCTGTGTTTGTATCACTTGTTGAAGTTCTGTAAACGATGACTCGGCGAATTTTCGGAGGATCTGGGAAAGAGGAATGATGTTTTGTGTGATGTGAGGGATCTCTGGTGGTGTATCAGTCGTTGCGAGCTGGGATTGCTGCTGTTTCAATGGAGCGCCATCCATTTTTGACCAGGCGGTATGTGAAATATGCAAAGGTATGAAGGTTAAGGTATTAGATGAGCGTCCAGATCCCAGAAACAGTGAAGTTCACGGGTCCTTCCTTGATGATTGTGTGGGGGAGAGAGACTGGATGTGGCTGGACAATCGCTTTTCAAAGCAGTTCGTAGATTTGGAAAAGAGGAACCAATACGGTAGTGAAGAGGGTTAAGTACACGTAGTCTGGTGTTCAGAACAGTCTCTTTATCCAGTTTCCAAGATCCAGGAAGCGAATTGTGGATCAAGCGCCGTTGTTTAAAAAGTCAGAGCTTTATGAAGATGTTCTCGAAGCACTGTTGTTGATCATTTAACCTTTATTTTCGCGATTGATTATATGCCCGTGTGAAATGACAGATTTTTTTAGTAGAAAACCATATGAGAAGGGGATCAGCGGAGAGGAATTAAATATAAATGCATATATGTAGAGTGGGTGCATTCTGAATACACGTAGAAGTGGCATACTGTCACATAATTACAATAGAGGGGATGTCCTGGACAATTGACCGCGGCAAAATAATTCATATGAGCGCGTTTGTTTTGGGCCCCGCGACTTTCCAGGACAAACACCGAAGCCCCGGGAATACTTTCTCCATCGCACTTTACAAGATTGAAAGAACGAGGTTGTGTTAACTTAAGACAGGTTCAGAAAACTACCAGAGATAACCCACTACTGGCCCCTTAGTAATTCTACTCGCTGCTTGGCCTCCAATTTCTCGCCAACGGTTTAGTTGCTTCCCCGCCGTCTTTGTTTGTTTGTTGTTGTTGTTCTTGACTGCATATAAACAAAAGCACGGAGGCAGTTTCAAAACTCTCTAGAGACGGCATCGTTCAATTACACATACAAGGCTGTCAGAGCTACTTGAATTGCCTTACAATGTCAGAGAACAGAGAACATGGCACTCAACGAAGCGGAACACAGGCTACCTCCCCGACAAAGAACATGTTCCGCAAGATGTTTGACTCACAGGGCTCTCGCCTCTCACGACCACAGGCCTATCCACCACCAATCCCACTGAACACTCGTTCGCCAGACTCGGACGGCAGCGTCACCTCTCCCAAATCCCCAGACTTCGACTCCATCACCTCCCTTCCGACCCCTGTTGTCGGCGACGCGTCCTCAGCCTTGTTACCAGGCTTTGCTCCACCAAGAGGCACGTCGTCGCGCAAGAAGTCCTACGGCGCCCTGACTTCGAGGCCTTCCGTTATGGAAAACAACACTAGCAACGGTGGTGGTCTTGGTTCATCTTCCAACCGTATAGTTTCAGAATATGGCTCGATGAACTCCCTTGATCGCTATTCCAATGCTTCCAAATCCTCTCTTCTAAACCCACGATTGAACGGAGCACCACGCTCCCCTCAGAAGAGAACGGTATCCACACCGTTACACGAGCATCCAGAAGGTCTTGAACGTGAAGAACCGGCATTCCAGGAAGAAGGTGACCACCCAAATGATGTGCTATACTCAGGTGTCGATAACAATGGCAATAAGCACGTGTGGCGACAGGTCAAACAGTTAGGAAGAGGAACTTTCAGTACCGTTGTATTGGGTGAAGCCATTGACCTAACTACACCGAGTGACCTTCGAAGAGTGGCTATCAAAATTGTTGAACTCCCACAGAAAACGGATATACGTACGAGGGTGGAAAGCTCACTGCGAAGAGAGTTGGACGTGTTGAAGGCTTTGAAACATCCATCCATCATCAAACTTCTGGCACTGGGGTTGCACGACAATAACTCTTGTATCATAACACCATTATGTGAGGGCGGTGACTTGTTTGAGCTTGCTTCTAAACATAGAACTTTCTTGAAAGCTGGCACCATCAGAAGGATCTTCGCAGAGATAGCATGTGCCATCTCATACCTCCACAAGCACAACATCGTGCACAGAGATATCAAGTTGGAAAACGTCTTGGTCAACATCCCATTTGAGAAACTGGTCTACATGGATCAATTTGGAGACTCACCAATTGTCACCGTCACAGATTTTGGTCTTTCAAGAACCATCGACCCAGAGAATCCATTACTTACCACGCGTTGCGGTTCAGAAGACTATGTCCCTCCTGAGTTACTCATCGGTTTACCTTACGATGGAAGACAGAGTGACAGTTGGGCACTAGGCGTCTTGCTCTACTCAATCATGGAAGGGCGTCTACCGTTTGACCCACCACCAAACAAATCTATTAGGGCTCGTTCAAGAGTTGCCCATCGCATTGCTAGAATTGAATGGGCTTGGACTATGTTCGATGATGAAAATGAAGGCACATCTTGGAAAGGTGAGGATTGGAATGGTGCAAAATGGATTGTTGAACATCTGTTAGTGAAAAGGGATCAAAGAATCAGCTCTAATGAAGTTTGTGAAACGGAATGGGTAAGTGCTATCCTACCTGATTGTATCAGATTGGCTTGATTTTTAATGTGCTAGTGATGTGGCTCATTTAATACTGTGGCGTTTGCAGGAAAGAGACATTATGTTTTGCTTTGCTTTTATAAGTATCAAAGTTGTAGATTCCAAGATATAGGTATTCACCCCCCAGATTCTTCGTCAAACCCTGAGCCTGGACATGCAATACGGACTATCACTAAAGTCACGTGCATCTCCCCCCCCTGTCCGCGCTAAAAAAAAAAAAAAAAAAAAAAAACACGACCTGCATGAGGTAAAACTCCTATTGATCTTTGTCGAAACTCTTTGCAGACCAGGGTCTATGCAAGATAATCATATTTTTTGTCTAGGAGCAGATGGATTATGAATATGACTTCACTTGGTCTTAATATCACTGAGTTCATATTCTTCATTAAAATCTCATACACTGATCAATTTGACTCTAGTACTGTTTGCCGGAATCTCTGACAAGTCTGATACAAGACGGATGGAAGGGTCGACGTGCATTGCACTCGTTTGATTTTAAAACGGCTAGTACAAATGACAAATATGTTAAGACACTCCTAACTAAATCATGCTCTATTCTTTGGATTGAAGGACACATCGGCTGCTTCTGCTTGCGCTAAATTCTCCTTTTCGCCAGTGATCTGAATCTTCGCCAGGGCACTGTTTACTTTTTGTGTCACTCTCCACTTTCAGCAAAATTGGACAATCCCCTAAAACATCAACACTAGTTCGCCACCACCAGTACAAAGCATTCGTTATAACTTTCTAGTCTATCAACATCATTTCTAACTAATTGAAGCAAAGTGCCTCATACAGCCAGCAAAAGGCATTCTTTCGTCTAATTTGTTGCCAAAATGAACTTATTTGCCGTCGTGTTCGGTTCCTTGCTGAAGAGCCTTGTCGAGTGGATGACTCTCATAAGAGAGCAACTTGAAAGAGATTACACGGGCGGTAAGTTGTGATTCAGTCCCTGGTTGGCTCGATCTAAGCTGATTATCCATTTAAGATCACCGATTAACACTCAAACAGCACCTAAGCACATACAACCGCCACCGCAGCAGAAGCCCCTTGATGAAGAATACTATGACTATGACCGAAATGAGCTCCCACCACCATTTGATGAGTTCACAGACTACACCACAATCACAGAAACATCTGTTGCCCATCCTTGCCTGTCCGCCTTTGCCTGTGTTGAGACCTCCCTCCACGATGGATCCGTTACTTCAGATGAGGTGCTTGTTGCTCAGCATATTCAGCTCTTGTTGAACAAACGAGTGGATTACTTAACCTCCAAGTTTCCTGATACTATGGACCCTCATGTTTGGTTTCAGTTTGCCTCTGTTGTTCTTGGTATTGCTGCTGTACTTGGTCTTGTGTTCTACAAAAGTGGTATATTGTTATCGCAACCACAGAGCTCTATCCCATTCACACAACTCATTGACGTCTTTCACGATTCTGATAGCGAGTACAACTCCTATGGGGACGAAAGTGATGATAATGACGCCGATACAGGTGCACTTTGCCTGAATTTGTCAAATCATGGAGATATCCTGTTGCGAGAGCTCTGTAGGCTTTCAGAGACAAACACTATCACCAAATTCGACCTCCCACATGATACCATAAGCAGTGAAGAGAGCGAATTCATCAATAGGAGTCTTGTTGATGAATCTCCGACGTCGGTTGCTAGTATGGAATCGCCTTTGAAGAATGCGGAGCAATCACCTCTACCTCAGAACTTTTCACGCTTGTCGGATGAGCTTGAAACCAGTGGAGAAGTCGAAACTCTTAGTTTAGATGAACTCATCACAGATATTGGTCCGTACACCTTGGATTCTGCAAGTGTTTTAGAGGTTGAAGCCTTAGAAGATAGTGAGCAGAGCTCCGATTCTCATGAGCTCACTGTGTGTGATGGTGATACCTCCAAGGTCAAGGTGATGTTACGTGTTACTAAAAGACCAAAATCTGCCAGTTTGTCTGTTGTTACTGCAACTTCTCGGCGCCAACGTCGAAAGTCTTGTGGTGATATCACCAATGAAGTCAACTTCTGTACTGCTGATCTTGAGCCATGTCTAACTAATATGGATTGTCCTTCGATTATGACAAATGAGCTTTTGGATTGCGCTACTGACTACTCAAGTGATAACCTTATGACTTGTGATACAGAACTACCAAGTGCAGCTCCAGTTGAGATTGAACACCAGCCAACTCTTCAGGATAGAGCTTTGAAAAATCTTGATTTGAACGGTCGGGTGAAGATATCTGATGTTGTTGAGAGCATATCTCCGAAGCCAGTCATCCATTCATCTTCCACTTGGAAGGTTTCCTCCAATCCCAACAGTCAAGATGACGATGGCAGTACATCTGGTTCTCATACTAATATTATGAAGAATGAGAACTGCAAAGCAGACGATAATCCAGGAAAAGCCTCACCATCGAAGATACCAGTTATTCATCGTGGCCGGAAAGTTGTGCATCGTGCTATGAGGTCTCCAAAGACGTCTACGCGTGTTGATTCCCCTACTATTTCTCCAATGGTCCTGAAATACTTCTTCAAAGATGATATCAGTGCTGCAAGTGATAATGATGATGATAATGAGAATGGTGAGGAATTTCTCTGTGCTGTTTTTGGAAAAGATCCAGTTATCGAGATATCGGAAGAGGAACTTAACTCATTAACTCCTGAGTCAATCAAAAATTTATTGCAGCTGTTTGAAGGTCCGGAAACCTCACTGAACTGGAGACTGAGATACGATGCCCTTGACAAATTGATTGGCCACATTCGTCTTAGAAGACCCGTGGAGCACTACGATCTCTTCCAGGAAGAGATCATGCAACATCTTGAGGATATCTTGCTGCTGGTTCAGACGTCTCGGAGTAAGCTCTTGGCTAAGATTGTGATATTTGTGAGGGACTTGGTATTCTTTGGAACCCAAATAGCGCTGTCAAATGAGAACTATGCGATTTTGGTTCACTTACTCGTGCCATTAACTAGAGATTCACAGGCCTCAAGACATATCAGGAACTTGGCCACAAAGTCATTATGCATCATGCTTCAAGCGATCACAACGAAGAGCTTGATCAATAATTTCACGTTGGTGTTTGGATCCGTTTTAAGAGAGAAGAAGATGAAAGGAGAGAAGTATGCCTGTCTTTTCATGCTAAAATTCTACCTCCTCCACAACCGTAAAAGGATTCACAAGAAGGATATCAGACAAATCATTTTGTTGATTGCACCATTTGTGGAGGCCCTTAGCATTGATGCTTTCCCGAAGACAAGATCTGAGGTTGTTGAATTGTATTTGATTCTCCTGCGTTTGGTTGGAGACTCGACGGAATTGAACGAGTACTACAATGGGCTTTCGACATTCCTGAAATCGCAATTACCCCGCCCAGATGATGGATCGCCTATAACGTCCGATCTTTGCTAATATATGCACTGTTGACAGCTAAAGACCCTGTAGAACGGCATAAACCTGTTTTTAGTGTCGGGCCGTTAAGCTGTGTTTCTGTGGCGCTTATTCTGCTCTTTGAACCTATTATTTCAATGGGATAACACCACCAGTCACCCCACACGACCATCGTCACCATATACAAGCACTCATGAGAACTTCAAAAACATAACTTATAGAGAAAATAGCTGGATCTGTTGTTTGTGTATTTTCGCGGGGGTCCCGGCCCTAAGATTACCCCAGATTTTTTGGTTTTTCATTACTCCGTGAAAAATCTCCAGATTTCCCGCCCGCTTTCTCGCGTTGTTTCGAATCGCTGCGAGAATTGGTGCGGGCTCTGGACGGTGCATATATAAACAACGGGGGAACCCCAGTTTTTGAACTGTAGCTGCTCTCCCACAAGACCAATTGCAAGAAACAAATGTCCAATAACCCTTCCGTCATCCTCAAGAAGGTCAACGAGATCGTCACCGAGGACCGTCCGGTGCCAACCATCACCGATGACCGTTACGTCAAGATTGCCGTCAAGAAGACTGGTATTTGTGGTTCTGACGTCCATTACTATACACATGGTAAGATCGGTTCTTTTGTGTTGGAGAAACCAATGGTTCTCGGTCACGAGTCCGCCGGTGTCGTCGTTGAAGTTGGTAAGGCTGTGACGAGAGTCAAGGTTGGCGATAGAGTTGCCATTGAGCCTGGTGTTCCATCAAGATACTCCGATGAGTACAAGACTGGTAAGTACAACTTGTGTCCATGCATGGCTTTTGCTGCTACTCCTCCTTATGACGGTACACTGGCTAGATACTACCTGTCTCCAGAGGATTTCCTCGTGGTGTTGCCAGATAACGTCTCTTTGGAAGAAGGTGCCCTCGTTGAGCCATTGGCCGTTGCCGTTCACGCTTCCAAGCTCGGTGGTGTCAAGTTCAACTCTAAAGTTGCTGTATTTGGTGCTGGTCCCGTTGGTTTGTTGACTGCCGGTTGTGTTAGAGCTCTCGGTGCCACAAAAGTTCTCGTCTTGGATATCTTTGACTCTAAGTTGCAGATGGCTAAGGACATTGGTGCTACACATACTTTGAACTCTCTCAACGTCAAGGACTTCTCCAAGGAGGTCAAGGAGTTGCTTGGTGAATTGCCAGATGTTGTCATCGAATGTTCTGGTGCAGAGATCGCTGTTAAGAACGGTGTTGAGATCCTCAAGGCTGGTGGTAACTTTGTCCAGGTTGGTATGGGAAAGGATAACGTTAACTTCCCACTCGGTAACTTTGTTGAAAAAGAGCTCACCATGAAGGGTAACTTCAGATACTGTTGGGGTGATTACCAAGATGCTGTTGATCTCATTGCATCTGGTAAAATTGACGTCAAATGTGTTGTCTCTCATAGATTCAAATTCAAAGACGCTAAGGATGCTTACGACAACATCGTCAACAACGGTAAGGACGTTGTCAAGACCATCATTGACGGACCAGAGGATGACGAGTGAAGTGAATACCCAATAAATCCATAGAAAACATAGCACTTTTTTCAATTCTTTGATCTCAAATCATCTTGTCTGTTATATTATTCATCACTTAACATACAGCATAATTTCATCTTTATGTGCATGTATCAATATCCCCCATTTAACGACTGCACGCTTTATTGTATGAAGTTCCTAATCTCTACAAAACAAAACACTGTAGCACTCATGTAAACACAGAGAAAAACATCTATTGCAAGTGAATATTACTTAGACAGCCTGATACTTCAACTCGTCCTTGTACAAAAGCTGGGAAGCAGTGTACTTCTCACCAGGAGAAAGGGTCTTGAAATCATGGACATAACCTGGCTCAATACAAACCATGTTCTTGAAACCGTCTTTAGGTTGGAAATCGCCCATACCTTCAGACTTCTTAATCCATGGGTTCCAAACGACGACATCTGGGAGACCTTCCCTCTTCAAAGTGTGAACTGGATGACCCAAAGCGACAACTTGGATGAGCTTGTTCTCAGGGATCTTTTGATAGATTCTATCAACTTCCTCGGTGAATGTGACAACAGGCAACTTCTCCTCGTAGGTCTGTTTCAACAATTGATCGTAGCAGATCTCACCTGGCATGTTGGAGACCAAGACGTCCTCAATGTCGTTGACCTTCAAGTATGTGTGGAACAACCAGTTGAACTCCCATGGGTGGTTATCGGTGTTCTCAATGTCAATGGTGGTCTTCAAGGACTCCTCGGTCAATTCGATAGTGTAGATCAAAGTGAAGTCATTACCAGGCCATTTGGCCAATGCCTCTGGGTCAACCTGTTCAGGACCCAATGCGAATTGAACCGTTGGTGGGTTCTCCTTAGTTTGACCAAGGAACTCCCATGTAGAGTTTCTAGCAAACCCGTGCTGTGGCAAATTGGCAGTTGGACCAGAGTCTTTCTTACCAAACACTGGGAACACCAATGGGATACCACCACGGACGGCTTTGGTTCCATCGAGCTTGGCACCTTCGGATAACCAGAGTTGCTCCTCTCCGTCAAGAGTCCATGACAACACATTGGCACCGAATTTGAGGATGGAGACCTGGGTCTTGGCGTTTTTTGGGTGTGTGATCACAACACGGTCGTCGAGTTCTTCAATTGGCATTTTGAGGTTAGAATATGTAGATGTATTGAAGTGGTTGTCGGTGTAATAGGCTCACTAGCGCCCAGCTTCATCTTTTGAACCCGGCAATCGCGAATTTTGCAAGTGACGTATTCTCTATCAAACTTCTATACTACAAACGTGTTATTCATCTTTTTGTCTTTAGTATGCATTATTAAAACGTTACGGGTATTCAGAACCCCCTTTGAAATGATATCGTTAAGTTTGTTAGAACTGAAAATGTGTGGAAATGATCTGATTGATCCGATCGGATCAATCATCTCCACACTGGCTTATTCCCCGTCTGTTGTCTAAGATTCATCGAAGACTTCATTCTTGGTAATGAACCCATTGTCGAGGACGAGGATATGCTGCTCATGGACTGTTGTGGACGAAGCGTCTGTGTTATGTTCTTATTAGAGGACGACCGTTGGAGACTTGATGCTGTTGGTTTCATGAGGTTCTTCATCGTTGTAGAACATGGTAGTTGTTTAGCTGCGGTTAGCCTTGAAATGTTTTGTGATATTGACCGTGATTGTGGGATAGAGGTTTGCTTCATAGACATTGTAGAGGTGGATTTGTGTAATGTTTTTGATGTTTCACGGAGATTGGCTTTAGATGGAGACCTTGGGATACGTGAATCTTTGTAATCCGCTGGTGGGGGTATGTTTATCGTTGGTTTAGTATGTGGTGTCGTATTGGAAATCTCTTGACGACCAGTTGCCGTTCTTCTTCTCTTAGAAGCGCTTCCGAGGATGGAAATACTTGAACGCTTTGTGTTTGGATCATAAGATGGAACGTTCTCCTTTTCCATCTCAACTTCCTCCCTTCTCAAACTGGACATACTGGACTTAGATCTCACTGCGGCGTAATGATTAGAGATGGATTCCATCTTCTGGAACTTATTACGGTGTAATGAGTTGAATCTTGAACTTCTGGGACTTAACACAGATTTCTTGTTGATATGACTGTTGCGAACTTTGGTAGCAGCTCTCTTATCAAGCTCTTCGAGGACCTTGTTACTGAGCTTCTTGCTGTATCCGAGGTTCTTGCACTCTTCTTGCAAAGATATCTTGCCAGAAGTCATATGGTCCAAGTTTGGGTACAAAGGTTGTTGTAAACGGGACGGTGAAGTGAAGGTGAATTCTGCGGCACTCGGAGCCATCAAGCCCTGGTGCTGAGTATTATCCATCTCGGGCTCCTCTGGGATCGCCCCAGGGAAGCCACCGGGCATGTTGACGTTCATATGGGAAAGAGGAATGTGAGGTACGGAATGTACACGCACTCTGCGACTGTGTGGATAAGACTTTTTTTTGAAGGGAGAACAGTGCTTATCTGTGGATCCAATCACTCAATGAGACATGAACTTCAAACTCTGTGGTTGTAAAAAGAGTTGTTTAAGAGCTTTTATAAACTGAACTTCTTAATTCGACCTTTAACTGCGCTGCTTCTTTGGCTTTTATTACCGTTACAAAGGCGGAAATTTGTAAACAAAGCCGATCATCGATCGCGAACAAGTGCGCGAAAACTGTTGCGCCTACCATATATTGGTAGGAGCACACCCAGCATAGCAGCTTTACAAGTTAATCAGATTTTAAAGGGCCATTCGAATTTAATAGTACATATTCTCGTCATTTAATCTGGTTATGATCAGGTCTCTTTTATGGGACAAGACAACACAGACTCATTATAGCAACAGAACACAAATAGAAAGGACATAAGCAACGTCACACAAGTCAAAAAATATCAACTTGTAAGATACACTTGACAAAACAACGGTAAAGAAGAGTCAATGATCTGGAATAAGGATACAAAGTGGTAGTACAGTGTGTACCAAAGCTTCATAGACCCATCCAACAAATCAAGAAAAAAGTGTAAAGAGATATAAAAAAAGAAAGTAAAACAGAATAAGCAAAACTTGATTGGTGTCAAAGTGTCTATGAAAACAATACAAAATCATTTCCAGTTTTCGTTATAGCAGAAATACAATTGGGGGGCATCAAAAAGCAGAAACAGCAAAAGAAACGTACAACCATGTGAGAAAATCATTCTTGAGTCTCAGCAGCCAATCTTTCACGACGTTGTTGTTCTCTTTCCATATTTTGGTTCAAGAATGACAAAGCCTTCTCAACAGATTTCACTGGTCCAATGAGTGTGAATGCTCTAGCACCATTAGAGTCATCTTCAGCGGCAATGGTGATTTGAGCACCAGAAACTTTACGGATCTCTTGAATTCTTGAACCTGCTTTACCAATGAGACAACCAACCATTTCACTTGGGAAATTGACAATTTTTGTCACTTCGGCATTACCATTTGTTGGAATTGAAGAAGGACCAAAATTACGTCTTGTGTTTCTCGGAGATGGGATGTAATACGTTGTACCTGTAGCACTGTGGAAATCTTCCATCAAACAACGAGCAAGGATACCAGAGGCTTGTTGGATAGATTCTGGGGTACCTTGCAATTCGACGAGTCTCTCAGAGGAGTTATGCAAGAAGTCTTTGGAGGCAACAATCTTAACGTCGTACTGCTGTTGAAGAGCCTTGATTCTAGCACCTTGTCTTCCAATGATGGTTCCCATTTGAGAGTTTGGAATCAAAAGTCTCAAGCTGGTGGTGCCCTCTGGGCCCGGTGGTAAAAGACGCTTCAATGGGAAATACTGGAAGGTGAGATCGTCAATTGGGGCAGAAACCATAGCATGGGCGATGAGTCCCAAAGCCTCAGCGGTGGAATCGATTGGTCCTGTCACGGTGAGAATACGGTCTGGGGAACCGTGAACAACTTGTGTAACACCAGCCTTGACGTTGGTCTTATCTCTAATATCGGCGATGACGGCACCGTTCTTACCGATGATGATACCGGCCTCTTTAACGGAGACCAGAACACGGAAGGCTATTATGGCGGTGTTGAGTTCAGCGGTAGGGAGCACCGATGTGTCAATCAGTGAGTCGGAAGTGGTGAAGTTTGTGTCGAATAACGACTCGGAAGCGGCGGATTCTGGGGCACTCATGATGTAATAGTTGAGAAAAGGTACGAAAACACTTCTAAATGTTATACAAAAGGAAGAGGAAGATGAGTTTTTTGTAAAAAAGGGTGAAGGAAGGGGGGGCAAAGCGCGCTGGGGAGGAGGGAAGAGTTTTTGAACGTGCGTTGGGGAGAATAATTGGTACGACGTGAACTGCTGCTTTTTTCTCTCTTTCTTTCTGGAAGTCTTTACAGGTTTTGTTAAAAACTTTTGTTTTGTCTGTTGTTCAAGTTGGTGTTTTGCAGGTAGTTTTTATAATTTATGTTTTGTATGGGGAAAAGGAGAAGCTGTGCTTTTTTTTTATATATTAAAGCGGACCAGGCGGCAAATTTTTTTGCGGGCCGCGAAAATTTTTTGCGTGTCGCTGACGTAATCACTGACTAAGCACAAGCAGGGTCTAATATTAAAATGAATTCATTCAAAAAGGTACTTTCCATCGTTTGATGAGAGTCGAGCTCTCTGTGAACTTCCTTTGGGCATTTGGGTTCATCATCTTCACAGTTCGTTCGCCCGTTGTGTAGAAATGTTCTAGTGAGTCTGTCTCTATGACTGGCAATTCTGGGGTATCATCCTTGTCACAAAGAAGCGCATCAACGGCAATATGGACGTCCCTTTCTTGGCTTGTGACAAGTTCTTCCTCTGTGCTGTAATACAAGAGGTCTTCCCCCGATGCCTGGGAACAACATTTCAAGTCAATGTGTTTAAATATCAAATCCTTCTTAGTGAACATACCAATCTCCTCGATCATCATCGAATACGTCGCAAACTCATCCTTACCATCCCCCACTAATGTAAAGCTCCCCAAGTTTAACACAGACGTCACATCCGGTGGTAGTATCTCGGTGATGTATGTGGGAGGATATTGGTTAAACTCAAGATCGGGTCCTTTAAGACTGAACCTCATCGTTCCTAACCCTCTTGTACTTCGACGGTTAACCAAAGCAATTTGGAATGAGTAGTTCCCTGGAGCCAACTTGATATCTCTCACATATAGAAAGCTATTAGCCGTTGAAATTGTCATTTGCGATGTATTCAAATCGAATTGTGGAAGTGCCTGTGACTGAACAGCAACAAATCTTGAATCAAAGAATAGCTTCCTATTACGTAGAAACGACAATGCGATCCACCATAAGGGATCTGGAGAGACCAATTTTTGTAAAGCACCATTCCAAAACTCCAAAGTCTTGAGATATCTCCTCAAGAATGGCTCCAATTTATGAGTGGCTTGATAAGGGAAGAGATGGAGAAACTCATGTTTACAACTGAGGTTATAAACGAGGTAAAACCCTCGGGAAACAAACCTCAGCTCGGGAGCCTGCTCCAGTATCTTGAGCTTGATCTCTGTCGGTAATTCATTCATTTGTTTTCCTTTGTAGTAAAGATGACTTGTTTATAGCAAATGTAAATGTAAACATTGAAACGTGCGCCAACCGCGGGGCAAAAAAGCGGACAGCGAATTCTAAAGAACTCTATGGAAAACTAACATTTTACCACTATAACAATTGTTCAAGTTTTCATTAGTTTCCAATCAACTAACCCATCACATAAAACACCAAAACAATGTCAATTGCACCAGAAGGTATGTGTTTTTTTTTACACTACAAACAAATGAGCGAAGAGAGATGAGAACTCCCTATTGCCACCGACGAATCAAGAGATGGAAGAGACTAACAACAGAGCAGTTCTTTGGGCCCAGAGATCCAACGCCGATGATGAGACTAAGAACGTTCTCTTCATCACCGTTAAGATCCCAGACTCTACCAATTGTAAGATTGATCTCACTTCTACGTCATTAAACGTTGAAAGTGACAGTGAGGACTCGTCTAACCATTACAAACTTTCAATTGAATTCTTCAAAGAAATTGACACGAAGAACTCCCATCATACTACAAGTGGTAATGCTATTAAGTTTGTGTTGCGTAAAGCTGAGAAACAAGAGGAATTCTGGCCAAGACTCACTAAGGAGAAAGTTAAGTATCACTACATCAAGACCGATTTCGATAAGTGGGTCGATGAAGATGAGCAAGAGGAACAGCTTGATGAGGAGGATATGATGGGTATGGGCGGTATGCCAGATATGAGCGCAATGGGCGGTATGGGTGGTATGGGCGATATGGGTGGTGACATGCCACCATTTGATCTTGAGGCAATGGCTAGAGAGAACCCACAATTGAACAATTTGAGGGGTCCAGATGGTCAATTCGATTTCAGCAAGTTGGCTGCCGGTCTCGGTGGTGGCGATTCTAGTACCGGTGCAACTGAAGGTGATTTCAGTTCTTCAGATGATGAACCGGAGGATGCCTCTACTGCTGATTGAAAAAAAACTCATGTGTATAGCTAAATGGATTTTCATCTACAGAAAAAATTGGCATCATCTAGTTTACATTTCATGCATATGGAACAACTAACCAACAACGTTGTTGAAAGAACCCTCCTTCTCCTTAATCTCATAGAAAGTTGGGCCAACGTCATGGTTACCATGGTAGACCCAACCGTCTTCAGTGATGTGATACAAGTTGATAGAACCACCAGAGTAAGCATCTCTATGAGCAGCAGCGAGAATGGAACGTTTACCCAAATACAAGGCCTCTTCCACCGTGAGGTCCCATCTAAGATTAGAATCCAAGACACCGTAGGCAAAAGTTTGACCCGAACCGACACAGAACACATCACCTTTGAGTCTTGTACCATCCGAGTCGACATAGAAGATAGTTGGACCTTCCTTCTTGGTGTAACCACAAATCATCGTACCCATTGAAAGACCCATACCTTTATACTGATACACCAAATTACTCAAGATCTTAGAGGCGGCAGCAACGGAGATCCTCTCCTTCTCTCTCAACTCGTGTAGACGACACTGTGTTCCGAGCCATGTCTCCCAGAATTGACAATCGGCAGCACCACCGGCCATTGTACCGAGGAGCATTGGGTTGATCTCAATGACTTTCTTCACGGTTTGAGAGGCGATCCACTGACCAGCGGTGGCACGCGAGTCGACGGCGACAACGATACCTCCTTGGAAACGGAAGGCGAGTGTTGTGGTACCGTGGGCGATCTTGATCTTACAATCTGGGTTCTTGGAATCATCTGTGTGTGCTCTAAGGAACTCTGCCGGTTGTGAGATTGGTGGCATGGAAAGCGATGGTGCCAATGGAAGTTGCACTCCCGTGACGAAGTCCTGTTTGAGGTCTTCTTCCGAGCCCAATGCTCTGAAGGCAGAAGACTTATGTGTGTATTTGCTTGCAATGGCCTCCATTATCTGTGTCTAATTGATCTGTGTATGTATTAAACAGGTTGTTTGTTGACTTGGTGGCGCCTCTTTTTGCCACTGGCCAAATTCGCGGCGGGTCGCGCTATGATCATGAAAGCTATATAGTATATACGTAGTGAGAGTTTTTGTTTCATAGTTGAACTTTAGCGACGCAAGATAGAACTTTGACGGTGTCGTAGCGTATGACCGGGGTGAAGGTCTCCGTACCTCTGTGTGAATCCCTTTGCCACTATTCGTGCTTTTGCTTTGTATCCAGCATATGAGCTCTTGTGAGAGAAGAAATCAAGGTGTTGAAGAATCTCACTAGAAGCTCTACTGATACATAATCATCATGACCATGTGGGATGCTCGTTGAAGTTCCTAAGAACAGATAGTAAAGCATCACCGGGTCATGAAGATCATTTACAAAATTTCCAATACGACATTTCAGTCTGTTTGGCAAACAAACAACGTAGCTATACCCTTACAATATGAGGACATTATACAAACTTTTTTTATCGTGTCATTTGGTTGCAAAAGAAGTTATACATTAATTATTCCTCAGCATCGGTATCGGAATCGATATCTGTGAAGTCTTCATCCTCTTCTAAATCACTTTCGTCGTCTTCCTCTTCACTATCATAAACTTCTTCACCATTAACCATAGCCATTGCACCTGCGATAGAATCCTTCTCTGGGGCAGGGATATCATAGTTGACTTCTTCAATCTTTGGTGGTTCTTTAACTTCCAACACGATAGGCACATCGATATCAGTGGTAAAGTAATCCAATGATTTAATCACAACACGGAATTGGAATTGTCCAATTTCCTTTGGTGCAGGTTGTGATAATGGGATTTTGAAAGTACCAACTTGAACTTTCTTGCCTTCTTTAAACTCATCAAGTGATAATGACAAGTTCTCCAAAGATAAATGTCTAGAAATCACTGGTGATTCACAAATCTTACCATCTTTTTGTAAAATGACAAATGCAATATAACCGGATTGTCTTAACTCTGGGAAATATGGTGCATGTGCAATTGGTAATAATGGTTGATCGAAAACAGATTTGATTGGATCTTTCAAATACTCAAAAGTCTCTTCTTCTTCAAGTTTTGAACTTGCAATTGAAATTTGACCACGTTGAGTTGGAGATTTAACCAAAACTTTAACAACGATATGAGCTTGAGATTGTGGAGTCACAACGGAATCACCTGGAACTCTAAACTCGGCCTTGATGACTTCTAATCTTGGGATCTTGGAGGCAACGGAAAGGGTCTCTTCCAACTTAGAATCATCCTTGATACCCAATGTGGTCTTCATTTCATCACGAGGTAAAGTGAACAACTTACCGAGTCTTAGCACTTTAGAATTTGTAACCGCTGTGGAATCAACGTGTGGTAATTGAAGAAGCTCATTCTTTGGGTTAACAGGTAAAGCTTGGATGAAGTGTTTCAAAGTGGTGATGGCCATCAAGGACATTTCTGTGTTTCTGCAACTTGAAGAGATATCAACGAGACCATTAATCAACGTTGGAACGATGGAGACAGCAGTCAATGCATCATCTGTGAGATTTCTGTTCAAATAACTGTTGTACAAGGCAATGATATCTTCGACGGATTTACCTGGTAAAAGAGACTCATATTCATGAGCAGCAGCAAGATATGAGATGATTGTCTCTGGTCTAACAGTTTCGGTGTTTTTTTGATTCAAGATTTTCTCGGCAAACATGTTAGCAGTTGAAGTCAACACACCTTTTTTATTCATCTTCTTAGATTGGCTCCATGCGGAACGCACCAAATATGGGATAAAGAATCCAATGAGAGCAATGTAAAACACCAAGAGAGCCGGTGAAGCGGAACCTTCAATCAACCATTTTGGTAAAGCGATACCGTGTGTAGCAGGTTGTGGACCATCTGGGTTACCATATTTCTCATAGTTCTCTCTGCTTGCCTCATCGGTCAATGCCTTATAAGCCTTGGATATGAGCACAAACTTCTCCTCAATTTCCTTCATCTCTTCTTCGGATTTGTTTCTAATCTTATCTGGATGGAACTTGATAGAAAGTTTTTTGTAAACGGACTTGATCTCCTTCTCCGTAGCACCAAACTCTACACCGAGCAATTCATATGGGTCGAAACTTTGAGCAACGGTGAGTTGTTCCGTTGTACGGATGGTATAGATGAGGAAAGCGATGAGAGCCCATCCAACAACGAGAAAGATGTTTTTCTTCGAAAACAACGAAGCTTTTCTCTGTTTTTTAGCTCTGAACTTACGCACAGACTCTGGGACACTTTTCTGTTCAATTTCAACGTTATCCGTTGTTGTCTTATCCGTTGAAGAAGTTGAAATTGAAGAGTATAGAGAATGGATGGTGACAGGTAACACCGTCACAGAGGCCACTGCAAGGGCAAAGACGGGCCACGTCTGCGAATGCTCGTCGTAGTCGTAGCTCGAGTTCATCACTTATGGTATTCCAAAACTATGAGCTCTGTGTTACAAAGTAATTGAAATATAAATAAAAATATATATAAAAAAAGCTTTGTGGACACGTCCATCGAAATCCGCGCCCAAACCGCTCACTTTAATGACACGTTTAAAATGGCAGTCCTTCTCATATTAGTGACACGTGTAAAAATGACAGTCTTCTCTTCGCGAACTCGTTTTATATACATTGCAGTGTTTGTATGTGTAGGTTTTGTATGTTGTATGATTATCTTTATTGTATGGCATACGGCGTTGGGTCTTTTATAGATATGATCATTGATATGTGTGCAAATGGACTGTACATAGATTATAGAGGGACATATATTAAGGTAAGTCACAAATACGTATGTAGGTAACTCTTATATATAGAGATCTCATGGATCAAGCCCATTTCCCAAAATGGGCATTCCCCGTTTCCAATTGAGTAAACTCATCACATGTCCCAAAAGGGACGAAGTTAAAGGCGCCTCCTCTTTGTCTTCACCGCTGTTTTCGACGCGTCGACGCGTCATATATATGTGATTACACACATGGCCCATTTTTTTTTCACCCATCCTCCTTTATAAAGAGGCGCGTCGCGCGCGTCGCGTGTTTTAATTTATATGCAACGCGTTTGATGAAAGCATTTGGAAGGCGTTCAAAGGCGTGTGGGAGAAGCATGTAGAAAGGGGATGTTGTTCAAAACTTTCGGGGAGAGGGAGAAGAAGATGACGCGTGTAATGCTAAACTGTGAGACAGAGCGTTAATGTGGTGCAGTTATTCAGTTCATGTCTCTTTAATACAGCGCCATATACAACCCATATTGAAATTACATAATGAAACAAGATGAGTCAGGGAAGTGAATGAATCCATCATATAAGCATATACAATCGATCAATTAGAGGCTATTCTATCTATTAATGATTGAACGAATGAATGAATAGATAGATGAGTGAATACCCCTGTTCCTGGGAAAATTGTATGGCAGAGATCTGCAGTGCGGTCGCGTAGGTGAAAAGTAAACAAACGCGGTGGACGCGACAAATGCAACACACGCGCCTTCACGTACTCCATTTAGCTCCTGTCAGTGCCCAAACATATAAAGGAACAAGCTGTTGCTCATGAGGCCACCTCAGGGCCGGGCCACCACAAACTCACTAATTAACCATATACACAGAGAATGTCCATCGCCATGTCCCAGTCAAGACCAGCACTTCCTTCCATTAAGTCCGAGATTGCCCCAGTGGCTGACAACATCAGATCTTTACCACCGCTTTCGTCTTTGCTCCAATCGAAAAGCTCAGATTCCTCATATACAACAATGCCACAGAAGACTCTTTCACCAAGTTCAATGCCAACTTCCCCTTCTAATTCGTGTTCCACCGACCCTCTTTCCCATAAACTCTCGGATGCACCGGCAACCACTATGAAGACACCCATTAGATTGCCTTCCTTTGACTCTTTACAACTCGAGACAACAGTGAAACCTTCTTTCCAGAAGTCTTTCAGCACCAGTAATGCACCATCAATGGGTTCTTTAACAACACCGGCACCACTTCCTTCGTTGCCAACACCTCATACCACTGTTTCCAAAGATGATCACTCAGAGCAGGCCTCTATTCCAAGATCATCCGCTGAGATCCAGGACTCCCCATTGGTTGAGAAAAGATCATTTGCCTTTATCTCTCACTCTCCATCCACTTTCCCACTTCATGAACCTGCTATCGACAACGCTCAACTTGCTCGTCGTAAGAGAAGAAGAACATCTCCTGGTGAGTTGGCCATCTTACAAGCAGAATTTGCTCTGGGATCAACTCCAAACAGAGCTAGACGTGAAGAGATTGCCAATAAGGTCAACATGACTGAAAAAGCAGTTCAGATTTGGTTCCAAAATAGAAGACAAACGTTGAGACGTCAATCAAGTGCTGAAAAAGAGGTTCATCATTTACAGCCACTTTATGCCCCACCACAAGCTCATCAAGCTGTTCCAACTCGTGTCATTCCAATTGTCACTACACCATACCCACAACCAATTGTTTTCAACGCTCCATTCCCACCACAGGCAACAACGATCCCAACTCAACCAACTTTCATTACCCATTCTCCAGTGATTCAACACTCCACTTCTTCTTCTTCTCCACCACAACCACAACAAAGTTCATCTCCAAACTCATCCAATGCTGCTCCTATTACCCCATCAAGACCTCCTAGAGGCAAGACTTCACCAACAACATCTCACGGTTCAACCATGACTTTCCGTCTTACCAAGAACGAAACCACACCAGGGAAGAAGATGACCCCATTGACAACATCATCACGTCAAAGACAAAAACCAACAATGAAAGTGAATTATCAACCAACGTCATCACCAAATGATAAAGAAAACGTTTCACCACATTCATCACCGGTTAAAAGGGAAAGAGTACAGACAACTTTACAAAGTCCAAAAAGGGTTGCTTTAAAAGAGTTAAGTTATGACAGTGGTGCCAAACCAAAGGATAATGCTATTGCCAATTTGTTAAATTTGAGAGGTCCTTTGTGATCTTATTAAAACCTAATGTGTTTATGAAATTCAATGATATGTGATATATATTATACAAGGGGGGTATTATGTAGACACGTTATGAACATCTTTGGTAATGTCAATTTGATCAGGTTCATTAACACCTGCAGAGCACCGTCTTTGACAGTCATAAACTTCCTTCTCAGCACATTTCAACACTTTCATCTCCCTAGCAATCTGATCCAAAATCTCATCCTCCTTCTCATAATCATAACAGTCATTACCGTCACAGTTCGTCACGCCTTTCAGTGTCTCGAGGATACGTAGATATGATTTGACATACTTCAGTTCACCATTCGTCATATCTTCAGCATCTTGTAACTTCTTCTTCTCTTCTTCCGACGTTGAAGGGAACGACTTGATCTCATTCAACTGCGATTCCAACGCGCTTTGACGTTTTTGCAATGATGGTATCGTCACGGAATCGACTTTCGTCAGTTGTTGATTCGGAGTGACCATATAGATGTAGTCCTCCATTTTCTTATTAAGCTTAATTATCCTATATGGAATCAGCTTATGGAAATATGGGCCATTTGCTCGGCTTTTATATATTTTTTTTTTCCTGTCTCCCCGCAAAGATGCATAAAAAGGCGCACGATTGCTGTTTAAGGCTGTGTCATGTTTAGCGGGCCGGGCCCGGCCAATATATAAGATCTCGCCACTTTTATGGATCGTACGACAGAGCATTACTTCCATATAACCTTGTGTTGGTCATATAGCTTACTATGTGTGTTATATAACGACAGTATACTTATTTTATCTTTGTAGTGTTTTGGTCTTCAAGATGAGGTGAAAAGTTTTAAGCGCAAGCAATCTCTATATTGCAGTTAAACTATGTTATCTCACGCATGGCGCATATAATGTTGGAGAAGCTCGTGTATATGTCATCAGCTAGACCCATCACCCTATAAACGTCATCCTTCTATGTGAATAATCTTTAATAGGGGTTATATAAGGCCATGTATATATATGCCTGGCTATGACGTCATTTGTCTTAGGGCCTGCGTTTTGGTTTGTATATAACTTTTGTTTATGGCACAAAAAAACAAAGCACATTCTTTATTGAATGCTTTTGATAGTATAACCTAACCTAATACGTCCTATTTATACTTCACTTTGAGCATTTTTGAGCCATTCCTGAGGAAACTGGCCTGGTACGGCCACACTCACCACTCTGTTTCCATAGCTGACTCCTATTCCTTAGCATAACAAAGATGTACAATTGAGCTTGAAGTCAATAAATCGCATATATTTAGCAACAACAAAAGTATTAAAAAAAAAAGTTCATTCATTATTTTCTTCCTTCGGGACTTGGACTCTTCATCACTGTGTCTTCAACGGGGGAATTCAACGTACTAAGAGTCTTTAAAGCACTCTCCGTCATAGATCTGTTAGTGGTGTTCAACAGCGTTGGCCTCGATGGAACTGGTGACATGCCACCACTGACACTATCCAATCTCTTATTAAGCGAAGAGATTTCTTCAGTGGATAACGATTTCAATTTGTAAGCCTTCTCTTCAGATGGGGTACTCCCCGGTGAGCTGTGAAGGAAAGGTTGAAGACCTTCACTCTCAAGATGTTTGTTATGTGGATTCATGGAAGACATCTCTTTCAACTTGGTGACATGATGGATGGTCTTAGCAATCGTTTGGATCAAAAGATTCGGTTTCAAAGGTTTGGAGATATATTCATCCATCTGTGCTTGAAGACATTTTTCACGATCACCAAGCATAGCATGAGCGGTGAGTGCAATGATTGGGACACGCACAGAGTATGGATCAATAGGATTTATCTCCTTCTCCCATTTTCTAATCTTCTCAGTGGCCTCAAATCCTCCCATGATTGGCATTTGAACATCCATCAATACAACGTCATAACGATTCTTCTTCACGGCTTCGAATGCCTCAAGACCATTCTGAGCCACAGTGACTTCATGACCATACTTATTCAAGATTCTCACAGCAAGTTTCTGGTTAACAAGGGAATCTTCAGCGAGCAAAATGTTGAAAGATTGTGGAACGTCATCTTCACTTGGCACAACTCTTGATTCCAATGCAGGTTTCAAATATCCAGCCAAATCCATCTTTGAACAAGGCGTGTTACCATATGACTGAATACCCAAATCGAGACAAACTCTCATGTTCAAATTTGGTAATTGTGGATGTAATAACACGAATGGAATGTACTTAATCTCTGGTAACAATCTGAGTCTATTACCCATCTCGATGGAGTCGATGATGATGACATCATATTTGCAAGGTTCTTGGAAATTAGCAGCCTCAATGGAGTTGACAACTGTTGGTCTCAAATTCAACTCTTTCAAATGTCTATCAATGGCCTCCATCTGTTCAGGGGTGTGTTCAGTGGATATTACTAAGATCTGATGCAAGTTGAAAGTTAGCAACGTGTCAGATTTGTTCAAAAGTTGTTGTTCAGCAGGTTTCACAGCAATGGTGAAATAGAATCTCGAACCTTTACCATACGCTGAAGTGACCCAAATTTCACCACCCATCAAATGGATCAATCTCTTAGAGATGGAGAGTCCCAAACCGGTACCACCAAACTTTCTCGTTGTGGAACCATCCGCTTGTGTGAAATTTTCAAAGATCAAGTCCAGCTTGTCTTTTTTAATACCGATACCTGTATCTGAAACACAGAATTCCAAAACCAACATATCATCAGCGGGTGTTTCCGAAGATTTCACCAATGTCGAAGAATCATTACCAGTGACATAATCGCTATTGGCAATGGTGTCTTTGATTTGTCTCTCCAATGATTGTGTAGCTTTCTTCACGCTAAGTTTCACATGACCTTTGGAAGTGAATTTGATGGCATTGCCGACTAAGTTCAAGATAACCTGTCTCAATCTGAATGAATCACCAATCAGATAGTCTGGGAAAGATGCATCTGCTTGATAGATAAGATCCAATGGTTTTTCAATAGACTTAACAGCCAGAGTCTTCAAGGCATCAAACACGGTGCCTCTTAGTGTGAATTCAACTTGTTCAATTGTCATTCTATTGGCTTCAATCTTGGAGATATCCAAAATGTCATCAATGATGGTCAACAAGGAATTTGCCAAGTTATGCACCGTGGAGAGCATTTCTCTCTGGTACTGCGTCAACTCTGTGTCCAATGTCAACTGTGTATAGTTCAAGATACCGTTGAATGGGGTTCTCAACTCATGGGAGAAAATACCCAAGAATTCAGATTTGGCACTGTTGGCCAACTCTGCAGCTTCTCTAGCAGCGGTGTTTCTCTTGATCGATTCTCTCAAGTTGTAAACCATTTGATTAATCTTTGTCTTTAAAGTGTCCATCTCACCAGAGGCTTCCACGGTGATGAATTTGGTGAAATCACCATCAGTGGCAGCAGCGGTAATCTGTGCAAATGCTCTCACCTGTGAGGTCAAATTAGCAGCCATGACGTTGACGTTGGCGATAATCTCCTTCCATAAACCATCAACATCCGATACCTGGGCTTGAACACCGAGTTTACCTTCGACACCAACATCTTTAGCCACTCTTGTAACTTCCGAAACAAACACTTGCAACGAGTCAACCATCTTATTAATGGTGTTTTTCAACTCAAGAATCTCACCTTGGGCAACGACGTTGATTTTTTTGGATAAATCACCATGAGCCACCGCCGTTGTAACATGTGCAATAGATCTCACCTGGTTTGTCAAATTTGTAGCCATTGCGTTAACATTGTCGGTCAAATCCTTCCAAGCACCTTCAACACCGGTGACAACGGCTTGGCCACCAAGGATACCTTTAATTCCGACATCAGTGGCAAGACTGGTAACCTCGAGGGCAAATGTTTGTAAAGAATCAACCATTTGATTTATTGTCACTTTCAATTCCAAGATTTCTCCTTTACAATCAGCAGTGACTTTCTTGGATAAATCACCTCTGGCAACAGCCGTTGTGACATTAGCGATGTTTCTCACTTGATTTGTCAAATTGGTAGCCATTGCATTGACGTTATCTGTTAATTCTTTCCAAATACCTTCGACACCAATGACAACTGCTTGACCACCAAGTCGACCTTCGACACCTGTTTCTCTAGAGACCCTTGTCACTTCAAATGCAAACGTTTTCAACTGTCCAACCATTTGATTGATGATGTTTTGCAATTCCAAAATCTCTCCTTGAGCATGGACGTTAATCTTCAAGCTTAAATCACCATTAGCAACACCTCTAATCACTTCGACAATTTCACGTACTTGGTTCGTTAAATTCAATGCCATAACGTTCAAATCATCGGATAAACTCTTCCAACAACCTTGAGCATCGGGGATTTTCACCTGACCTCCCAATTCTCCATGTGCAACTTCTTCAGCAATCTTTGAAACCTCATTGACGAATACTTGGAATTGTCCAACAACGGTATTGATCGTCATCTTCACGGTGTTGATCTCCGGATCGTCCTCTTCCTCGTTGAGCGTCACCGTCTTGGAGATATCACCTTGTGAAATGGCAAATAGCACTGAACTGATCTCTTTCAAAGCGAGTTGGAACGGTCTTTTGCCATCTTGAAGCGTCTTAATGGTGGATTCCTGTTGTGTATGGTGTTGTTTCAGTGCTAGACGTAGAGTTTCCGGGTCTGAATTGGCCAATAGCTGCGAAAAGGCCTTGGGGTCACCCACATACGCTATGATATCGGGCACAGACATTTTGTAAAAGGGCTTTTGGTTCGTAGTTTGTGAGATGGGTTGTTTAATGGGGAGAGAGGCGAAATCAGGGGTAAGCGAGGGACAGAAGCAGCACTGCGAGTGTGAGTGGTAATGGGTTTGTGTGTTTGTATTGGACTCTGTGAATGCTCTGTTTGTTGTTGTTTTGTATTGAATTTGTAGGAGGTTTTCCTTTGTGATTTCGTGAATTTGTGTGTGTGTGTGCTGTTCCCGTTTGCGATGACGTATCTGGCAGCGGTGCAGCGGATCACCGAGAGGGGCAGGGCCCAATTTTTAAAGGGGTGCACTTGGTGTCCGGGTGTTTGGGGTTTCCTATATATTGGATGGCAATTATAATAATGGAAGATATACAAATATCGCATATAGTAACATTTGTCTTATTTTATATGTCATATTAATATCAATATTGCGCCAAATGTTTGTCCGCGTGGCAAGGCGGTTCAATTTATAAGCTAGCCGATATGGGATATGGGGCAAGCCCGCGCAGTGAACATGGGGTCCTGTTAGGGCAATTTTACGGCGAAATATGATATTTAATTGATTGATAAAGGTGTTTCGGTATTGTTCTATTGATTGGTTTCATCAAAACCTCATTAAAACGTGCGGGTGGTGGAGCGCAGAAAATTTAGTCACCTTTAAGTAAGTTTGAACTGTTGAGATTGAAAAAAGGAGATGGTGTTTCAAAGTTCAATCCAAAATTTTCTATATTTTATAATTACTTGAAAATTCATATAACTCGTATATATGACGATAACTATACATATATATATAATAGCCGACTTCAGGTTTTCATATAACCACGTTTCAGTCATATATATTGGAAACAACGCCTCCATGTCTTATCTCCACCATCGACATGACCATCCCTTATGCAACACAACTACTTTGTAGCGTACCGGCTGTTATCTCGCGATAAGCCCACATATAAAATTACTTTCTATGCTGTTCTATTGTGCTTTCAAGTTTGGCAGCACGGGTGATGATCATTACATTAGATCTTGAAGTTCTATATAACAACTACAGAGTACACTTACATAAGCAAGTAAAGCAACTCATTGCATGAAAGGCTTGCTGCGGCTCCGGGCCGTTGTTTCCATTCGGTATATCCCACATGGCTATATTATCTTAATTTCCTATATAGTAAAAACGTTATATAGAAAAGAACATTATATATTGATTAATCCATATATATACGTCAAGCTGTTCATTTCGAGAGGATTTTCATTATATATATAACGGAAGTTAGCTGTAGTGTTAACTTCTAGTATATATTCGTGGCGGGGTGGCGGGTCGCGCATTTGGTTGCTTATATCTGCGAATTATAAAATTGACATATATATTTATAACTCTATATAACATATCAGTCACAATATATAACTAATCACCAAACTTTCACCAACTATCAAAATCCCAACTGATCAACCGTCAAAGGCCAAGATTAATTGGACTAAATCTTCACAGATAAACCCAGTCAACTTCCTAGCCTGCTGCACTGCATCTGCGGGACTCGAATCGTCACGACAACCCACTCTAACCGTCTCCTCCCGCCTCATACGTACACCACTTAAAAGCCAGCCAGTTGCCACAGAGATCGAAACATCCCCCATCTGTCCACTTCACTAACAGCATCAACAAATTAGTAAAGATGGCTCCTTCACGGCCAGTAACACCCGAAGAGCAGATCCTCGCAGTCTCCACGCCGCCTGCGATAAGCATCTCTCATCATTATACACAACTCTCCCCGTTGCCCCTGAATCCACAGGACAATAACAAATGCTTTGTCTCTCCCCTGGAACATCATACTTCAACTTCTACCAATGTGACTTCTTCCTCTTCTTCTTCCCATGATGACGTTGCCCTTGTTATCTCACAGAACCTTCCAGATGAGGCAGAGACACTGGTATCGTGGTACATCGATCAGTTAGAGCAGGACCCTCTCCATTTCAAAGACTCTTTATCATCAGATGACTTGAAAAGGGTATTCACCAAGTGTCAAACTGCACTACGCCAATATCGCTTCCAATCTACACTTTACAAACTTCAGAATGATGAAGCAGAGAAGAGAAATGCAGTTGAAACTGACCTCATCAAGAGACAAGTTGACCTCCTTCTTCAATCCCCATTCCCGACTCCTCAACCACAACTACACCGCCATTCTCCACCCATGAGATCATATACCCCTACCAAGCTCTCTGTTGATGAGACGATCTCCACTCCAAGAACCACTGCAGAAGCACATCACCATCACCATTCCCGTTCTAAACGAAAATTGAAGCTCGTTGAAAGGATATCAATGAAACATCCAACACCTACAAAGAGAGAATATGCTGATCATATCAAAGTGTTTTCCCTGGAGGAGAAGTTGTGATCCCCTTTCACATTTCCTATCCCCTTATATCCAATATTTTGACATTTCCCTTTATTTGCTATACAATTGTATTACTACTTGATCCGGTGCATCTAATCTTTTTGTACGACTATGACATGTGATTCAATGTTCCTTACCCCCTCTTTTGCTAATGACAATATACCCATAACCCTTTGCTAACTCTTTTATTGCTTAATTACTTTTAATATGTACGTGTGCTATGATATGATCTACAAGGGGTTGTAGCCAAGGGAACCACTAGTCACGGCAGCCCAATACAGACGCCTGATAGCTGTATATATTAGTCCCCCGATCCCCTGATGAATAATGACACGTTCATATTTAAGTGGATTGGTAACTATTGATCATGTCTAGGATCCTCATCTCATCGGCCCATAATGACGTCCCATCTCATCTACACAAAACAATCCTTCATTTTATAGCTTTTACTCAACATACTTAACAACAATTGATAGACACGTACCATAAACAACACCATATCAACCAATCATCACCCTCTTCTTTGTTTTGGAACAACACAGAAAAAAAAACACAAGGGCGCGGCGCATGGACACGTCATGTAAGTCCTATTGATCTACGGATCTCCATTGCATATGACTTAGACATCATCCACGCCGGTGTATATTGAAAATGAAAAACTCATGTCTGACAAATTCCTCTTATATTACAAAAGAACATCTTGGTTAGACGATAACATATCTTGGTACCAGTCTTCGGGGTTCAGGGGTGCGTGGGTACAAGGTACAGTTATTCCCGAATGCTTATATTAATCACATGAAGGTGCATTTAGGGGTTGCGTTTTGTGGATGAGATGTCAAACGGCCTGTCAAGTGTGATATACATGGACCAAATTGGAAACTACCAAGAAATGAGAAAAAGCAGACGACTTGTATATAGATGTATGTTGTGCTGAAAGACAGCAATGCAGGTATATGAACATAATTTAGGGAGACCGGCTCTCAAATGTGATGTTCGTTTGTAAGTTGACAAAAAGGAAGAATTGAAGCAATGAGCGAGGAAGAGTAAAGACTTAGCATTTCAGAAGAAGGAATTAACCAAGGTTACCAAAGAACGCAAATTGTAAGCAACATGAATGATTATGACTTTACCAGATATAATCATGGGAAATTTGGAGAATCAAAGAGAGAACCAAACCCATTCTCATAACCATTCTTGAAAACAGAAGCCAACTCAAGTCTTTTCAAGATCTCCAGGACTCTAACATCCTCGTTTTTTGGAACAAGCTTTAACTTTTCACAAATACAACGACTGGTATTGGCACACTGTTGCGAAAGGATAAAATCAAGGTCAGCATCTGTGTTCTCTTTATCCTCTCCTTCGTACTGAGTAGCGTCATCATCATCGTCATCGAATTCATAAATATCAGCAAGCTCAGTCTCAAGAGAGCAGCTTGGACCAAGATCCAAGCTTTTGGAGACGCAAGAGTTGTGTCTTTTCATCGAAGAACCATCAATACTCTCTGCATGTCTCTTAACACCAACACCATTGGCAAACAACGAATAACTGAAATCCTGTAACCATTTCAAGTTCTCAAGTAAATGTGGTAATGTATCACTGCGTGCGATCTCTGACTTCATCTTATAACTGTGGAAAGTACAAGTGATCTTGTTCTTGCAAGGTTTCTTTGTACGAGCTGTGAGAACCTTACAACGGAAATCTGGATGGTTATAATCAAAGATCTTGAATCTGGATCCTGGGAAAATGCTTTGCATGATTGTTGCATTTGGAATATATCCTGTCATTGATGTTAGTAATTCTGTACCGAGTCACCTGTAGCCATCATTGTCATCATATTGAAGAGAGAAGAGAGAAATGGCGTTCATGGTATGTGAAAGGTATGTGTCATCATGACCCAAACGCAACCAATGAAGCCAGGGGAGGAGAACTGGCGAGCAAAAATAGGTAACGTATAGTCACCAAGAAACAAAAACGAACAAAGAACAAAAAACATAGCAATGTAACAGAGAGAAAAAGAGAAGAGATAAAAAAAGCTTTAACAAAGCAAAACTTAATGAGCAAAGACAATAAATAATAGCCACAAAGAGGTTCTGTCACATTCGTTGAAGAGGTAATATCACATCATTGACTGATCCAGAGTCATATCAGACATCTTAAGAACAAGTTTTTAGAGGGTATCACAAGAGACAGAAATGTACTTACCTTCAATTGGAGGTGTTAAGTGTGTTATGGGGAATCAAAGCATGTCTGAAGACAGAGGTTGCAGTTGGTTTGATCCAAGCAAATGACATCAAGGTTCATAAGCTGAGGGGTATCATCAAGGCCAGAGCTATGTATTGAAACATAATTGTAAGGGTATCAGCCAGTCACTTCCTACATGTCGTTTCTGTCATTTCTTCTTAAAAAGATATCAGAAGACAGCGAAGGCTCTCAAAGAGGTCCTGAAGATATTCAAAGTTTAGCTTACCTGTAGTCACTCTTGGACAGTGATCGGTTGTTGGGAATGAGTTTTCTTTGTGGGTGTCTTTGTTCGTTTCTGGTAGGGTATAAGAATAGCTGGAGAACATGTCCTCCTTGAATGTGATCTCTGTATTAGTGTTTTCAACGGTGATGTCCTCCATCATGATGGTTGTGTCACCCAGAGAAGAGTTCCCATTGGACTCCAGTGGGTGTCTATCAAGCTCAGCTAGTTGCTCATCAATCTCAGCAAAGCAGACGTCATTCTCCTCATTTTGAACCTCGAAGTCTTCATTCTGCTGAAGCATCAATCCATGGATATCGCCAACACTGGCAGATGTGGACTGGTGAGTGGAAGAAGCGCTGGAGACAGAGTAATTGTTGACGAAATCAGCAGATGGGACGATGAAATCCTCGTTGAGCTCAAAGTTCAAGTAGTCTGTAGCATCAAATGGGAGCTTTGGAGCTAAGTGGTAAACTGTTAGTAGTGGGCGGCTATTTCAATAGTAACGAATACACTCACCTTCAGCGGTTAATTCGAGGGAGAAGAGCTGTTCACCGGCAATGTCAAAGTTGTAGCTGTCTGCCAAGGTCATCGGTTTGCAAGACTTATTAGTGGTAGCTGTGTGCTGAGTATTTGAGATAAGGAGAAGTGATAATCGAAAAGAGCAGTAAGTGTATTTGCTGGAAGATGGGTTTACTTTATAACTGCACACGCACAATCGTGATCCAGAAACGGTACGAGTCACACGAACGGCAAGAGGAAGCTTGTTCGTGTGGGGAGCTTCTAACTTCTCCTATTACGAACCTTATCAGCTAATAACTTCTCCGCAATTGAGAGATTGCCGTTTAATGCTAACAGCCGCTTCAAGAGCCAATATGATCAAGCGTTCGAGATGGCAAAATCACAGGGAAGTAACACCAGTAGAGAAAACATCGCTACACAATACGAACAGCAATCTTATTTATCTTGACACCTAGAAGGAGCTGGTAGTGTTGAAACTCCAGATTTAACTTACTTGAATAGTAGACCCTTCAACCAAGTCTTCTAGTCGGTTAGCCGTGCCTCAGGGTTTGGTCATGGCACATGATGATTGTCATGCAGGCCACTGGTTACTCGCTGCAGGCGGCGGAGACAGGACCCGCCTTGTTATCAGATTCCGATCAAGATCCAAACTGTAATATGAACATGCTTTCAGTCTCTGTCTATGCTTTAAGCACGTGCTACAAAGGCGTATAAGGGACTACAACGTTGAAACTAGATATCCTGAAAGATCCTGGTCGGAAGAATGCTTCTTATACCTAAAGCGTCTTGTGATTTTTAAAAACCGTATTATGCTTTCAATTCTCCCAGTTCACCCAGTTCCGGCCGGGTGCCTTAAATAACAATCCCGTGCTAGGAGAAATACATACAGTGCACCCAGAGGAAATAGTGGGAGTAGTCCCTCTTCCGATGGGACCAAAATAGTTTGTACCGTAGTCCAGCCGAACAAAGCTGTCATAGAAGTTTGCGTATTGTGGTCAATACATACAGTCGTTCAGATCGTTTGACCTTTGTACTGACTCTCTCACAGCTTCACCTGAGAGTTCAACCAAGCTCATGTTTATCATTATTCTGCCTATCTCCAATCCCTGTGGTTTGCTTTTAAAGTGCAGCAGCAGCTCTCTCATGTGTGAGGAGCATACCCAAGATTGTTAGCGTCGCGGAAGTCATGCAGTTGCTGTGCACTTCATGCATACCGATTTACGAGTGCAAGTTGTCTTCATGCACCACTAATTGATAACTTCTTGGTCTCCTTGAAGGCGAGGGTGCGAGTGAAGAAAGCTGTGGAATTTTGCAAATCTACAACTTAAATCTTCACCAGTAAACTTTCCCCAACTCTCGTCGATTGTTCGTTAGTCCCATTTACGAATTCGACAATAAAAAGGTCATCAGATGAGTGTGAGTGTGAGTGTGAGTGTGAGTGTGATCGTGAGTGTAAGGTGTGAGTCTGCCAGATAATTGGACCGAGTCTCATTTCATCATGACCTTACTGATAGGCACCCACGTAATATGCGGTGATAATATGCAATCCCGAGATCAACCTCCAATGGAGAAGAGAGCTTGTCTTATTTTGGAAAGGTACTCTCGCCGCGATAGAATCATGTTTATAACTGCTGGAGTGTCCAAACCCCTAACGTATGCGTCTTCTGCAAGCAATACAAGAGCTCACTTGAGTTGGAACGGGTTATCAAACACGGCGTAGCCCTTATTGACATGAACACATGATCCTTATATGCTTTGTGTGATCAATTCGGTTTGAAATGAAGGAAGATAAATCGACCCTCTCTCTCTAACTCAAAGGACAATCATACTCTCCGCATTCTACCCCGCAAATTCCAGTCACTAAGCGCCCCTAAAGGATTCTTGGTGTTAGAAATCTCCTTTTGATGCTGCAATCAGAGAGCGAACCAAGATATAAGCGTATGCATACATCCGCGTACGTCCGGCTACATAACAGCATAAAACGACTTTCGATAAGGCTATCTTGTCTCCCTCTACTAGTCTATACCTCCCAATTCAGCCTTATCCGCTCTTCAAACTTAGAAACTTCTCTCAGAATTATAGTTAACGTCGTTCAAGTAGGCCGCTATAGTTATCGCCGGTGTGGTGGCTCTCCCCGCGAGGCTGAAAATAGTCCATCTCTCTATCTGACAAGTAGTCTCGTTTAAGCTTGTTTTATGAGTGACAGTATGACGGAAGATACCGTACATGTAAACATGCACCAATCATACCAACTTCCACTTGCTGTAATCTTGAAAATCCATATCCGCTACCTGTCAACATATGTGTGGACGAAGTGCGTGTGCCTTACTTGTAGGCAATTCATGATAAGGACAATGTCTTTGTAATGAGTGGTAAGCGCTTATCATTCCAAGGTCAAAGCCTCGTTGTCTGACAATAGCATTCATTCAATGCGTTGATAACGTTGGAGCCCCTATACCAGTTTTGTATTAACAGGCACCGATGAGATGGTGCAACTTCTTAATGACAAGTGCCAGCTTCAGATTCATGAAGATCACGAACATGGGGTCCCCACTTTCATCATCAGCACAAAAGAAAGGGATGGCATTCCGTAGGATTAAAATTCTCCTCCTCAACAGTTAACCTTTTGGTAAGGCGGACGTAGTGGGGTCTTCTTCGAAGGTGGTGGTGATCATGACAGAGCACAAAGATGCGTTCCATGTCCTTTTCTACTACACAAGCCGCATTCAAAGCTGGGGAAAAGTTTGTATAATCACACCCAAAAAGTATAGAAGAAAAGGTTATTAAAAAGCCCACATGATAAAACTCAAAGACCTCGCATATAAAAAATTATGATACAGGGCAGGAATCGCATACGCCTCAAGTTATGCTACTATTTAATAGAATCAGCACACCTCAAGTCTGATAACAATCTCACAAGGACTTCAGCAAGCCCTATTACAGGACACCCCTGGCCCTTGTTCTTTTCATCGGTGTCCGTTTTAATGTTGAAACCACGTTTTGATCAGTGCCTTGTGTTCGGTTTAGACGAGGTCTAGACTTCCCCTTAAAGAGCGAGATCAGCCGATAATTTTCCAATTTGCGTAATCTATAGAGTTCTTCTCGTTCAAATTCTTTGAAGGCTGTTGGGGTAAAAGTCTAGTCCACAAAGTCTAAAAGACCTAAGCATCCTGCATACAACCTCGTAATCATTGTGCGGAATATGAAAGCTGCCGGTTCTTCATCCGCTTGAAGATCACTGGCACCGCCTTACCCCGGCGCGCTCCGAGATCCTGATCTGTGTATCTATAGGGCTCTCACGTGATTTTAGTTAGGGCATAATTTTATGCTTTGCAGTACAGTACACACCCGAACACCATAAAGCGCGAAAATGTGTCGCAAACCAGCCGTCCACGCTTCACACCACCACAACGCTTTAGAAATTTGCAGGCATTTCCGCGAATATCGGTACGTGCACTTGTAGGCAGTTTCTCTCACGGTGGCCGTTCGGTGTGGGTTCGCGAGGTGACTGTGAAAAACTTCAACGCTTTTCTTCACTTCCAGCAACAACACAGGAACTTGAAGAGAGGATACACTCATTACACACAGCAAAAATGTACGTGAAGATACACAGATGAGAAAGAAGTTATGATGGAATTCAACGAGAGATTGGAATTACAAGGGTTAATACCATTTTCAGGAGTTTTGAGGTACCAACACAGTTCACAAAGTTTTCACCATATCGAGGATTTGAGTTTGAACACCAGTGAAGAAGGAGCCTCAGGTCACTACCACACCAGATTGCAATATCCATCGTATTAGCATCCTTGGAAACACATCGTCTATGAGTTGCCCGAGAGAGGCCCTGAAGTGTCGAACTGAATTCCTAAAGCGTGAAGTCAGGTCTGAAAACTTTCTCACAAGACAGGGCCGAGCAAGGCTGTGTCGAGTGTAAGGAGTTTGATAACTGAGCTTTGTTTTAGGAGATTCTAGAGAGTCTTTATGTCGACAGCAAAAAAATTCAAGGCATTCCTTGCCACTGACAGTTTGGACCAATCCATCCATCTTGAAACGAATCCATCTTTCTTCTTCTCAACAAGTGAAATCATATATTGAACAAGTAACTAACATTTTCAACAGGACTAAGAGAACTAAAAAGGTCGGTATCACTGGTAAGTTTGGTGTCCGTTACGGTTCCTCCCTTCGTCGTCAGACCAAGAAGTTGGAGATCCAGCAGCACGCCCGTTACGACTGTTCCTTCTGTGGTAAGAAGTCCGTCAAGAGAGAGGCCACTGGTATCTGGAACTGTCACTCCTGCCGCAAGACCGTTGCCGGTGGTGCTTACACTGTTTCCACCGCTGCTGCCGCTACTGTCAGATCATCCATCAGAAGATTGAGAGAGATGGCCGAGGCCTAAATTGGGTTTGTGGTTTGTATAAAAGCGTTTCATGAACATGGTTTTAATTAGAGACAATGTAGCCCATCTTTTGAGTATAGCTAGATCCAGAGGTTAGTAATAAAAGCGTCGAATAAGGACCGAGGCCTCCTGTTAGGTTCTACCAACATTAACATCAACATCATCATCACCGCTAATCGTTTGAACTATAACCATATATGTAACTGCGCTAAGCAAAACACAGATGTAAACACAGATGTAGAGACACAAATTCATCTTCCTATCACAGCTTTGCCGGTGTTCGGCTCCTGTCTTCATCGCTCTCCGAGCGAGGTTCCCTTGGGCCAGAAGTGGTGTCCGGATGTATCGCGCCCATCGAACCCCGGGGCATCGGCTGTACGAGTTACGGCCACTGCGAACCGGGCCCCCTGTTCCAGTTGTTATGTGCATATCGAGCTAAGAAGTTTTTGTAAGCCGAAGTGCGAGACGAAGTGCCGAAATGAAAGAAAAAAAAGGTGCTTTCTGTACTAGGTGCCGGTGGTGCGGAGCCAGCGATTGCTCCCATGGCGCACGTGACATGCCTACCACAACCAACCATGAACAATATACTATTCTATCTCAGATAAAGGCAGACGTATTGTTGTGATGATCAATATTCCGTCTCTCATATCAAGTAGATAACAGACCAACATCACCCTCACTTATCTTATTCCACCCGAACAACAGCGATCTTCCCGATAAACAGTTGGGTCAATTTGCCCCACATTTTGGGCCCGGCCACGCCCGCGAGTGCTGCAGCGACTCCATTGACCCGTCAACAAACGTTTTGTTGGTTCCGGAACGTCACACCTCGGTTGTTTTACTCCATATAAATAGTGTTGCCTCCCTCGGAATTTCCCCGGATTCTCCTTCTCTGAGCTCTTTATCCCACCTTTGTGCTCTTTTCCATCCCCCCAATAGATACTTACCTACCTCTCAAGAGCGAGGAGACAACCCACGTTTTCCACCATGTCCAACAAGAAATCATCAAGCACAGCAGTTAACCTCATTGCAGGTGGTACTGCAGGTCTCTTTGAGGCCTTGTGTTGTCATCCACTTGATACCATCAAAGTGCGTATGCAATTGCACAGAAAGACCGGTATGGTGAAGAACCCCGGTTTCATTACCACTGGTATTCAGATTGCTCGTAAAGAAGGTGTCACCGGGTTGTATAAAGGTCTTGGAGCCGTTGTCATTGGTATAATTCCAAAAATGGCCATCAGATTCTCTTCATATGAGTTTTACAGAGAACTTCTTAAAAACAAGGACGGATCAATCAACACATCAGCTACATTCATTGCCGGTGTCGGTGCAGGTGTCACAGAGGCGTGCGCTGTTGTTAACCCTATGGAAGTTGTCAAAATTAGATTGCAAGCACAACATCACTCAATGTCAGACCCACTCTCTTCTCCAAAATACAGAAATGCTGGCCATGCCTTATATCGTATCGTGACAGAGGAAGGTTTTGCTACGTTATACAGAGGTGTCTCTTTAACCGCTGCTAGACAGGCTACAAACCAAGGTGCAAACTTCACCGCTTACTCAAAGTTGAAAGAGTACTTGCAAGACTATCACACAAAGAACGGTAATGGTGGTATTATTCCAAGTTGGCAAACATCTTGTATCGGTTTGATCTCTGGTGCTATTGGTCCCTTCTCTAATGCTCCCTTGGATACCATCAAGACAAGATTACAGAAGGAGACCAAGTCTTCGAACCCAAATGACCCATTGTTGAAGCAATCGAGTGCTCAGAGAATCTTAAGAATCTCGAAGGAGTTGATCAAGGAGGAAGGTTTCGCCGCTTTGTACAAAGGTATCACTCCAAGAGTCATGAGAGTTGCTCCGGGACAAGCTGTGACTTTCACCGTTTATGAGTACGTCCGTGGTATGTTGGAGACTATGCCTGTGTTCTCGCCACAACAGGCCATTGTCTTTGATGAGTGATTGTATGTTAAGTGATGTATATTTATTCAAAGCACCGTATAATAATGTTATGGATCTTCCTGGAGGAGATCTTTAACAATGTGCCTGGTGCTTAACCCTTTGATATTCCGGCCCTTAAAGCCTTTTTCTTCTAAATAAAAGTTGTCATTAATATATTGTAGTTATATATAAACACATTCTACATATTGAACAATGAATATTGTGACATATGTAAACACATTGCATAATATATAGTGAATACAAACTCGCGAAGACAAACTCGGCCAAATCGCCGACGATTACCGAAAGCGAACGGAGATGCGATAAGCGCTTGGAACATATATAAAATCGACGCAATTTCCAACTTCCTAGTAGAACTTTTCACTCTCCGTTACAAAAACCATCACCTAATTATAATAACACAATGCCAGAAAAGGTCACTTGGGAATCCATCAACGCCACCGGAAACGCTCTCCTTTCCCCAGCCTACAAGTCCAACGGCCACGTCTTCACCTCTGGTCAAGTTGGTGTCGACTCCACTGGAAAGCTTGGTGTCGGTGCTGCTGAGCAGACTGAGCTTGCCATCTTGAACATTAAGAAGGTCCTTGAGGTCTCTGGCTCTTCCCTCGACAAGGTTCTCAAGGTGCTCCTTTTCATCAAGAACAGAGAGGATGCTGCTGCTGTTAATGCCGTCTACAAAAAGTACTTCACCACTCAGCCAGGTAGATCCTGCATCATGGTGGACTTCCCAAACCCAGATATCCTTGTTGAGCTTGAGTGTGTCGCTGAGTACGAGGACTTGTCTTCCAAGTTGTAAGCTGTCTACCTATAAAATTATAAAAGAATGTTTTGAAATTGTAATACGTTTCATATCCATCGACGTAGCATAATGTGAAGGTTATATTTACGAGATCACTTTCTTTTCAAAGATTTCAGCCATCAGACGTTCGAAAAATGTTTTGTTTTCACTGCAATCCTTATTCATGCCTTCAATGGTCCTAGTTGCCGTCTTTTCGTACTCATCAATTTGAGAGAAGTATTCCACGATGGAATCCCAGAAAGTTGAATCATCAAAGAACCCACGAAGGATCTCTATCTCCTGGAACACAGATGATTTATCAAGCCTCTCTGCAATAGAGGCACCTGTGTCTTGTAATAAACTCATCGTCTTACCAATGTTGCAAACGGTCTTCTCATAATTCCTTTTCGTGTTGTCCAACACAGAATACATATTCTTCCAGACGTCTTCCACATCAGACCTCTTCCCTTCACCTTTGAGGCTCCCAAACATGTATCGAGTCTCGATGATTTCAGTACCATTCTTTAACCTTTCTAATCGTAATTCAATGAAATCAAGACATTCGGATATCCCTTGACAATCCTGTCTACTGCAATTCTGAAGTTGTTCGAACCGTTGTGTAAGTCTCGGTCCAACACTTCGTAGTAGTAACAAAAGGTTGTCTAGTGTGATGAGTGTGTTCGGTGAGGTCAATACCGAAGTGTATGTCGTGTCCATGGGCAAGAGAAGTGGTAGGGACATTTTAATGGGGGGTTTGATGGTCAATGTGAGTCACTTATAAGGTAGTACGGTTGGGCTTATGAATAGTCTCGTTGTGTAAGGGTTTCCATTGTGCTGATTGAAGCCTTATTAGCAGTGAGTTGTTATTGTGGAGAATTAATGTGTTGTATTTCCATATGTACACAGCTTCGCGCTCCATTTATACATTTATCTTCTCCATACTTCCAGTCTCCATCGACACGTGACTGACTTCTTTGAGTAAATAGAGTATGTTCTGGTATCTTGTAATCCATTAGTTATCATAAATTTTTCCAAACCCCCAAACTTGAAGGCCTAAAGAGAACTGTTTCGTTAAAATATAAGAGAGTTATGGTCACGTGCCAGATGCTTACGTAACACGTGATATTCCTGATTGCGCGCGTTGATTTTTGTTCCGCGCACGCCCTGCAAAAAGGAAAACAGCTTTGTTTGTGAAGATGTGGAGCTCACTTGTTTATTTTGTTTCTAACAAAGGGAACAACGGACTCTGTCTTGAGAGATATCCATTGGAAGTTACAGAAGGACTGCTTCATTCTCTACGTATCGTGCTAAACGGTCCACCACACACACGCTTTGAACCTTCGAGCTTGCGAAACAAAGAAGCGGGCAGCACTCCTACGCCACCACCAGAAACTAAAAAAACCCTCATCCACACACTTCCGCTTGACCATTGATACCACCGACAACATGGAGAGTGACAACGAGAACTCCGTTGACTCCTCGGTGTCGTCCCTCTCGAGACGGATCATCACAGGCCACGAACCAAAGTCCAACGAGAGGCTCCACCTCAACGACCACGACGAACTCGGTCATGAGCTTTTCGACGATCAATCCACAGATGATCTCAGAGCAAGTCTTGACACACACCACTATACACTGTCAGAAGGAGAACTAGGCCCAATCAGAGTGATACCTCCCGAGGTGCTCCTTTTGATCTTCTCCCAGGTCAACCATAAGCCGGACTTGGTTCCGTTACTCACGGTTTGTAGGAGATGGGCCAACTTGATTGTGGAATTACTCTGGTTCAGACCGGCGTTAATGAATGAAAGAGCCATGAATGGGGTTGCCGAAGTTATGAAAATGCCAAGAACGGAGACGCATTGGGACTACAGAAGGTTTATCCGTCGTCTGAACCTTTCGTTTGTGTTTGATAAGGTCACAGATGAATTCCTTGATCTTTTTACTGGCAGTATCAATTTGGAGAGACTCACTCTAGTCAACTGCTCCAAGATTACGCATACCCCTATTGTCAATATCTTACAAGGATGTCAGAAGTTGCAATCTATCGATATGACTGGTGTGAAAGACATCACAGACGAAGTGTTCATCTCATTGGCTGATAACTGCCCTCGTCTTCAAGGTCTCTATGCGCCAGGATGTCCTAATGTATCTAATGAAGTGATCTTGAAGATCGTCCAAAAATGCCCTATGCTTAAAAGAGTCAAGATTTCTGATAACGAAAATATCACCGATGATGCTATATTTGCACTCATTTCAAAGTGCAAATCATTGATCGAAGTGGACGTGCACAACTGTGGCAGCATTACAGACAACTCACTGCAGAGGCTCTTCACAGACTTGGAGCAACTCAGAGAGTTCCGCATTTCCCACAATGCAAACATCACAGATAACATATTCAGGTCAATCCCAGAGAATCTGTGTCTTGACCGTTTGAGAATCATTGATCTCACTGGTTGTATGAGAGTCACAGACCAGAGTGTTGAAAACATCGTGCAAAGTGCGCCACGCTTAAGAAACGTTGTTCTTTCCAAGTGTCTGAACATCACTGATGTGTCTTTGAGATCATTGGTGAGGTTGGGAAAGAATTTGCATTACATTCATTTGGGACACTGTTCCAACATCACAGACTTTGGTATCACATTACTCGCTAGAGGATGTCATCGTCTTCAATACATTGATTTGGCTTGTTGTACAGAACTGACGAATTTGAGTTTGATTGAATTGGCTCATTTGACTCGTCTCAGAAGAATTGGTTTGGTGAAATGTTCGAACATCAACGATGCTGGAATATTGACATTAATTCAACGCAGAGGTTATGATGATACTTTGGAAAGGGTACATCTTTCCTATTGCACAAACTTGGGGATCTTCCCAATTTACCAATTGTTGCAATGTTGTCCACGACTCACACATTTGTCTTTGACTGGTATCAGAGCATTCCTCAGAAGTGACATTGTCCGCTATTGTCGTGAACCACCAGCAGACTTCAATGAACATCAAAAACAACTCTTCTGTGTCTTCTCTGGACAAGGTGTCAAGCATTTGAGAGATCACCTCACGAGATTGTTCATGGCTGGTAATCGTAACGCACAAGGTACTGCTTTGTTTGATGGTTTCGGCCAGGATGGAGACGTCATTATGGAAGATGACATAGCTGCAAGACCGGCTGCTGTCGCTGCTGCTATGTTCGGTGGTGCTAGAATCCAACAGGGATTCATGGGTCCTTTGCAGGCACCACCGGCTTTCGATGCTCAGGCTGCGCAGCCTCCTATAGACATCGATGTGGATGAGGTTGACTCCGACTGATGAGCTTTTATGACTAAAACAAAAACTAACCAATTTACTACTTAATGAGAAGCTGCTACCAAGTCATACTAATATCGTTAACACCGTAGATTAAAAACATCAATTGTAGTAATACCGTGATCATAATTCATCCTGACGTTGGCAATGCCCTCAATTTGTCCAAAGCCCTTTCACACTCTTCATCAAATTCATCGATCATCTGAGAGCAAACCTGTTTCAAATGTTCTCTACCTTGAACAGCCATATGCTGGACCCATTGCTCTATAGTCATTTCCAACTCTTCCTCGGGCATCTGGTTGATGAAGGTGGTAACTCGACCATCAACATCGTCATGGAGTTCATATTGGAGACGATTGAGGTCTGAGAGGTACGTGCGTGCAGTTTCGAGGTCAACGAGGTGCGAGAATAGTTTGTTCGTATCTGTTGGTGGCCAATAATCAGATGGTGTTGCCTCATCGGCACTGTGGAAAGTCTCATCCTCATCAGGGTGTGTTAGTTGAACGTCATCAATGGCGTTGGTCACCACTGGTTGCAGCGGTGAGTCCTGGGTGGATTCGTGTAATGGCTGATCTGTCTGTGTTGTAGGTTTTTTCTTCTGTGCAAGCTGTTTGTCAAGATCGGATAGCGACAGCTGGATGTTGTGATCCGTGGATTCTTCAATTGGGTTGTCATCTGGGCCTATTATTGGCTCTGCATCAATCTTATCATTTCCTTGGTATGTGGCATCAAGGAACGGACTTTGGCTGCGTTTGACTTTTGGACTTTCGAAGAATCGTGTTTGTGAAAGCACGCTCTTGTTGTTACTCTTTAGCCTCGAAAGAGAGTTTGATTGTTCAGATCTCAGTGAGGGTGAGTTCTGGGCCTTGGAGGCCAGTGGAGAGGGTTCAGCTTCCGATATTGATGACTCTAATACATCAAGGTGTTGTGATGAGGAAGATGATGGTTCAACCTGATCAGCAGGTATAGCGGTGCTTGGTGGTTTCAAAGTGGAACTGCTTTCTGTCTTCTGGGCTTCTTCGACATTGGCTGACTCTATAATGACCGAGTGTGATTGGTCACTCTTATGCTTGGCCGTACTGCTGTTGTTACTGACTAGAATGATCCCCTCGTCATCTTCCTCGTCATCCTCAACATCGGATTCAAGCACCATTGGCCGCGTTCTTTTCTTTGGTGAAACGATAGCACTTGACCCAGAAAGATTTGTGATATCTTGGAGTGGCATATGTTTCACTGGGGATACACTGGACTCATCTGCGGCCATGGACTGGTGAGCCCTTCTTGGAGATGGCAAGGCATCAAGTTTAACATCGGTTAACCTCTTTGTGGAAAACAGATCAGTATCAGCAGCATCATCAAATGAGCTATCCAAAATCTTAGATTTCTTCAATGGTGAAGTGGAGGTGCTTTTAGGAGTCTTGGTGTTGTTTTTGGAAGAACCCGCCTGAGACTTTGTGGATTTGTGAGACTTTTGTGAGGAGCGATATGGTTCCGGTTCAGACCGAAGTTGCTCTTCATTAGAGGTGAGACCGAAGCTTTCATCATCATTGTGGTCACTATCATCACTGTAATCAATGATTTTCTTCGAAGCATCCCGAGCAGCTCTTCTTGGTCTTAAAGACGTACTGAGATCGTCTGAAGCTTCTGAGATAAGCTTCTCCTTGACATCCAGCTTGACCTTCTTCTCCTTCGGCTTTTTGGCATTTTTCTTTTTCTTCTCTGGCTCTTCAATGACCTCTTCAGCAAATTCTTCAGAGACATCAGTAACCTTGGTCTTCTTTGGCTGTAGACTAGTCTGTGGCTCCTCACTCAGTCTCTTTTTGTCGTTATCTTGGTTCAACATCTGGAGGAAGTAACAACCTCTCCCGTCAGCGCGCTTGGTATGTTCTGTCAATGGGTCGTCATCTGGCTCCCATCCTTCAAGACAGGTACCACAGTACACGCAACTTGCCAGATCATCGTCTTTCTCCTGGGGAAAGTAACAAAAACCTGAATCAATCATCCGTTCGCTGGTAGGTCTCGCACCTTCAAGTCGGTCAAATGGCCAGAACTTGTCGAATGTTGCGGCTCTAACTTTTCTGGCCTCGCTTGAGAGTGGCTCGTTGAAGATATCAACATTTTCCCAGTCGACTGTCTGAGTTTCTCGGAGAGCAGTGTAGTAATGGACGAGGGCCAAGGGGCATTGAGGATGCTTCTTCAAATGATGCTGTGCTGGGTTCTCAACGCCACCCCACGACTGTTGAAGCTCGTGACACCCGATACACGAGACACGGTCGGTTAGCTTCTTGGTGGGCGCAAAATAGAAGCCAAAGCTAGCCATCAGTTTAGCCGATGGCTTGGAATGAGGCCAGATCTGGAGCTCTGTATCAGGCATCTCGTAGTGGAACGTCTCCTCACGGCCGGCGGCACCAAAGAGAAAGAACTCCTTCTCCAAAAGTTTCAAACGGTTCTTAGGTTTCTTTGGTGGCATTCTTGGTGTGTGGTATCGACCGGGTTATTGCAGGAAGAAGACTATAAGATGTGCCTTTGAAAGTATCTGGGGCTCGTCTTTTGATGTTTACGTTTCGCGTGTGTTCGCGCTTGGAGTTCCGAGGGACAACAAAAATAAAAACCACGTGACTCCGACTCCGGATATTACCGCATTTGAAGGGCCACGACCTCCGGTACGAAAGACTATCAACGAAGTGACGTGGATTTACCTACCTAAAAAAAAAAGACGGGAAAAGCTATGAGTCAGATCAATTGAGTCCGGAAGTAGCCATATGATGGATATCTGGCCATCTTAAACCTTTATAAAAGGCGCAAAACCCTTCCGTCAGACCACCGCTCTCGTTTAGCCAGCGATGGAAATCGAAAAATCGTATCACATGTCGCGAAAAAAACACAGCGCGAAAAGCTCATTTTGTTAGTGCGCGTATACGCGGCAGAGGAATCGGATGATATGTACCGCTTTTCCTCACGTCTTCTTCAAACGAACTCTTCCATATAAGAAGACTGCAGTCTGCTCCTTCCCTCGTTTCCCAACTTCTTTGTCCAATCCGTCTTTCATACTCACAATACCCTGATCCCTCACTGCTCGCCACGTCTCTTCAAAGCGTCATTTCCGCTCTCTCCTTGAAACAATGTCCACAACATCAACACATTTCGAAGCCATCGTCGTTGGCGCCGGTGTCGTCGGTCCAGCTATTGCTACAGGTCTTGCTCGCCAGGGCCGTTCCGTTCTCCTCGTTGAGCGTGATTGGAAGACACCAGACCGTATTGTTGGTGAGCTCTTACAACCAGCAGGTGTCAAAGCCCTCCGTGCTCTCGGAATGGTGCAAGCTGTCAATAACATCGAAGCAATCCCTGTCAAAGGTTACACGGTCTTCTCCAATGGCGACAAAGTCAACATTCCATACCCTCATAAGGCAGACAGTGCCTCAGTTCCATCAGTGAAGAGCTGTGTCTTTGGTGGGAATGACAAGATCATTGATGACTCCACGCTCTCGTCGGAACAGTTTGAGAACGGAGAGTACGAGATGGGTGTTGCCTTCGAGCACGGCCGTTTCATATCTAACCTCCGTGCCATTGCTACACAGGAAAAGAACGTCACGCCGCTTGAAGGAACAGTAACAGAGCTCATTAAGGACTCAACGGGTGTCCATGGTGTCATCGTAAAGGAGAAGACTTCTGGATCAGAAAAAACAGTAACGAGAACTTACACTGCTGACCTCACTGTCATGTGTGATGGTATCTTTAGTAAATTCCGTAAGGAACTTGCCGATGACAACGTTCCATCCGTTAACTCACATTTCATCGCCCTCAAATTGGACCATGCTGATATTCCTGTTCCAAACACAGGACATGTTATTCTCGGTGCAGATTTCGCCCCAGTGCTTGTTTATCAAACCACTCCAGAAGATACCAGAGTCCTTTGTGCTTACGATGATGCCAAATTACCTCGTGATCCAAAACAATACCTCAGATCGAAAGTGCTTCCAAACATCCCATCACAACTTCAACCCTCTTTTGAAAAAGCACTCGAAAACCCAATCAAGTCAATGCCAAACTCATGGCTTCCAGCCAAGCTCAATGATATTCCAGGTCTCTTCGTGTTAGGTGATGCTCTCAACATGAGACATCCACTCACTGGTGGTGGTATGTCTGTTGGTCTCAATGATGCTCTCCTTCTCGTTCGTCTTCTCGAAGATGTTCCTTCCCTCTCTGATCGCGAGACTGTCACTGAGCACATGATTGATTTCCACTATGAAAGAAAGAACCTCGATGCAGTGGTGAACATTCTCTCCATTGCACTCTTTTCTCTTTTCGCTGCTAAGGGTCCAAACTTGTTGGTTCTTCAAAGAGGCTGTTTCCGTTACTTCCAGCTCGGTGGTGATTGTGTCTCTGTGCCTGTGGGGTTCCTCAGCGGTACGAGACCAAACCCATTCTTACTCGCATGGGTCTTCTTCAAAGTTGCCCTCTATGGTATCTGGTGCAACATTGTTGACAACGGTTTCCTGCTACTGCCTTGGTCTTTGGTCCAAATCTTCACAGTGCTCGCTACCGCTATTTACGTTTTCGCACCTTACCTCCTCTCCGAATTGTTCCAGTGATCCTGGAGATCTCATACTACACCCAGAGACGACTATGATGACTTTTAAACAAAAATACAAACTTTCTAATGCTAACGTTTATATATACACAACAATTGAGATTGTAGTTTATCAGCCTAGCTATAAAGAACGTCTTCGCGAACTTTGCCCGTCAGCACAAAAAAAAGTTCTAGGATTGGTTCACTGACATTAAACAAAAGCGTCCATAAAGGATCCTCTATAACTCCACTTTACAACTCGATTTCACACAATCTAGACACTCTGGTGTACTCTGAACTCTTTTAATTGACTTTGTTTAACGCTTCAAGCCCCCAGAGCCACCACTTTCCACTCACGACAATCAAGCAATAATGGAGAAGCCACTTTGGTATCGTTGGGCCCGTGTTTACGCCACTGGTGCCGCTATCGTGCTCACCGGTGTTCTCTTATTCAAGTACACCACCCCAACTGAAGAACAGCTAATTGCCTCCCTCTCCCCTGAACTCCGTGCGCAGTATGAGAGAGAAAAGGGACTTAGAAGACGTGAACAAGAAGAGTTGATTAAGATTGTTAAACAGACTGCTGCTTCCAACGATCCGATCTGGATGACCGGTGCCATCAAGAGTCCTTGGGACCACGACAACAAGATGGAGAACTTGAAAGAGAAGTACGAGAAGGAGCTCGCTGAGAAAAACCAGTTACAAGAGTTGGAAAGAGTTAGAGCTGAGTTGGAGGAGGCTCAAGAAAAGACAAGAAAACAAACCGATGAGGTTATGAAGAAAAAACATTGGTATAACTGGCGTTGATTTGACTCAACGTTGCTTATGACTCTTTTTTTCTTTATATATTATTGCCACGACTTGTTGATACGACCATTTCTTTTCCATTCCTCACTTCTATCCATACAACACATGAATAGATTCACACTTCGCACTATCTTCTAAAATCTTTCATTTTTTGAAGTTTATATTCGTTTCATGCTGTTTATAATCTGTACATATTGGTATGCAACTATCATAACTCGTAGACACTAGCGACTTGGCCATGGGATTCTGGCCTGTCTGAAAGCGCCAAATGCACTTGAAGCATTAGCAAACGCCGATAGTGATCCAACTGAGCTTGTGTTCTGTTGGTTATTTGCCTCATCGACGGCAGCAACAATTGCAGAAATGTTTGTCTCGATAACCATTCCTCCTTGAATCATCTCCTCCAGAACGGTTTGTAATGTCTGCCAACCAAACACGAGATCCAGCTCGCACACGTTTTCGAAACATCTGTCTAGACTTTGCACAAACACTTGGATGAGATCGAGTATTCCAAGTTCAGATTCTTGATCATCAACAATGAAGACGAAATATAGCGTGGCATATTGACGATAGATGACTTTGATCTCATCAATTCCTTCAAGAAGGGGTGGTGCTGTAAGGAACGAGGATTGCTTCATGCTCCGTTGTGACACAAGTTGATATACTTGGCGCAGAAGCTCCATTTGGGTCTCAATGTCCTGGTTTTTGATTAGTATATGGTGATCAGAAAGGGCACACATTAAATAATGACTTACCACTGGTGTGTAGAACTTCATGAGTCGTGGAAGACAGTCACTGTTAACTGGGAGTGCGTTAGTAATAGTTCGATGAGACTCACACATGACTAAAGCGTGCTTGAGCTGTGGCAATGTGTCTATACTCACAAATCAATACCGAGTGAATCATCTTTACGTTTGTCAGTGTCTGTAGGCTGTGATCTGATCCAAGTTGTTCTACATGGTTAATGATGATGTTGATATTAAACCGGTCCGCCTCCTTTGACTGTCACAAATGAATTCGCGAACACATGAGTCACGTGACTTATTTAATCTCTTTGACCTCTTACGAATAATGTACTCGTCATAACATCAATCATTAGTGTATTAGGTAGTATTTATAAGAAGTTGTGATATCATGAGACAATCTATCATATCCTAGCGACAAAATATGGAAAAAAGGGCACCACCGTAATCATCCAATAACGTTAAAAGTTCAATAATGAGCAGCTCCATAACCATACTGAGGATTTAGACCTTGCAGTGGGTATCCATCATTCTTCAGCTGTTGTTGCTGTGGTTCAAATGGGAACATCTCCTGCTGAGGCATCATCTGTGGGTGTACTGGAAGCACAGATTGTTGATACATGTTCTGTTGTTGAGGGTTGTAATCCAAGTACTCAGTGAACTGTGGTTGTGCAGGTGGTGGTGCGGCCATGTGTTGGATAGACTGACTGTTGCTGTGTCTGAAACCATCATTTGGAGTGGAGCGTCTGTTACCACTGCTGTTGTTGTTATTGTTGTTGTAAGATGACGAAGACTGTGGTGATTTGTTCTGTCTGTTTTTGTTTCTGGAAGTTCCACTGTTGGAATGGCTTCTGTTGTGACGATGATTCTCGCTTCTGTTGTTCAAGCCAACCTCATCCATCAATCTCTTATAACCTTGGTAAGAAGAAACATTCATCTCCAGCAGAGCGGTACGAACCTGATTGGAAACATGCTTACGCATATCTGGATCAACCTGTGGATTTGATAACACCTTGTAGACAAAGGAGGCACCATGAGTGTTGTCTTGGAGGATCTGAATAAGTACCTCTGGAACTCTGCCATCTGCATTAGAAACCGATCCGAAAAGAGCATTCAAGATCATGTTCTTAGCCTCAATCTCATTTCTGTTGTTAAGAATCTTCAAAATTGTCAGACTTGCGAGCTTATGAGTACAGAGCTGTGCCAAATGCGGAATGAGTCTTGGAGCAATGAGGCTGTGTCTGTTTGGCAATGTACAAGTATCCAAGAACCAAGTTATCAACAAGGCAGCGTTTTGGTTGATAGCCAAGTGTTCAGCATGAAGGACAATGGCAGCAGAGATCAACGCAGTCTGTTCTGTGGTGATATCATGACTCTCGAGGCAAGCTCTAACGGCTCTAGCACCATATCTGTTCTGAGCGATCAACCAAAACTTGGCCAAGATGGCTTCAAAGATGAAATCGTTCCATGGGGAACCAAACTTGAGAGAACATTGGATGACGTAGTTACCGAACTGATCGTTGAACAAAGGAGCACAGTATGGTTTCAAGCTGTTTGCCACGGTTTCCTTCTGCAAAGGTGTGTTGGCAACAGAGATCATCTTCTGAGCAGACCATGTACCATTCTTGTGAACACCCATCTGAGCCAAATATGGCGACACTTCCTTAAGCATGATGTGTTTGATCCCAGTACAGGAGAACTCAAACAATTTTTGAACAACGGTGTTACCCAGATAATCACTTGAAAGCTCTGGCAATTCATCCAACATAGCAATGGACAACTCTTCGATTTCAAGTGGGGTCATCAGACCAGCATCAATCACCTTTCTCGTCTCTCTCAACTTAGGAGCATCGAATCTTCTCATCACCAGTGGAGCAGGCAATGGACCCAGTTCCGTGTCGAAACCTTCATACTTCAAAGCATTCTTCATGATAGATTCAACGGCACCACGACGGTCAGCAATGCCCATTTGATCAACACAGCTATACATCTGATCAACCAATTCTTCGAGTGTGGCAGGAGTCTCAGCAATGGTCATTGGAATATCGACTGGCTCTTGCACAGAAGGCTCGTTGACTTGGATATCTGGTGGAGTAGGACCTTGTTGTGGAATAGACACCTGCTTTTGGACTGACTGATGTTGATGACCCTGTGGTTGTGGCTGTGCCATCTGTGTGTGCGGAAGCTGGGACATAAGCATTGGTGGATCGTGTTGATGTGGAGCCATGTTTGGAGATGGCAGTTGGTGGACCGGCTGATGTTGATGGTGCTGATGCTGTTGCTGGTGCTTACTTGTCTGCTGTTGCTGTTGATGCTGAAGCTGGCGAGGCTGTTGTTGTTGCTGCTGCTGTTGGTGTTGTGGGTGCATTGGTTGGTGTGATTGTTGAAGAGGGAGAATCTTTGCAAATGCAACCAAACATGAGTAGTTAGGAGCGAGTTCTTGATGATGAAGTTGAGCCTTGGCACGCATTGCCGACTCCAAAGATTCAAACTCAACAAGTGCACTCTCGTTTCCACTGAAGACACGAACACTCAAAACAGTGCCAAAGTTGACCAATAGGTTGGTCAAGGAATACAGCGAGGTCGCATGGGCAGGCAAGTTCGAGAGGATGAGAGTGTTGGTAGGACCAAGCGACGAATCCTGGTAAGTCGATGTCCAATTCAACAATCTTGGATCAATGTTGTCTCTCAGAAGCGGTTCATTCAGAGTCTGTTTCATTGGAATGCCCTGGAGTTTTGGCTCATGTTCCGGGACTTCACTGATGGAGTTCTGTGGCTTACCGTGGAAGATAAGAGGAAGGTTGGAACCATTCTCAGAGGTCTGAGCTCTTGGTCTGGTCATCATTTCTTGGTAAGATCCCAGTTGATTGACCAGTTCTGTGGAACGTCCATAGGCAGATGGTTCCTCAACAAAATTCTGGAGACGATAGTGGGAAGGCTCATTTAGCGGAACGTTGTTGGTCGTGTATGCTCTGGCACGGACAAGAGGCTCTTCGAGAAATCCATTTTGTTTTGGTGGAGAAGTTTTGCCCTGTGGAAACGCCTCTGGCATCATGTTGACTGGTGGTATACTTTGCAGCGGCTGTTGTTGTGGGAGGGGCTGAGGCTGTGTTGTAGCAGCGATATTTGAGGAATTGTCGGTACTCCAGATGGAATTTGGATCAGAAATGCCAAAGAGGGAACCAGAACGTAGTCTCGTCTTCGGAACAGCTGTTGTAGAGGTGGATAGATCCAGTGATGGAGAGTTTCCGCTACCGATAGACAGGGCGTCAAAGTTCAGTTTACTGGGATCAAAGCTGTTTCTGGAGGACTGATTGTAAGATGGAGAAAAACTTTGATTGATTTCCGGTATGACAGTACCTAGGTTATTTGGGTATAACCGTGAGGGAAGTGTTCCTGCCCTTGATCGAGTTCTAAAGCTACCGATGTTACTGGTGGCGTTGTTGGAAATCTGCTGATTCATGATCTGTTCACTCAGAATTGATCTAGGAGAGCTTGAACGTTGTGGGGAGATGGACAGAAAGCTTGACTGGTCTGGGTTGCTGTTGCTGTCAGCACCGGGCACCTTAAGGAAGGATTCGAACTCCTGATTGCTGAAACTCATGGTCCAATTGTGACACGAAAGCGGCTGAATGTACTATAAGAACTGAGAAGGCAGTTTGCTGAAGTGTCAAGTCTGTATGTCGAGTGGCGGCAGAACCAAAAAGAAAAAACTGGGGACAGTGAACAACAATGGAGATTTAAAACAACTTGAGGATGAAGTCTCTATCAGATACTCGAGTCAATTGGTGAATCTCCAGCGCCTGTAGATTGCGTGGACTTTGACGTACGGCTTCTGTAAGCTTAGTTGAGAAGTTTGAGCGGGGGGAAAGTGATCCCAGGGCGGCTAATGGATTCGCAGGCAGTCGAAAGGTGTGTAGTTGGAGGAAACAGTTAAGGGGTTTACTGAGATTGGGAATTGTGTGTTCTTTGGGTTGCCGCCAGTGTGGTCCCTTAGCAACTCTTTGTTTGTGTAATTGGAAAAGCTTTTAACTAAAGTCTTTCCGGCGGGTTTCAAGAAGCAAAATAGGAGGTCGCGTCGGGCCGTGCCGCCCATGAAAAAAACCGACCCAGGGCTACATAACCATCCTCAATGACAGGGCGTGCGTCTTTTATTGTGATTTTGGACGCCTTGTTTTCCGGAATTCTAGCCCCTTTTCCACTGAATTGGAGCAATCATCACAGAAAAAAACCCCACAAAATTGTTAGACAATGCCTTTTGTTATGAGAAAGCGCTACTTTCAAAGGACTTCCTCCCACGTTCTAGAACACGACATCAAGCGCGATGAGCAACTTTACCCAACAATGCGCCGGTCTGGTGTTTCTAAAGCGTAGTCTGCTATTATACCGGCAATGGATTAATTAGTTGTGGGGAATCAAAGCAGTCGTCGAAGTTCATATCTTAGGCTCTCATGACTTCTGATTGGCTACTGGTTTTTTTTTTTTTTTGGTTTCCCGAAATAGAACAACGTACGGACGTCTCTCTAAGTCCCACCCGTTTTCCCCATAGCCTTCCCGCATCTGTCGGCCTGCACACTCCTCGCCTTCCGACTTTACCCAACTGTACTCCCACTGATCCAAAATCCGACACGGGACACACCAAATTAGCATCTCGTGTCGAGACAGGGATAACAAATCCCCTTTATCTATCAACTCACTGGATATATGTGTTTGTCTCATGACTTTGAGACCTTACACCACGTCCGGTTTCTCCGTCATTTCCGTAAGACCCAACGTGGCCTCTGCGCGCGCTCTGCCCCCAGCTGAACAGGGCTTCCCCAGCAGTAAGCAGGAATGGTCCAAATTCTTCACCTAGCATGTGATTCAAAATGAATTACGCATGCTTAGTGGGAACAGACACAATTTGGGGGGTAGAAATACGTAATGTAGTCAATTGCAATACATCTTTTCTTTTTCTTTACCCCAAATCCCTTCCTGAAGATGTTAGTAAAAAACATTTGGTAGTAGATAATCACCATGACAACTAAAGTGATCAGCTCCAGTTGACACGTGAATTAATGACAGATAATAATTCGCGAAAATTTCCTGTTTCTATGACAACGCCCACTTTAATTACCAATCGGGCGAAAAGTAAACAAGTAAACAAAGTTCAAGAAAACCAAAGAGATTCACGATGGCGCACCTCTGACAGGTTACAAAACTTCTTCCAAACACACAACAGGTCGCTACTATAGTCTCAGAAGAACCTCTTAGCATACCCATCTCCCCCTACACCCCACATTCCTCTCAGCACACGCACATACCGACTTCCCGCGTTCCAGAACGTCCTCCCCCACGCGTTTGTTTTGGCTAGAAAGAAAATCGCTTACACACATAACGAACCATGTCTTACCCCGAGGACATGTCCTCCTCCACTCCCATTAAGGAACCTATAATGGCCAAGTCTTCCGGACTCACCTCAACCGACAACGGCTCTGTCCACGAGCTTCTTCAAGCCATCGACAAGAACATCTCTTCCGCCTCGTTGGACGCCTATGAAGACGATTCTACCAACAATGTGTCGCTTTCCCTCAACACATCAGATGAAATTAAGCCGCTCAATCTTAAAACCACCATGAGTTCATCCTCTCTCAATGGTGATATCCTGCCAGTGACAGATGCGGAACACGTTATGGAAACCATTCCAAAGGCACCATCGTTTGATGAACTTGAATTCAATACCAGACTCAACAGAGAGTCCTCCATCTCCAGACTCACCGGTCCAAGACAATTGGCTAATTCCTCCTTGTCACGAACATTCTCTAACAAGATGGGCCGCTCATCCAGCTTCAAGTCGTCAGCACCAGCTACTAGAGACAACTCTCCTTCCAAAAAATCTGTTTGCTTTGAAGAGTCTCCACCAAAGATCGTCGAATATGATGAGTTCACAACGGAGAATTCTGATAACTCTCTTGAAGCTCAACCAGACGATACATTCGAGTCCAATTGGAACGGTAAACTGAAGGTCTCTGATCACCCTCTTCCCCCTCCACCACCAAGACACCAGATTCTTTCACCATCACCTCAGAAAGATACCACTCTTGGCTCCAGTGATGAGGACTCCCAGGACTTCAATTTAACCAAGGAAGAATTGCAGAACAACTCTATTACGCTTGAGCAGAGACTTGACCTTGTTCTTGGCTCTGATGATGTGTCTAAGAGAGTCCAACAGGATGAGATCAACAGAGGCTCTGGTAGTCCGTTGAGATCTTTATCCACGAAGGAAGAAGAGCTCATTTTGAGTATCAAGAGCAAGGACGAACTTGCTCAGGATAACTACTTGAGAGATGCATCCGAGTTGTTTGAACAAGATCTTCGTAACAGTGACAAAAACGCACCAGTGCTACGTCTTGACCCCGTCTTGAAGAGAAAGAATTCCAACAACTCATTGAGAGATGAAGAGAGAGAGTTAACCACTCGCGTTATCTCTGAGACTCATGCCCCAATTACACTCGAAGATGGTATGAAGAACGCTGATATTGACAACCTCCCTCCTCCACCAGCTGTCTCCCATGATGATCTGATCAGTGTCGCTGAATCGACATCGGACTCATTTGCATCTGCTACTGATATCTTTGAGAGTGAACCAATCAAATACACTATCAAGAAGGAGCCAGCTTCCTCGAACTCTATTTGCACCCTTCAGGGCGAAGAAATTGAGGATACCGTCTCTGATGGTCAGACTCCGAAGAAGACGCACAAGAAGAAACTGTCACTCAGTGAATCTATCAACTCTTTCATATCTGCTTTCGGTAAAGGCGGTAAGAAGGAGAACAGTACTGAGGATGAGATCAAGGTTAAGCAAGAGTACGCTGCACAAGATACCATTCCGGGCTCTTTCATTGTCTCTCCTGTTGCTCAATCGGAAGAGTCCACTTCTGAACCATTGGTTGAATCATCTCAGAAATCTGTCGATGCGCCAGTTATTGAGTCTTTGCCACAGACATCAGATTCTTCTGTTGAGTCTACCCAGACCGCCGGTCTTCTTCCATCTGTTGAGTTTAATGCAGCTGTTGTCCCTTCGACTGATGCTACTGCAGACCCTGAAGAGGCGCCTGCTGCCATTGATGAGGATGATGTGGTTTCTATCCAATCGTCCGTCGAAGGTGATCTCTCTCAACACACTAAAGCTATCTCTCCAGTTGAACATCAGAGTCTGTTGAACAACTCTTCCCCTCTTCTCGAAGCTGGCCACTCTGACCAGGCTATTGATGATTTGCTCTTTACTCGCCCTCCACTTCTTGATGATGCTGAGGTTGAATCTGAATCATCTTTCGCTGATGAATTCAAGGAGACTATGCTCTACAACAGCTCTGACCGAATGAATGAGAGTTATAGAAGCACGCCAGCTGATGTGTCGGAGGACATTTTGGCCGGAATTGATGATTATGATGGTGAGCTTCTTCCGCATGATGAACCTGAGAAAGGCCATGTCGTGGTTGCTCCAGCTCCACAAGCTGCTACATCCCCTATGTTGAAGGCACCTCTTGATGATATATCCAACAAAGGTATCCAGGGCACATCACAGCTTACTTCATCTGCTGTCCAGACAGATCCAATTCAGGTCGAGATAGCAGTTCAGACAGAAGATCTTGACTTTGGTGAAGACTTTGGATCTTTAAGTAAGTCGTTTGATCCATCCTCTGATTCGGAAGAGCATCATAGACCAATTGGTGCCATTCCATCTTTCAACAGCACACTGTTCCATGATAAAGTCCCAGAAGATGAAGAGATAGATGCCACTCCACCAACAAACTACATTGAGATCTGGCACAGTCAGCCAAAGTCTCAGTCCCCTCAGCCACAGTATGGTTATGGTGCTTTCGGCTCTTTGAGAAAGGTATCTCCTCCAGAGAATGTGTTGAGAAGACTCAGTACCAGAAGATCTAAGAACGACAAGAGAGAGAAGATCACATTGGATGCTTCTCAGTTGAAGTATGAGGATCCTACTGAGAGAAAGAGACTAAGCTTGTTGAAGGAGGATTCTCTTATTGCAACATCCGTCAGTCAATCATCATTCATCAAAGTTGAGTCGAGAAACGCTTCGATAAACATGGACGCTTCTCGCCTTTCTAGCGTCGATACCAGTAACATCCTCGCTAATTCCTCGGGTCTTGCCCTTCCAGACATCAGTAACTCCTCAGATTTTGCTACCGCCTTTAAAGACTGGGATGTTTCGCAACATGCTGAGGCTAACCGCAGTGTTAAACTTGAACAGCAAAAGATGAAAGAGGAACAAGATGAGTTGGTCAGAGTTATCTGGGGCTCCAACGAGCCAACACCACGCATGGAGAATCAGAGCCGTACACCATCAGTTGATGCAGGTAAGATTGAGAACATGCTTGCTTCTACAGAGAATGGTGAGAAGGCACATGTCAAATCTTCTTCTGCTCTCGGTGAAGTGATCGTTACCAAACAAGAAGTACATGGTGTTGATATTGAATATGAATCCCAACACAACATTTCATTCAAGTCTTTGGATTCCCGTTCAGCTCCAAATGCAGGTCTTCAGTCTACTTTTGAACCTGCTCCTTATTCCATGGTTGTCAAGAGTGTCATTTCCAAGTCTGCTGTTAAAGAAGAACCAGTCGATGCTCAGAGCTTGAGATTGGTTTCAGGCGTATCTGATGGACAAAGCCTTGACTTCAGTAATGAGTTTGAAAAGGCCATCAAGCTGCGTGTTCCATCTGGTACTTCCTCTGATGATATCCTTAACCAGGAAGAACTCTCCAAGCCCATTGTTCCAGAGGTTGACAATCTGAACTATATGAAGACTAGAACCAAGAAAACGAGTGCTCCACAAGTCCACCAACAATCTGCTGTCCAATCTCAGAAGCCACAAGGTCCAAGGGTTAGAACTCCGCTTGCTGCACTTGCAGATTCTGATCTCAACCAGGTTCAGTCTAGAAAGACAAGTCGTGTTGTTAGTGAACCATTGTCTGAGAACTACCATGTTGGTGACAACATGCTAAAGAACCGTGATTCTCGTATGAGTATGTTCCAGCACGATTTGGATATGTCTACTGGTGATAAGGGTCGCCTCTACATTCACGTCAACAGCTTGAATGATATCATGTTGGATCACATCAAGACCCACAAGGCCACATTCAAGTTGTATCTTGACAATGGTAAGCACACTATTGCTACACCAATGATGGATCTTTCCAATCAGGTTGATGTGGATAAGGAGTTCGTGGTTGTTGTTGATGAAGATGTCACTGATTTGTACTTCACGTTCAAGATCACCTATCAACGTCCAGAGAATGAGCTTGTTGAGGTTTATGAGAAGATCCCATTGAAGAACAACAGATTGAGCCGTCTCATTGGAGTGAAGCCAAAATACAGAGTCCAGAAGGCTTTCGAGTCAAGAAAGGTTGTTAACGATGTATGGGACAACAAGTTTGCCAATGACGGAAGCTTCGGTAAAAATAAGATCAGTTTCTTTGCACAGGATAATGAGGTAACTGGTAAGACACAGAACTATGTCATTGAGCTGTTCAACGAGTGGGAGACACAAGTTCAAAATGGTAAGGAGTATAAGAAGCCGCCACATATGATTGGTAAGATGGAGGTTACTATGCTTTATCTTCCAAGAACGTCACCATTGGAGACTTTGCCACCATCTATCAACATCGCTAATACAGTTTCTGGTCACATCGTTGAGCAGTCCAATGTCAGATATGAAGGTTTCTTGTTCCAAGAAGGTGGTGATTGTGATTTGTGGAAGCGCCGTTTTTTCAGAGTTGAAGGTACAAAGTTGATTGCCCACCATGAGCTTACCAAGAAGCCAAGAGCTCTGATCAACCTGTTGAAGGTTGTTGATATCCTCCATAATGGTAAGAAGAAGGTCAACGGAGAGAGAAATTTCACAGATGAGATCTTGATGAATGACGGCTTCAAGTTGAAATTCAAGAACGGTGAGATAATTACGTTCAATGCTGAGACGGAGAGTCTGAAAAAGGAGTGGATCAATGTGCTTGAAAAGGTTGTCGGCTCAAACAAGTTCCACCAGCCATGGGTGAAAACCTTGGCTCAAAACAAACAGAAATCTCCTGTATATTAGAAAATGATTTTGCTTAATGATGGTGTGGTTTTTTAATGATTTTTTCAAAGACAATGTGTTATCCAATAATAATTAATCAATTGCCGTACTACGCGTATATAAATAGAAGCATCATAAAACGAAGGACGTGATAAACACGGTCCTAAATCTGCGTGTGTGTATTGTACAAAAGGGGTCATAACCAATCATTGTCTTCGAGGGCCACGGAATCTTCCACGACGATTACCACCATCTCTATCTCTGTAATTGCCGTTGTTTCCGTTATTGTTGTATCCACCGTAGTCATTGTTTCTCTCCGCTTCTCTATCACTCTGATCTCTCGCATCTTGGCTTCTCTGTGGGCCTCTTGGCACGTTGTCATTCTTGTAACCACCTGGGCCTGTAGGAAGATCATTTGTGTTGGGTTCTTTGTTCTCGGTTTGGGAATTACCGAGTTGTGGAGGCATTGGGAAGCCTGGAGGTGGGTTGAAGCCACCAGGGAAGGCAGGCAGTTGAGGAAGTACAGGTGGTTGACCTGGTACTGGTGGGATTCCTGGCATTCCCATCATCAAAGGCATCATTTCCATCATTGCTTTTTGTGGGTTGTAGTTGGCGCGGAGCTTGTCCTGTTTAGCACAGTACATTGTCCATGTAAGCTCGTTGAAACCGTAGTTGAAGTACTCCGATGCGTCAGCACCTGGCTGTCTCCATGGTTTCTCCTTCAAGTCTTGGAGATTTATTGATGTGATTGGCTTGCCGTCAAACTCTCCCACCTTGTTGATGTCAATTCCAGGAACACGTGTGATGGTGGCCTCCGTTGTTGCTGAAACCTCTGGACCTGTTGTCTCAATGGCAACCTCACCAACTGCTTCTGGAACTACACCGCTAGCTGTTTGTGCTTCAGCAACGGCGGAAGCAGTGCCTTCTGTAGCTGCCGTGGCTGTAGTCTTGGGCTCCTCTGATCCAATAATGAACTCAATGTCCGAATCGGAGTCTTCCTCGTCATCATCTTCGTCTTCTTCCTCCTCGTCTTCGGCCCCGTCCTCTCCCGTCTCGTCCTTCTCTCCTTGGGCTTCTGCAGACGTTTCCTTCGAGCCAGATGGCTCAGCTTCGGTGGTCACAGGAGCCTCGTCATCTCCATACAAGAAAGCGTCGTCGTCATCGTCAATGTTCGACATTGTTGCTGGGATTTGGGTCTTTGTTTACCGCTATGGTTGGCTTCAGCTTGCAGTCTCTCTATTCTTTTTCATCGCTCGATCTGTGTTAAGCATCCAGAACAGGTTCGCGGAAACGGTAGGCGCAGCATTAAATTTGTTGAAATTTTTCTGGTGGTAAATAAGAAGAGCCATTTAAATAAGAAAAATCGTTAATCATTAAGTTACACAATCTCCATCTCTGAAGCAATGTCTCTTGCCAAAGGATGGTGTTTGAGTGATCTGGGCAAACTCGAGCGCCCCGCTGTCCCCTTTTCTTTGGAATGAGCCTTATTGGAATCACCTTCATCAACAGCGTAGACACAATCAGCACTTTTTGGAAGCCCAATAAGCCAACCACGGGAGTCAATAATGTGCAGAAAGGCATCAAGTGTTTGAAGACTTCTCAAAGTCTTAGCAGAGCCAACAAATATGAGTTTCCGACGAGCTCTCGTGATGGAGACATTCAACCTTCTCCATTCTCTTAACAACGATCCAACGTTTTTTTCATTGTTAGACTTCACCAAAGAGATGATGATCACATCTTTGTCTCGTCCTTGGAACTGATCAGCTGTGAGCATTTCCACTCCATCACGGGCAGCAAACTTTCGGTAAAACAGGCGAAGTTGTGCACGATAGAAAGACATAACACCGATACTGTCCTGTTTGACTCCACAATGCAACAAACACTCAACAATCTGACGTACTAACTCTGCCTCTTTTGGGTTCTCGATGTTCTCCTTGACACTGACCTCCTCACACCCGCCAACATCGTCATGATTGAGAAAAATCACTTTACGGTTCACATCTAGCACATCATTCATCCAGTGGCTTTCCGGTGGAGCACTAGAGGTAACAAGTTCCTGGATCTTCTCCGGGTGTGGAATACACAACGATTGGTTAGCAACCTCTTCAGAGCCACACTTGAGTCTTCCCTCGTAGATAATGGTGTTGGAAAGGAGCATTATGTCACTGCACATTCTATACTGATGTGTCAAGTCAACAACGGCCTCGGGAAAATTGTCACTCAACATCTTGAACAATGACCGGGAAAGTCCACTCTTAGCAACAGGGTTCTGGACTAAAGGTGGTAGCTGGAAGTGATCACCAACCAAGACAAACTTATCAGAGAACCTCAATGGACCAAGACAAACAGGCATCGAGACTTGGGAAGACTCATCAACAATACAGTAGTCGAATTTTCTTTGATTGAAGACCCATCCATTAACACCCAAACAGGTTGTAGCAACAACTGGTGGATCCAAGTACACCTCCTTTAAGTCCTTAGAGTTCTTGATTTCCCTGTTGAAAGGTGAGAATTTACGAACCTCCTGGTGAATTCTGGACAGAGAACCAAGTCTCAAAACATCGATGTCATCCTCCTTGATCTTCATCAAGATGTTATCAACTGCGGAATGGGTGTATGATGTGAGAAGCACCGTTTTCTTGTTCTTCACCAGAAATCTAATGAGTTGGGCAATAACCGTCGTTTTACCGGTACCTGGCATTCCCAACAACAAACTAAAATCATTTGCCGAAAGAACTTTGTCAAATGCACGTATCTGATCCGGGTTGAATGAGTGACCCTTTGGAAGTTCATATGGAAGTGGCTTGTGGTTGAAAGTTGGCTTCTTCCCTTCAACGAGAATTTCTCTCATCTGATGATCACCATCCTTGAGGAACAAGTTTAGTAAGTTATATCTTGCCAACTTCATTCCATGGAACATCTCATCCTTATCGATACGGAATGTCAAGTTGGAGTCGAAATCTTCTGGGTCTTCAAGTGGTCTCAATACCGTCTGGAAAGTCTGGTTGTTCTTTAAGTTGAAATCCTTTCCCCTCAAGCTGCTATTCTTCAATCGTCTATTAGTGTTCACCACAATGAAATCCGGTCTCACATTCACGATAAAACCAGAACTGAGAGCATAGTGTCCACTTTCATCACTGATAATGATACGGTCATGCTTGGACAACTGAGAGACATTCATAGGTGGGAGTTCAACATCCGCTTTTCTCTTGAAAGTGTAGGTGTGGGTCATGTTATCATCAGTGTCACCTTCTTCAGTAGCAGAGATAACAAGATTGGACAAGCACTTACCAGAAGTCTTCTCTCGGGTCTCACTGTCAATCAAGAACAAATCTCTCTTCAACAAATTGATGGTACCTTCCTCTTTCGTGATCAAGTCATCCCAATAGTTGAAAAATTCGGCGTACTCTGGCTTATCCAAATGCTCTGTAAGATTGGTGAACATACCAGGGGCCAATCCGCTGTTCTCTTCGGTTCCACCTTCTGTGAGCTTGTTGATAGTCATACACTCCTGAACAGCATAACAACGATCACACTGACTCTGTCTCACGAGATCTGGCAAGTCCCTGGAACCTTCCTTCATGAATTGGGACAACGAGTTCCTCAACATCATGAGATCCTTCAACTCTCTCTTGTTGATCTCGTTCTTGGTTGTCTCTCTGAGCTTTGTGTAGACGAGCATGAAGAAATTCACATCCATATCATAACGGTCCTTCATCAAGAGAGTATAAAGAGACGCCTGTGATTTGTGTGAGATATGCATTCGAGCACCAGATTTCAACTCCATGGGGACGGCAAACCTACCTTGGTTATGTGAATCGCTCAAATATGCTTCAATGGTGACATCAATCAAACCTCGAAGGCCATACACCGGTGACCAAATGTTCTCTTCAATATCGATGATGTTGCTGGTAGCGAAAAGTGATCTCTCCTTATGTCTGTTGATCCTCACTGAAGATGGGTTGGTTGCATCTGGCTTTTCTTTGACGTAGAGATCAAACCAGATCTTTATGTATGGAAGATGTTGCTTGACCTGGGCCCTGATAGACTCCTTGGTCTCTTGGATGGACAAGATGTTCAATAGTTGGTCGTCAAGCTCTTTTTCAACGAGTTGTTCCATGAATGGGATCTCAGAATGATGCTCTCTGAGTACACTTTGGAAGACCGAGTGCACAATCTCTCCAACAATCAGATAGATGTTACTCTCTCCTGGGGATTCAAACCTCGTCTTGATAACAGCGCGACGCAAGCAGTTGATTGTATCACTCACCAACGTAGCAGAGAGCAAGAGGTCTGGGTTCCAAACCAACATGTTATCACTATCTTTATCAACAATGCGGCAGTCTTCGCCAACGATATGAATCACATCCTTAGCCTCAATGCTCAAGTTCTGCCAAAAATCTCTGATGAACACTTTTGAGATCTTCCCCTCACCATCAACAACATCCATGATCTTTTGCGACTTCTTCTGACCTTGTGATGAGAAATGACTTTCCATCACGTTAAGAACCTGAAAACGATGTACACCTGGTCTTTGTACAGCACTCTTTGCCAGATTCACCTCGGCCCTACGGAAGCTCTCAACTTTAGTATCAGTGGCCTCAATGTCCTTCTTGAAGATTAAATGACCGGCACGATCGACATTCTGGATCTTGATCTCTTGAGTCGTAAGTTTGGACTGCATCTCAGTGCCTTGTGTCGGTGCAGCTTGTGTCTTCTTCAGCAGAATCTCGTCGAATTCATCATCAGATTCGGCAAACAAATCAGTGTCGTCGTCACCATCCTGTAAAACTGTTGGTGCAGTGGTAGCAGCCTCAACCGTATCCGGTTTGATGATCTGTGGTTGTTCCAAAGTGATAGTGGCATTGCTGCCTCTTCTCTCTTCAACAACGTCTTGTTGCTCGACTTGACTCTTCTTCACCAGTACTTGATCCAAATCATTCAAGAAATCTTCACTGAAATCATCACTAAAGATATCACTAGAATCATCAAACTTCATCGGACTCTGTTGTTGTTGTTGCTTCTTCTTGTTCTGCTCATCCACTGGAACTTGTTGCTTGATCACATTCTTGGTGATTACAGACTCCGGTAGCTTGGATGGAGTATCATCTGTGATGGTTAAATCCTGGATAATACCACTTGGAGACGGAGAGTGAGAAATGCTTCTCTCCACTGTGTTGATCAGACTTGCAATGTCCTTGTTCATTGTCCTTGTTGGCACTGAAACTGGAGTCGCCAACCCATTATAAGTACGAAGCAACCTCCTTGTCTTTTCACTGAGAGGTTTCCTTGTAGAAGAAGACACAGAGGTTGGCGGGAACGAATCACTCTTCTTAGGTTGGATCTTGTTCGCCTTTGGCGATTGCTGTGTTGATGAAAAATTGTCAAAGTTGATCCCGTCGTACTGTTGTGGTAGATTACGCAGTGGGTTGACAGGTGAGATCTTGATATTCTCATACTCTGCCATTGGTGAAGATGGGATTTGCTTGATTTTGGAAGCATCAAACGTTCGTGATTGACGAGGAGTTGGAGCCCAATAGATGTGATCGTCCGAGCTTAGACTCTCCACGGGCTTCGTGGTCATCGTCGGGTGTTGCTTCGGGGGAGACTTCTTCTGTTTCTGTCGCACATTCATGCCAGCAGGCTCTGAGAGCTTATTGATGGGGCCAAACGTATACTTTGTGCGATGCTTGGTGGCAACATGGGCAACAACATCTCCATCTTCGTTCTCCTTTTCGTCACGTGAACGTTTCGCCTCTCGCGTTGGAGGCACAGCCATGGTGTCTGTCTCTGTCTGTTCTTTTTGGAAGTCAGTACGGTGGCTGTCTGTGCTTCTTAATGGTCTGTGTCCCTTGTGTTTACTTTTCCGTGGTTTATATCAGGGGATCATTTCATGGATAGCGCGTCTCTTTTTTTTTCGCGTTTTGTCGTGTTTTGGCGTAAATATTGGCATAAGTTTTGCGCCAATTTACGAAAGATGGCTCTACAATGATGATTTAAAACATAAAAAACCGAGTATTCCAATTAAACGAGAGAGAGAGAAAAATATATAAAAGACATGAAACCAATCCTAACATTGGTCTATAACATTAAAACATCATTAAAACCACCCCACCTTTTTTCATCATAGATCATCTGGTGTTAAATCTCGATCAGCAATTGAGGTAGTAATGAATCTTGCCTCATAAGCATCATCTTCGAGCTCTTCCTGTTGTTCAAGCAACTGATTCAAGACGGTATTACGCTCCAGCTCATCCAGGACATTCGATGTGTCTAATTGCTCGTCTTCCTCGTACGTTGGTGGAGCAGCTGGTAACGTGTTCAAAGTGATGTTATCTTGTAAACTTTGGTTTGATGATTCATAACCCGCAGCTTCGTAGAAATCTGGTGGATTTATAACTTCGTCATCATCCTCATTAGAAGATTCAATGAGTAAATCTTGGCTGCTTGAGTTATAGTCTGGTAATGGAGGTCTGTTACCTTCTTTCAAAGCGTACCCCCATTTTTTAATGTTTGCCTCGATGAAAACGTATCCATATTGACCCAAGTTAACATGTACGGAACATGGGTTATTGGAGCCAATGGTTGGGAATAGGTTATTCATCTTCATACCTTTGATATGTCCACCAATGGATTTTTCACTCACTTTCTTACCGTTCCTTGTAAAGAAAATGGTTCCTGAACGGACTCTATAACCGACACCAATGACATCACCTTGTTGAAGCTTAGGAAATGCGGTGGCTTCCGCATTTGTAAGTTTGAAACTGTTGTTTACCCTTCTAGAGCCGTTGGAGTCATAAGCAACGGAGTAGAGGTGTCTTCCTGGGAGTCTGAAGTAAGGGTATGGCTTTGTAGAGAGACCTATGGAGATGATGGTGTCCGCAGGTGAGTCAAGGCGGAAGATTTTGGTTTCAAAATAGTACACGTCATTGATCTTAGGTATTGGGAGATTAGTTTGCACTGAACATTGATAATCAAAACTGTTGAAAGTGATTTCTGTCTTTTCGTTGATGTAAATGGAGTCCTCAGAGAGGTTTGGATCTGGAATGAACTCCCATGCCTCTATGCCTTTCTCCTGGATGAGAAGATGTGCCGATAGTGAGAGTTGGTCATTGATGGGAGGGTGTTGCTTGATGTAGTCCTGTCCTGAACGGAAAAGATTCTGCTCATTTGGAGATAACTCGCTTAATCGTTCCTCAATTTCGAACTCGTCATCGAGAGAACCAGGGATGTTATTTTCCAGTCTAACACGTCTACCACCGATGCAAATGGAAACCAAAGTATACGTCACGACACCAACAATCCCAAGACCAAGGGCACCCATGATAACAACGAGGGCAACGACGAAGGCTAATGCGGATGTATCCTCCTCAGCAGCAGCAGCCACCTCGGCCGCAGCAGCGGGTACGGGCATCGGAACAGCACGCACGTGACTCAGGACCAGGAGCAGCACCGGTAATAACAGCTTGGAGAGCATCTTTGTCTCAGCTGTCTGTGGTGTGTGGTTGTTTGTTGTGTGGTTCCTTAAATAGGAGTGCCTGCCGTGGGGCTGTGTGGAGTGTGTGTGGAGGGAGCAGCTGGGGATGGGTGGAGAGAAAGAAAGATGGAATGAATGCACTGGTGTTTGGAGGGAGAAATGTGCTTATATAAATGGTCTTAGCAGTGAATACTTCTCCCTTTTATCGGTTGTTCTGCCGGATATGTTTTAGAAATGAGTGGAAAATAGAAAGGATCCCTTTTTCTAGAGATAACGTCATGGCGCGAAAATGCTCGGCCTTACAAATCACCAAACAATAAACCCATAAAATCATCTATATCATCGGACAAAGGGATAAGGATGTCTCTCAATTTCAACGGACAGCTCAAGAAGAGGACGGTGAATATCGGTGGAGGTTTCCGTCAAGGTCGAACGGCATTGCTCCAACAGACCCAGAAGGAAAGGGAACGTAGAGAGAGAGACCGTCGTAATGAGAAGGCCCATGCCGTTATCGGTAAAGCTTTACAGAGGAGAGCTGAACTGTTGGAGTTCAAATTGGAGCTTTCGAAAGGATGGGATTGGGAAACCGTGGACAGTGGTCGTTTCTCGCTGGATACGCTGTTGTTCTGGTTCAACTGTTTCTTCCCCGATACGTACAATCGCAACAACTCCCAGGCATTACAACAGCTTCAAATGCTTCACACCATTGTGAAATCATCCAACGATCTGTCTACACACGGTAAAAGGAGACTTGTGAACACCATTGCCACCACGATACCGCGTCTCGACCCCTCCCAGGAAGTGGACCTCCAGAGTCTAGAACTTCTGCTCGATCTAGCACTGCTAGCCCATTTGCCACCACCAGCACCACAATCGACAAGCCGTCTCATCCCAGGCTTGTCCAAGATCGCACCAAAACTAATACCTAATGACCAGTTGCTCGTGGAGATCTCCCGAGTTGCATATCTCTTTGCCGATGTCGAACCATTGGAATATCTCCACTTCATCACATCACCATGGCTACTCCCTGGGACATCCATCAACCACTCGGCACTCAGTAACGGTTTCGAACAAGGCATCCAATTGCCTGACTCCACAGAGCTCAAGATCAAGATGCTCACAAGCGTCATAAGACTATGCAAGACTTACAAAAACACCGAGTTCATCCTCACCATTGCCAATATCGTCTCCACCATTGACACCGCACTCGTTACACGAGCTGAAGATCTGGAGATGAGTGATAGTCTCAGAGTCAATCAGCATATAATCTCAGAAGAGGATAATGACGTGATCAAGAAGCTTTACAGTCGTGAATTCATTGCAGCTGCAACTTCAACGCTTAAAAATACAAAGATGTTCCCTGTGTTGTTTGTGTCGCTTATCACTCTTAAGCCGAATCTAAAGGCAACTTTTGTCATTTACATGCTACCAGATGTGTTTGGACCATTGTTGGATTCCATTATAGTTCAAGAAGTCTTCAAGAAGTTTACCGATTCGGATGAAAGTTCACTGTTGAGTGTCTCCTCTCAGGCTTTGAATGAGGTGTTTGTCGCAAACGTCAACTTCATCAAATACGACCTTTCAGTGTTCTTGGACCTACTTCAGTATATGTTGATTATCTCCAATGACTATGATATCTTCAGAAACTATGGTTTCACAAAGGAAAAATTCATAACACTTTGTTACTTCCTCAAGAAGTTCGTATTTACTATCATTTGGAATTCTCAACGCATCACACATTGTCTCTCATTGATCTCCTCCTCTCCCAACAAATTCACCACCAAAGAATTTGATATTTTCACAAAACTATCCATCGCAGTGCTTTCACAGATGTACCTCAAAGATACAAGACTTCAAGTCATGCCAAAAGATGCTTGGTTACTTGATTCTCAACGGCTTGATCTCCGTCATCTCACAAACCTCATCGCAGACTATGACGAGAAGAAAGCATCCCTTGCTTATGATTCAGACAACGAGGATACACTAACATCGGCATTCTCTTCTCTTTCCCCAGAATCCCTCGCCAAACTTCAGATCTACCTCTATGCGCCATTCTTCATCCCATTCAAGAAACGTGTTCAGATCTTTGAGTCCCTAATTGAGAAAGACAAAGGTAAACTTGGTCTTTATAACGATTTCTACGTGCAATCAACACATCAGGCTCGCATCCGCAGAGAAAACATCTTGGAAGACGCTTATGAGAGTTTCGGTAAGTTTGGTTCAGGATTCAAAGGTAAATTGGGTATTACATTCTTGAACAAACATGGTCAAGAGAATGGTATCGATGGTGGTGGTTTGACTAAAGAGTTCTTGACGAGTGTCGTTAAAGAAGGCTTTGAAGGCTTGTTCGTTGAGAATTATAACCATGAATTATATCCAAACCCTGAGATCGGTATCAAATACCATAACAGAATTGATAGTGTTGAGCAGTTGGAAAAATTGAAGTATACAGGGTTCATGGGTAAGATCATTGGTAAATGTCTATATGAACGTGTCTTGGTTGATGCTTGGTTTTCCCCATTTTTCTTGACCAAGTTCAAATCAGATTTCAAAAACTCATTCGATGATTTGAGAACTTTGGATCCAGAACTTCATCAAAACCTTGTCAAATTGTTATTGATGTCGGAGGATGAACTTGAAGCCTCGACTTTGACTTTCTGTCTTGACGAAGTCATCGATAAGAAAACCATCACAGTGGATTTGATTCCACATGGTTCAACGATCCCAGTGACCACTACCAATCGCTTGAAATTCATCCATGAGGTTTCGGATTATAAGCTCAACAGAGTCATCGATACACAAACACATGCATTCTTAAGTGGGTTGCATGAGATCATTTCCAAAGATTGGTTAGGTATGTTCAATCCATACGAATTACAGATGTTAATTTCCGGTGAGAAGACGTTGGATCTGAATGATCTGAAGCAAAACGTTGTGTATTCAGAATTCACTGAAGATGATCCAACCATCGTTGCATTATGGGATGTTGTCGAAGAGATGTCCACGGATGATAAGTGTCTCTTTGTCAAGTTTGTCACATCGGTTCCAAGAGCACCATTACTTGGATTTAAGGCGTTGGTTCCGTTGTTTGGTATCAAAAACACCGGTGTTGCGGAAAGGGAACGACTTCCAACGTCTTCTACTTGTGTCAACTTACTGAAACTACCCGATTATAGAGATAAGGATAAGCTGAGAGATAAGTTGTTATATGCTATTAGGGCAGAAGCAGGATTTGATCTCAATTGAGGTTATACTATACATATTGCATTGAGTACTCAAGCTGTAGATCATACACATCTCCGATATATCGATTAAACAATAATCCATAGATCTTTCAGTGGTTCTGCTTACATAAGCGTCACATGCACTGCTTACGTAAGCGCCTGCTCCCGGAGAGAGGAAAAGAAATTTTTTGTGACACACAAAGGAGAGGCCAACGGCTCTAGGATTAAAAAGGGCCCGGAAAAGACGTTAAGCCACGCCAGTGACGCCCGCACACACGCCGGTCGCAGGGCACAACCCCATCCATACACAGCAACTGCACTAGCGGAGAACAAGCCGACGTTCTGCTTCTTCCGAAGATTCTTATAGCCTTAGATCGTTGAGCTATTCATTTATATCCAACGTGGTTTACACACCTCTTCAAACTCGATTCACATCCTTGAAACCATTTATATCCACCAGTGTGACCCCACTTATATCATTTAAACAGTACCCAAACTCTCGTCAAAAATGGAGAGCTACGACTTCCAGGATCAAGGCGACATGCTGTTCAAGTCCGAGTTCGATGATACCTTCATGGGTGTGAACACGGACTTCACAATGGACAACTCTGTGCCACAGCAGTTCACACAGCAGTCCACGAACGTTCAGCATACACTCCCACAACAGCATGAGCACGAAATCCCCGGTCTGTATCCTGATAACACCAGCCACACGCCGTCACCGGAGTTCACCAACCACACACAGAACAACATGATTCTTCAACAACAGAACATCCCACAACAACAACACGCCATGCTCCAACAGCAGATGCAAGCACAGACCCAAGCACAACGTAACGAGGTCCAAAAGAGAACGAGGGCTAGTGGTGAGGTTTTGGCTTTACTCATCAGTGAGTTCAACAAGAATCAAAACCCTAACGCTGCTACGAGGAAGAGAATCAGTGAGCAAACCGGTATGCCTGAACGAAGCGTCAGAATCTGGTTTCAGAACAGAAGAGCCAAGTCCAGAAAGCTTGAAAAGGCTGCTGCCACCACTGATAAGGATGATCCATATGCATTTACTAACAGAAGTGTCGGCTTCTCAAGGTACGATCAGATCCCATTCACTTTGAACAATAACTACTTCTTCATTGACTCAAAGAGTCTCACGGTTGGAAGTTGGAAGAGACTTAAAAGTGGTAATCTGTCCAATGACAACATCTTCAACGTGAAAAATCTTTCCAACCTTTCCCCACAGTCCATCAATGAAATCATGAACAACTCCACAGATCTGATGCTCATAATTTCCAAGAAAAACTTTGAGATCAACTACTTCTTCTCTGCAATCACGGAAAACTCCAAGATCCTTTTCAGAATCTTCTATCCTATCTCTTCTGTCAATGACTGTTCGATCTCCCTGGTGCAGGATGATGACAGCAAAGAGCCATCGTGTGAATTGAAATTGCATCTCAACAAACCACCAAAGTTTGCCGTCTCTTTCTCCAATCTCATCGTTCAAAACAATAACCAGTGGTCCATCTGTGATGATTTCTCCGAAGGTCACCAAGTCAATGACGCTTTCATTGGTGGAAGTGGTATCCCTCACGTTTTCAGTGGTCTCGAACAGTCTCTGAAGTTCATGAACTCCTTCATTCTCGACTACAACAGTACTAATGTTGCTCCAGCAGAGTTTGAACTCCCAAGACCAGACTCTCGTTCTCCAACTCGTTTCCCTATCTCGCTTCAGCAGCCACGTACCCATCCATTCAACAACGATTTCACCTCGGACGGCCAACAGGAGACACCAAATCCGTCTCAAAACCCGTTGCTTGAACAATTTGTTCAAGATAGCATGGCGGATTTCGATAAGTTCATCCAACAACCAGAAGATGATTTTGATGTCGATTCAAACAACTTCTAACTCCCCTCCATTCAACACATCGCATCTAGCATAACTAGAATTTGTCACGCCAGTTTCATCACATCCCCAAAGAAACCACTTCTCTAATGACCACTACTTCAGTTTACAAGTTTCAACAAATGTAATCTTTAATCTTTAACGAAAATAAGTACTATCACTCGTAACTTCCAATCATGTAACCTCCACAATTAATAATGTACTGCGGGTAACGGGTTAGCGGGTTTGTTCACAACCCCAACCATATGCTAAAAAGAACCTCCAAATAAAACAATATAAAAACTCAACATAACGAATGAATAGCCTGCTATTCATTAATAAATCATAACTTTTTCAAAGATCACTCAAGATCTCTCATTCTCTGTTCAATGATGGCGTCAACATCTTCCGTTCTCTCCTTAGCAAATCTCAGTTTCTTACCCAACTTCTGCATAGAACTCTCGCCAATTCTTCTCTTCACCAATTGACCACTTGGCAGAACCTCTGTCTCGAATAAATCGTCATTTCGAATACCAGTGTTTCTCTCAACATGTGATGGAGAACCTGGAGGAAGCTCCGTGTCTGTGGTGATTGTTTTCTTTCTCTTTCTGTTATGGATCATTCTCTTGATGGTGGTCTCGTCCCTCTCCCACTTCCAACCTTGTTGCATTTGATCATAAGCTGCAAGTTCAATGGTTCTTCTCACCTCTGTGTTCTTCTCCAAGTTTTGGAACTCATCAACATCGTTAGGCAATAACCAATGTCTGAATACCTGCAAAACCAAATCATACATCAATGGCATTGTAACCAAAATCAGCAATGCTGCCCACCAAGTAACATCCTTACCAAACTTCCAATACAGACCTTTATAAACATCATAGATCTTGGAAGTATCCTCCTTGTAGAGACCTGGAAGAATGCAACACCATAGCAACCAACCCAGACATGAGATCAAAACGGACGCAGCGTTTAACCAAGTTCTGTTGTGTTGCTCGAGAAGGGTGATCTTGATGTTGATGGTGAAGACAATAGCGGTAAAGTTCAACGTACCAATCGGATACAAGGAATTGTCCATCAAGGCGGTGAACCCCCATAGGCTCCAATTACTAAACGAAATCAGCAACGAGGAAGTCGTAGCGACAACCATCCAACCAATGAAGATTCTGAGATTGAAAGCCTGATGAAGACGACCTTTAGAGTACAACTCTGGAGCAGCTAAAAGTGTTGCCGGTTTCAAATCCTTCTCAAACATACCAATACACAACACAGTCAGAGACGTAAACAAGGTGTTGAACATAGACAAAGACCATGGTTCGTAAAAAGATGTACCCGTGAACATGGTGTTTCTCTGGAAAATGCACTGAGAGAGATAGAACATCAGCTCCTTGTAGAAAGTCGACAGAACAAATTTGGAAGTACGGATGTAGTTGTATCTTCCGTGGACCAATAACAACTTTTGCAAATATCTGAACTGAGCAATGGAATAATCAGAAGATCTCGCAGCTTGTAGACCTTCCTTACCAGTGATACCAATACCGATGTCTGCACTTTGAATCATAGCAATGTCGTTAGCACCATCACCGATGGCCAAGGTAACGGTACTCTTGTCCAGCGCTCTGATGTTGGAAACCATCATTGCCTTTTGAGATGGGCTTGCTCTGCAGCAAATCACTGAATCTGTCTTAGTACACAAAGAGATGAAGATCGACATCATGGACTGATCAGCTTCAAAGTTGCCCAAAGTGGCACCATCAATGACAACAACACAGTGAGCGACACTTCCGTTGGAGATTTCCAGTTCGGCAGCGGTCATCTTAGCGGTCAAATCATCATCCTCTGCATCCAAGATCACTAAAGAGGAGTAGTCCTTGATCAACTTACAAGAATAACCAATATTGATAGCTGTTTCACGCTTATCACCGGTCAGCATCCAGAGTTTGATACCAGCTCTTCTCAATTTCTCAATGGTATCAGCAACACCATCTTGCAACTTGTCTTCGATAGCTGTAGAACCCAAGAGTTCAAATCCATTCTCAAGGCGACATCCCACTTCTTCAATCATTTGGGCTCTGTTTACCAAAGATGTTTTAGCAGAAGCATAATCAAGGGCCCATTGTTCGTACTCGGACTTATCAAGCCACTTGTAAGCGTACAACAAAGTTCTCAAACCTTCGGTAGAGAACTCTTCAATGTGTTGCAATGTCTTCTCCATGACATATTCCTCATTCAGTACCAACTTGTCGTTACCAACATAGTCAGCAACAGATGTGATGTTGTATCTCTGTCTGTCTTTCAAATGCAGAGACTTTCTCGATTCAGCAACGACTTCGTTGATCTCATCCTGGTCACGTCGTCTGTTCATAACGAAATCATCAATGGTTTGAACATGAGAGTGAATGGAACTGACACCCAGAGAATGTCTACCACCAGCGATCAGGTCTGAAGACAGACGTTGTTGTAACACCAACTGAGCCTCACTAGCTTTTCTGATACTGGAATCCTTGTTGACCTCGGTCTTCTTTCTCTTTGCCATATCTCTATTCTTCAAGGTATCCAAGATAATGTTGTCAGCACCCTTAATGATCATACAGATACGACCATCTGGGAATTTGATAACGATTGACATTCTCTTTCTAGCAGACGAGAATTCAACAACGTTCAACACCTCATAAACTTCATCCACTGGATCTTCATCCATACCGTCGGGATAAGTTCTAATAGTCAAGTTCTTATGATTCTTACCATAGACAACATAACCCATATCACGAGCTGCAACAACCAACGCCAACTCATCTGGAGAAGATGACTGGTATTCAATCTCCTCAGCGTCTTCCGAGACTGTCTTTGGTAAACAAGTATGACAAAGAGCCAATGACAAGATAAAAAACTTGGCCTTCTTGGAGAACAAAGTGTTTGGATTCAACTGGATATGTTCCAACAAATCAACAGTACTCTTGATCTGTGGATTAATGGTATCATCTGCAAGTGGTGAAGACGTAGGAGGAGCACTGCTTCTTCCTGACAAAGCTGAAGACAAACTTGGACGACCAGTGTATCTCACGTTACTTTTACGAATATCAATGGATCCACGAGGGCTTGTAGCATCACTAGCGGATGATTTCTTAAAACCAGCTTGTTCATAAGCAGAGTCCGAAAAATCGTGTGACCATGCGGTACCTGCAACAGAGAACTTTCTAAAGATCATGAGGTTATCGGTCAACGTACCAGTTTTATCACTGAACACATAACTGACTTGACCCAACTCTTCCAAAATGGTGGCAGTTCTCGCTTCACATGGTGTGTTGGATGGTTTGTGATACATGTCAATATCCCAATGCAAGAAGAGCATCTGAACAACTTTGATGATCTCTGTAGTGACATAAAGTGAGAGTGGAATCAACGTATTATACATGATGATGAATCCCATGATCGTTGCTGCGACACCAGCATCTTGATTTTGCAAATACCAAGCGTCATCTCCATACCTTTTCAGGTATATCCGTTGCCCCATAAATGAGAACATAGATAGTGTGAGAACAACCATAACCATAAAAGCAACGATAAAGTTGATAGATCTCTGAAGTTTTGGAGCTTTGGTTCTTGGATTCTTGATGGCATTCATTCTGATCTTAGATTCCTCACCTGTGAAGATAACCAAGCCAACAACGTTACTTGTATTTCTGATGATCGAACCTCTGTAAATGACGTTGTCATTACCAATAGGGTACAGTTGATCACCAAGTTTGATATTACCTTCAAAGTTGTACAAATCGGTATTAGGGTCCTCAATTGTCACGAACCCTCTTGTGTTCTTAAGACCCAATGCACTGTTCATAGCTTCAGATACTTTTGTATGTGGGGTCTTTGACTTCAAATTGGTTTCACCATCCAAATCCATGGTCTCAACGAAGACCTCGTTCTCATTTTGACCATCAGAAGTGAGCAAGATTATATCTGCTGGAACTGGTTCGTCTCGTTGAAGCTTAATCAAATCACCAACTCTCAAATCTTTCCATTTTACCTTGGCAACCTTGAGCCCAATCTGTTTGAGATAGTTGTCCTTGGTAAAAGTGTTTGGTTGACTCAGTAGCTCTTCACTGACTAAATCTCTCTGAGGTGTATCACTGAAAATTCCTGAACTATCGCCGCTCGTGGTTCTTGACAATTGCATCGAAACGTCATCGTTATCACGAGTTTGGTGGTTCTTATGCGTGATAATTCGTGTAAGTTTGTTATTCTCCTTTTTATCTTGCAAATGTCTTCTCCAGTCATCATAACCTTCTCTAAGCATGGAAATGGTAATGAAGATCAACAATGGGATGATTGTTGTGTATGTCCCTGTGGTGGACCAGGATGGGATCATCTGTAAAATGGACACCGTCAAGAAATACGCGTTAGCAAGCTTGGAAAACTGGGCATATAGTTGTTTTGGGAGGAAAGAGTAGATGCTGTATCTTGAAGATGAAATGACGTTATCCGAATAAGGCTTCTTGTACCTTTCGTCAACGAGGAGATCAATGTTCTTCTTGCCATGCTTTGTCACTGGGAAATCCTGGGTGTCGAAATCTCTCATGACGCTGATGGGGATTTTTCTTCCATCTTTTGACTTCTTATATGGACGAACATTCAGTATGAGGTTCTTCAAGTCAGTCAACTTCTTCTGTGCTTTTCCTCTCTTACCCGCGTAAGACTTGTGCATGGGGCCATGCCTTATCTGATTTGATCTGGCATCATCCGACGAAGAAGAATCGTCCGATGACGACCTGTTGTTGTTGCTCGTATGTGAATCCGGGGACGTCTCAAGAAGGTTCACCGAGGAGTTGAAGTTCGTAAGCTCGATTCTGTTATCCTCCACTGGAGCATTTTCCGGAGTGAGTCCCAACTCCAGGTCTTGTGGTTCCGATTCGGACTTCTGAGCATTCTTGAAGAACAACTGAGTACGCAGCGAGTAACCTCTCTTTCTCCGTGTGTTGGGGAGGTCACCGTCTGACATCTCTCAAGTTATATCTTTCTCTCTCTGTCTGTGTGTGGGGCCGTTAAAGTGTTTCCGCCGTGGTGCGGATGTAAGTGTATAACGTTGTCCTCTAGCCGCCAGGTCTTTTTTTGATAGGGAAACTGATAGAAAAAGTGTAACGGCGCTTCTAATGGAGACCTCTTTGATAAGCTCTTAGTCAACTTATAAAGCCAGTAAAAGCAGCCGTTTTCTGTTTCTCTTTTCTTTGGAGGTTGTTGTTGTTGTTGTTGTTGTTGTTGTTGGTTTTGGTGTAACAGTGGCAGTGCACTCCTTTCTCCCAAAGAGAGAGATCAAAGGGCTTGGCTCGGCCTTTTTTTTTTTTTAATTTTAGTGAGGAAGATCAGTCACGTGATTCATGAAAATGTGGTTGCGTATAAGGCCCATCGGGCGTTGGGTATATGGAAAAGGGCGTTTCTTTCATTCAAAAAAGTTGGATGTTTCAGATTGTTAGATTTCTTTCATTATTTGCTGTTTATATATATTTATACCTTTATAAATACTAAATATATCCATTAGATGCCCTTGGTTCGCCTTGGTTCGCCTTAAATTTTCTGCGCGCCGTTTGTTTACGTTTTGGTTTTGTCCTCCCAAAAAATGTCGGGGGTCCCAGAACCACACAGTACAACGTCGCCACGCCCCTCCAGACTACCATCAAATAGAAGTCCTCGACACTATGTCAGACATCAACAACCTGGTGGACGGTGTCCAGGGCATCAAGTTGTCCCCGACGAAGAAACTGCAGCCAGATAGCAAGCCCCAAGTCAAATCATCCTCGATCTTCCTTAAGAAGAACTTCAACTCGTTAGGTTCTAAGAAGAAACCACCTGCCCCACAGAAACCAGGCACCCCGAAGAAGACCTTTGACAAGAACGCGTTCTTCAGCGATACACCAATGGCCGTCAACGATGACAGATGGGGGCATAACCTCATCAAGAAGGACGTCAATTCAACAACGGGGAAACACATCTATTTCAATGATTCCCCACTCAGAAACCCAGCAAGAAAGGGGAACGTTATCCTCAATCCGATGAAGAACGATGAGAACGTTGATGTCCGCCAAGGAATCAAACATATCAAGTCCGGATTTGAGAAATACGCAAAATCAGATTCCCCATTCAAAGACCCTTACTCAGCGTTAAACAACAACTCCATTCACAGAGCCGGTGCAAACTTCCTTGATAAACCGGAACTGTATAGAGAGGATAAGCAGCTTGCAGAAAGCCTTATCAAGAGTATTGGTGAGTATGATGATGACAAGGAAATTGAGAAATTGAAAGAAGAGAAGATTGAAGATAAGGACAGAACTGTTAAAGGTCTTAACGTCAACTTATTGGATCATCAAGTACTGGGTTTGAAATTTTTGCGTAAAAGAGAGAAGGATAAACATATTCACAAAGGAGGTTTGCTCTGTGATGATATGGGTTTGGGAAAAACTGTTCAAATGATTGCCTTGATCGTTAAGAACAAACCAAAGGAGGAAGACTTGAAAAATCTTGAAGATATCGAGAATGAAGAATTTCGAGCTGTCAACCCGAAAGTTCCTAAGAGAAAATTTAAAGGAACTTTGGTGATTTGTCCTGTTGGGTTGACCACGCAATGGATTCAAGAGATCAAGAGATTTGCTCCACATTTGACCACTCACCTCTTCCATGGCACCAAGAGAACAAAGGACTACAAGAAATTGATGCAGTACGACGTTGTTGTTTCTTCCTATGATACCCTCAGATCTGAACAAAACGACTCTGGCTCGCCAATTTATGCAGGTTACTGGCATAGAGTTGTGTTGGATGAGGCCCATAACATCAAGAACAAGAAGGCCAAGACTACAATCGCGTGCTATAATGTGGAGAGTACGAGAAGATGGTGTCTCACCGGTACTCCAATTCAGAACTCCGTTGATGAGCTTCAATCGTTGTTTGCTTTCCTGAGGGTGTCTAAGTTGTCAGATGAATCAACATGGAAGGCTGTAATGACTACTGTTCTTAGAAAAGGAGACACTAAGAAGGCTTTCGATTTGTTGAAGAAGGAGTTGAGTATAATCATGTTGAGAAGAACTAAGAAGATCCTCCAGGCTACAAACTTCAGACTCCCAACGAAGACAATCACCAGATGTAATATCCAATTCAGTGAAATGGAGCTTCAGCTTTATAACGATTTGAAAGCGCATTTCGTTAATGAGTTGCAAAGTAAATTTGAAGCTGTCAAATCGACCAATGGTTCCATGACTACATCCTCGAGAGGCGTTCTTTTCGACAAATTGTCACCTTCGAAATTGGGATCTCAAAACACTGATAAGACATTTTACATGCATGCTTTGGTTTTCCTTTTAAGATTACGTCAAGTGTGTTGTCATTGGAAGTTACTTTCAGATATGAGTGAGGAAGACATTGAAGAGATGGGTAAAGCCTATGGTAATTCTTCTGCACGTCTCTCAGATTTCTCTCCTTCTAAATCGCCTTCAAAGAAGATGACTGATATTAATAAAGAGCTGGATGATCTTACCGATTTCATGAATGCTCTTACGGTTAAGGAGACAAAATGTGAGGTTTGCCTTATTGAGAAGGTTGAAGAAGGTGATAAGATGTGTAAATCATGCAATAAGAGAATTGAAAAAGAGAAGAAGTATGAGAGTGCTAAAGTTCTCAAACTCTTGGAGATTTTGAAGAAGGATCCAAAGAGGAAGACAATTGTCTTCTCACAATTTAGAGAACTGTTGGTGCTCATCGGTCCAACGTTACAGAAACATGGTATCAAATATGTCATGTACGATGGTAAGATGACTTTACCTCAAAAGGATGCCGCTTTAGAACAATTAAGAGTTGATCCGGAAACGACTGTCTTGCTTTGTTCGTTGAAGTCCGGAGCTGTTGGTTTAAACTTGACGGTTGCTTCCCAAGTTGTGATCTTTGATCCATGGTGGAACCCACAGATCCAGGAACAGGCCGTTGATAGAGTTTACAGAATTGGTCAAACCAAGCCCGTTGATGTGTTTGAGTTCTCGGTCATCGATACAGTTGAGGTTGGTATCTTTGAATTACAAGACGCCAAGCGTGCTTTAGCCACCGCAGTCATCAGCACCGACAATGCCTCGATTGATGCCATGAACAAGTTATCCACATCAGATATTTGCAAGTTGTTTGGTATCTAGTCGTCCCTGGTAACGCACGGAGGTTGACGGAGCAACATAGCACCGGCCTCGGTCTGAATTGTGTTTGCGATCTTATCATCTAAAGAGCACCTTTGTGATGGTCTATCTCGGGAATTTCGTTTCAAAGTGAGTGTTTAGCACCTAATTAGCGTTCAATTGAGAGCAAAAAAACCCATCAAAGTAGCCGAGGCCTGCCTCAAAGCCTATCAACAGGGTCCTGAAGCTTCAGTTTCTATGAAAGTGCGGAGCCTTCCGGGGCAAACCGTTTGTGTCAAAATGTTTTTGATGTGTTATTGAAATGCATTTATGAATGTAAATAGATGCGAATAATACAAATACACAATAAAAAAATATCATTGTGTATTCTATTTCGCCATAAAAATCAGCCCAAATAGACCAGCCCCATCAAAGAGGGCGTGGCCGAACCGCTTACGCTTTGTCTCGAGGAAAAGAACGCGTTTCGCCATACCACACAAAACACCTTTCCTTTCCTTCCTTCGAATCGACCACTCTTCCACACCGCTTCAGATATGCCAAGTAAGTAAATGGTTCCTCTATTTTTTGTTCACAGATTGTTTCCTTTTGGCAAATCACTAACAGTTGTCTGCAGTCAAGTCGTTTGATCAATATCTCTTTGATCGCTCGCAAGTGACCAATCTCCCGCTCGAAGTCATCAAACATGCCCGTCTCGGTATCGACGTGAACCATTACATCGTCAAGGCTCTCGCCGGCAAGAGAGAACAGTTTGCCGACGTCATTGGTGGGTTCCCTGCCAGCTTGGCCTCGCACTTGGAGCACGACATCAAGGCTCTCCGTGATCTCGGCATCACCCCAGTGTTTGTCTTTAGTGGCCTTGACATCACCGAAACTCGCAAAGCAAAAGCCAACAAGGAAACTACCCCCATTGAAAGGACCAGAAACAAGAATTGGGGCGCTTATCAGCCTCTGCCACCATACACTCAAGGTACAATCACTCTCCCACCTGTTGCAATGGACCTCGTCTTCAAAGAATACGCTAACCCGGTAAACGTTCCGGCCATATTTGCCAATTTGATTGAGATCCTCCTCAAGCATGACGTTGAGTTCATTCGTGCTCCTTACTTGTCTTGGATCCAGCTTGGTTACATGTATAAGGAACAACGAATCGATGCCGTCTATGGTCCTAATGAACTGATTTTGCTTGATTCCATTGATAAATTCATCATTCAGTTCGATTTCAACAACAATGAGTTCAAATCTGTGGACAAATTCCGTGTGCTCAATGAGTTTGGTATCTCTCCATTACAACTTCTCGATATTGCCGTTTCAGTTGGTTGTGATTTGCAGCAAGTTACTCTTCCTATGTACCATGCCATCCCAGCACACTCCATTCTCGAAATGGCTCTTGATATCGTTGTCAACTCAGGAAGTATCTACCACCATGTCGCTAGCTCTGGTAACCCAGATGTTATCACCAGGTTCCAAAAGGGTGTTGTGGCGCTTCGTAACACACCAGTGCTCAAGGTCAATGGTAAAATTGAGCCTATTGATCCACTTTCAGTGCTTTCTGATCTTCATGAGGTTGTTGGTCAAAGATTGCCACATGAGTACTTGTTCTATTTGTCTATTGGTTTGTTGCATCCAAAGATCTTGGAGGCTATCGTGTACGATCAATACACAGAGAGAGTATCACAAGATGGGATTGTTTCTACTCAACACAAGGATGTGGTCAACTCAATGCTTGATATCAAGGCAAAGGAGTTGAATCTCTTGACACAGAACATGAATCGTTTTTACCAGTTCAAGCCAATTTTCTACTCCAAGTACTTTGATCAAGACACAAAGATCGACTTCAAAAAATCAACACCGATCTTCTTCGGTATCAACAACATCATCACATACTCTGATAAGGATAGCTTCTCTATAGCGGACTTCATCAAAGAGGTCACTACAACAGAAAAAGAGAAGTTTCTCACAGAACCAATCAACAAGTCCACAAAGACATTGAAGAAAAACCACGAGATTATCTCTACGTCACTTCTGCGCACATTGCATTTGCTTGACATTTACTCTCCAAAGACAGATAATAACAAGTATGCCGAAGTCCTCAAACTCATCTCCACATTGGAACCGGAACTCCAATCCCAGTATCTTCTTTTCCTCATCACCTACAAATTCTACAAGTCCCCACTTCACCAAGTCTCTGCCACTTCCACCTCTGGAAGTTCCCGCGTTAAAGTTGAAAGATCTCGTGACATTGTCAACTTGATCTCTCACCTCCTCTGTTTCATCCAAGTCACCCAAGGTCCAACCCAATACATTGGACCACTCTCACGTTCGCTCCTTGGATTCAGATCATGTCTTGACGTCATCAAGTCAAACGTTCGTGAATTGTTCGAATCGGTATTGGTATCCTCTCTTGCCAATGGAGAAGTTGAGAAGGTTGACCGTACAAATAAAGAATGGAGACAACTTGTTCTTGATATGCCATATGGTAAAGCTTTCCCAAGTGTTATTCTCGCTTTCATCGCTTTGAACATCCTTGATAATGTCGAATCTGCAGAATTGGGTAAAGTCAAAGACGTTGTGTTTGAATACTACAGCAAGTCTAACTTCCCAGACCTTGCTAATGATTTGAAAAAAGGTTTCAAGTTTGTTAAAGGTTGTGTTAAGATTGCAGAGTTGTTGAACAAGAACGGATTGATGTCTGATGCAGATTTCGGATATTACAAGGAGATTGATCCCAGAATCGATCCTGTTATTGCTGTGTTGTAATCCACTTAATGCTAGAAAATGAATAAGATAAATGAAACCCTTGTAAGGTAGATATATAAACGTGTTAACGTAATGTGAACTAGACCTTGCCACAGACACTAAACACCCAGACATTCTGAGAACACCCGGACACCACTATATATATTAAAAAATCCCCAAACTGGAAAATTGGTCTTAATAAAGCAGTAAAAAATGCTTTTTAGTATCTCAAAGTCTGTAATTATAATATAGGTGAATATTGAGCCATTTTTTGTGCCCAGATAGTGAATTTCTATTGCATTCGACAGTTTGGCAATTCAGGTTGAAACCTCATACATAATTTCTGAGAACAAAGCATTTTTATGTCGAAGCTTTAAATATCTTAATAACTCCTCCAAAAATGCTCCAAATTGAGCAAACAAAAACCCATAATATGCTGTATAAATTGGTGTATCTGCAGAATAAATTTTATTGATTTTTACGTATTTTCAGAGTGTTAGTTAGCTATATATATTGCACTGTCTCCCCAGTTTTTGGCGCCCTGCACACTAGGGCGCGACACGTTTAGCGGAAATCAGTTATGTGGTGTCCGGGTGTATCACCCACGCGATATTGTGAACAGCGAAGCGCGAAGCCTCGAACGTACTAATAGTAACTTTGGACTCCCAACTCCACAAATTAACGTATCTCTACACTTTTTTTTCATCCATTCTTGGTCAATTGCACACATCATGAAGTTCCTCGTGACGCTGATTGCGCTATTCACCGCGTTGGCAAGTGCTGCATCGACGCAACAGCTGCAAAAGGCCCTCGACAAGTCCCCGGGAAACTTCATCAAGCTCACCAAGGGAAACTTCGAACGTATCCTCGGTGGTCCTCGTGATGACTACATCGTTGTGCTACTCACAGCAACGAATGCACAGGTCGGATGTCAGGTGTGTCATCAAATCCAGCCGGAGTTTGAGAAGTTGGCCAACTCGTGGGTGGCTGATCACCCTAATAACGATGGCCTTTTCTTTGCCAGAGCTGACTTGGCAGACGGTCATCCAGAGATCTTCCAAGGATTCCAACTCAACTCCGTGCCAAAGATGTACCTCTACTCTCCAACTGAGAAGGATTCCCCGTTCAATGTCGATTTTGACCAGATGAACATCCCACAGAGTGAACCATTGGCTCCATACGTCGCCAATGGTCTTCATAACCTCATCAAAAAGGAGATCGTCATCAAGGAGCCACCTCAGTACGGCTCAGCTATCATCACATTCGTCGCAGTCTTTGCTGCTGTTTATTTCATCAAGAGACAAGCTAAGGTCCTCATCTCGTTGTTTGGCTCCAGACCATTGTGGGGTGGTATCACCGTGATTGCAATCTTATTCTTCACTACAGGTTACATGTTTAACTCGATTAGAAATATGCCATTCTTCATGCAAGGTGCCGAAGGCCAGATCCAATACTTTGTCCATGGCCAACAACAACAACTTGGTGCTGAGACTCAAGTGATGAGTTTCGTCTATGGTATGCTTGCCTTCACCGTTATTGCTCTCATCACCAAGACTCCATTGCTCAAAGGCGACACCGTGCGTCTTGGTGTCATCGTGTATCTTCTTGCTGCGAATGTGGTGTTATTCAGCATTCTTATCTCCATCTTCAAGTTCAAGAGCAGTGGTTATCCATTCCAGCTTTTAAACATTTGGTCTCCATGATTTATATCATAATATAACAATACAAACAACAAAAAACAGGGGACGTGGATCCAAAAGAATATAAAAATCAATGCAATTGATGTAATCCTTTCAGCTTGTAGTGGGCGTAGTGGTGGATGCCTGTTTCTTTACCCTTTGTTCAATCTCCACAAGTTTAGCGAGTACCGTTCTAAGTCTGCGCTTGACCTCAACGAGACGTTCGTGCATCCCTTTAACATCTGTGTCCAGCTCCGTTTGCGTTTCCCAGCGCTTCAGTTTCTCTTCAATCACTTTGAGACGAGCTATCAGCACCACTTGTGATTCGTGGAGCGTTTGGAGCTGTGTGGCGAGGGCGTCCAAAGAGTCTCCCAGCACCGCCTGCACAACAAGCTCCACTGGATGGACATCGCTCCGCTGGGCAGACGCTGAAGGGGTGTGGAACCGGAACTCGTGCGAGATGGGCATTGTGCTCAAAGTGTGCGGATGCTGCTGTTGATGCTGGTGTTGTTGTTCAAGAGAGTTCTGTTTACTTTTCGAAAGATGGTAGGAAAAAAATCGATAATAACAAATCCCCTTTTCCCAATTGATGAGCACACTTCCAAGCGCCAGCAAAAGGCAAGCCGACTTGAAAAAACAACAAAGATGTCATCTCTGAGCTCCTTTTTGAACCGTGAGTTTCAAATTTTATCGTAAAGTCCGCCTTTTCAAGGTTACTAACACAGTTTAAACAGAGCGAGTCGCCGTCATGACAACCGATGGAAAGTTCTTCGTGGGGACGCTCGAAGGCTACGATCACTCTACAAACGTGATACTCACAGACACAGAGGAAAGGTTGATTGTGAGGCCAGGAGAAGGGGAGAGCCTGGTGGAGAAGCTGGGTGTCTACGTGATACGAGGAGATCTCGTCTGTTGTGTTGGACTTGTCGATGAGGAGATCGATACAAGCATCGATTGGTCAAAAGTCCACGGAGAACCGTTATTGAAAACAAAGAAGACGATACGTTGATGTACAAGTGTGTTTTAATGCTAATGTAACGATAATTTCAGAAAGTAATTGGGGTTTTGTAATAGATATATATATATATAAAGTCGTTTCATCGTCAATACAAACTCAATGACAAGCCATGGTCTCTCTTAGCTCGCTTTGGAATAGCTGATGCCCAATGGCCGCACCTGTAACAACTGCAATCATGACCCAGATGTTGTAGGTCATGAACAACAACATCATGATGTAGGAATAGCCCACAAGTGAACCATAGATAAGTGATGTTGACCATCCACGGGAGACAGTCACTGGATTGGTGTTAGTACAACCTCGAAGTTCATCCAAAGGCAGCATTATGTCTGGTTGGGAGGGTGTTAGTCTCAACCCACTACTGATAAAAAAAAATTGTTTAACTTACCTCTTGTTTCCATTCTTTTAGCTTTGACACGCACGTATTCGTAACCGACACCCATCACCACAACGAGAAGAAGTGAGACGATGAATTGTGGCAAGCTCTTGATATGCCATGAGCTGGAGAGGAGACACAAGTCATTGTAATCGGAGTTGAGAAGCATATTGGTGACACAGACTGCATCGTGATGGTGGCCAGGCATGTCACCCATATCTTCCATTTGGTGTGCGGAGTGGTCCATTATTGCGGTGCTTTGGATGGGGGGTTGTTGGATTTTTTGTATGATTAGCAAGTGCTATTTAGTGGATGAACGGGACAAGAAATTGGCAAATATAAGGAGAAGGATGTTGCGATGTACTGTCTTTACACATCCAGGGGAGAAATGAGCTCAAGCCCGACACTACTACTAGCAGCTGTCCGAACCCGCGATAATGTGTTTGGTCTGATGTCCGGGTGTTTCTAGATGTCAAGTACTCTCTATAAACAGGCGTTTCAGATCGCAAACGGTATCAAGATGCAATAAATACAGATTAACACAAATTGCAAAAAAGACAGAGTATAATAACAAATTGTGTCAAAAACCAGCTGAAATGGGCAGACCTGGCCATTAAAAAGGATAGTTATGAGACTAGATTGAAGCCAGAATCAGGGAAGCGTAAACCCAACTGATATTTGACGTCGAGCACCCTATAAGTACAGCTAGCTCTTTGAAGTTGAGTGGATACAGTACGGTTTAAGCTGCATGGGCCTAACTATAGAGACACTTAACCTTTAGATTAGGACAGATGGGCTTACAGGCCGGCCTACTGGTGCCGAAATGCACCCAGGGATCATGAACCAGCATAACTCACCCGATCTGGTCAAAGATCTGGATAAGATCAGTTTCAGGTGAGTATTATCTTTTGAATCTGCTTAGGTTTGCATGTGTACTGCTATAGAGTTCTGATTGTGCTTCTTAATGAGTAGCTTCCTTTTCGAGACGTCAATTGTTGAACCCCACACTAGTTTTGAGACCGAATATGCACGGCTGCAGTACCGATTACTGCTGTGTGCACTGGTGCTAGTTGTGACTTTTCTAGTTCTGACCCAAACATGTTTCGTCAGGTAATTTCGGATGTATTCGACCGCTTCGGCTTGGCTATTAAGTTTAGGATGGTGATGGGTTGAGATGAGGCGCGGGAGATATTGAAAAGAGCGAGTTGATGTTACTACAACTACTATGTTTTGGGCAGGACAGGCCTGTATTGTTGGAAACAGGTGGAACATTCGTATTTATTCCAGTTTGGTGTAATTGCTTCCTAGTTACGAGAATTGAAATCAAAAATTAGTACGCCTGAAGGTGCAGGCAGAGGTTGAGCAGGCGCGACGGCGGCGTTCACACACTCTAACGCATTAACTAAACATAATGCAGTACGGTCCAAGTCCTCTGTTAAGAAAGAAGCTGAAACTCTCTATAGGATTGAAGATATCCAAGCTCATTTTACACACCTCGCTTATCCTAGCATTCAGATACCAGATACCAGGTGAAACAAATTAGGCGAGGTTAAATGACCTGCATGAAGCGTCTTCGCTACCATCGAAACTGGTGGACACCCTTTCTGTCTAAACCTAGCATTTTGCATCAAAATTGGTGTAGAAAAGCTGCAAAATATCCCATTGGAGGCCTATTCGGGTATTTCCTTTGCAGGACCTCGGCTGCGGGAATACATGCAAATTTTCTTTGATGCAACTATTTATTACCCGATTGGGACGTCAATGGCATAATCTCCAAACGATTGGGCTGCACAAACACACAATTTGTATCAGATATAAGTCGATGAAAGGAAATTATAGTTGTTTCATAAATAAGAGCCTCATAATGGTTTTATAAGATATAAAGCCGACCGATACCCTATTCCTTTTCAGATACTACAGCTACTCCCTTTCTTTTCATTATACACAAACACAACCAACACCACCCACTTTCCAAATAAGATTCACTCTTTTCCCCATAAGAAATTACAATGAAGTTCTCTGTTGCTTTTATTGCTGCTGCCTTCTTGGCCTTCTCCAACGCCGTTCACGCTGAGGACTCTACTTCTGATGACTCTGAGGGTTCTTCTTCCTCCGTTGAGTTCCCTTTCTCTGATGACGCTATCATCGAGGCCGTCGCTCTCGCTGAGGACATTGCTCCAATTGTTTTGGATGATGCAGTCTACTTCATCAACACCACTATTGCTTCCCAGGAGTTGGATGACAACGTTGATCTTTCTAAGAGAGAGGCCGATGCCGACGCTGAGGCCGAGGCCTGGAGATGGAAGAAGTACTTTGCCGGTCAACCACTTGGTAAGAGAGAAGCCGATGCTGATGCTGAGGCTGAAGCCTGGAGATGGAAGAAATACTTCCCTGGACAGCCACTTGGTAAGAGAGAGGCCGATGCCGACGCTGAGGCTGAAGCTTGGAGATGGAAGAAGTACTTCGCTGGCCAGCCACTTGGTAAGAGAGAAGCTGAGGCTGACGCCGAGGCCGAGGCCTGGAGATGGAAGAAATACTTTGCCGGTCAACCACTTGGTAAGAGAGAAGCCGATGCTGATGCTGAGGCTGAAGCCTGGAGATGGAAGAAATACTTCCCTGGACAGCCACTTGGTAAGAGAGAGGCCGATGCCGACGCTGAGGCTGAAGCTTGGAGATGGAAGAAGTACTTCGCTGGCCAGCCACTTGGTAAGAGAGAAGCTGAAGCTTACGCCGATGCTGAAGCTGAAGCTTGGAGATGGAAGAAGTACTTTGCCGGTCAGCCACTTGGTAAGTAAGAGATCATGAGCTTATGAGTGAATGATATTCTTGATCCACCAGATCGCGTTCAGATCTCTCACCCAGACTTTCTTTGGACTTTCTACTACTACGTACAACCGTCTCTAATATTAATGGACTTCTTTGGACTCATAGCATGACTGCGTCATCAGTCCCATTTTCTCTTTTTCATAATCTATTAATAAATTCTTGTTTTCCTTTTGATAACCACTGGCTGATAGCAGTAATATCTCGTAGATGTGCCTTCATATTGATAAGAGTGCGTCTTAGTGTTGATGTTTTTACGCGAAATAAGCGACAAGAACAATAGCGTTGCTAAGGAGTCACCTTTGACGTTTAAGCCGCTTTTCAGGGGGTCCGACTTTGTAGTTATAATCTAACTAATGTTTGAACATATCTCCGCTATGAATCTAATTCATCCTTAAAGATCTGCAGTAATCAATGATCTCAGGGGTATCGTCAAAAAAAATAAGGCTGGCGTCGAAACCTTCATTAATGCGCTAAAGCAGCCCAAGCGAGCGTCCCAATCGCGCAGGGGGCCCTTTACCCTTCCCCCTTATAATCGTCTATTATTATAAACCAGGTACTTTGGTCAACAAGGGATCCTCAGATGTTGCGGAATATTTAATCGTGACACGCTTCCCACTCCTGATCTGCTTGGGGGAAGGAGAAGGGGGGTAGGAGCTGCCTTTTTTAGGCAGATCTTGCCGTGTCGACATGAGGAATGTTTGACACACAGCACATGTCAAACATTTATTGACAGCAATAGACAACTTTTTTTGATAAGGCTATGGCTTTATTAAAGAGTCACATCATAAGAATTCTAGGCAAAGTGATGGATTGAATGACCTTTTCTTTCTAAGAATTCACCATCTTAAGCTTTTCTACCTAGCCAAGAAAGTACACAGCCTTCGCAACATTTGACGCCACCAACGCACGTTTTCCTCGTTGCCATGTGGTGTGGCGTAGTCAAAAGAGGGAAAAAAATGATCCGCGCACGCACCTGATAAGGCAAATAACTTTAAACCGGTCAGCTGCGCACTTTGTTATATCTCACAGATCTTTCCTTTCTCTCGCCATAAACCATTTCTCCCACCAGCTAGTTCTTTCATATAACAAACAAACAAACAAACCAACACACACTTATCAACTATTTACCACACACTTCAGAGACATTGTATATACACAGAACATCTCGTTGCTCTTTCTTTGAACGCCACAAAAGTTTCTACACCTATAACCGCAAGCAACCAACTTAAAAAATTGCACTTCAATTGATGTATCGAGAGATCTCTTTAGCAGAGGTGGCCTTTCTCACATTCCAGGCTGTTCTCCAGGTCGTTATCGTCTGCTCTACAGGTTTCTTCGCAGCGAAGTCGGGAGTACTCACCAAGAGTGCACAGAAACATGTCAGTGAATTAAATATCGCGTTGTTCACGCCAGCCATGATCTTCTCCAACTTGGCCCCAACGCTCTCTCTGAAGAAGATTGTTGATATCTTCGTTATCCCAATCTTGTACGCTGTATCTACCGGAATTTCATACGCCACTTCCATTTTGGTAAGTCGCTACTTAAACTTGGATGAGTACGAGGGAAACTTTGTCACCGCCATGTCTGTCTTTGGTAACTCAAACTCTTTACCAGTTTCTCTCACATTGGCTCTTGCGGCAACGCTTCCGAACTTGGAGTGGGATGATATTGAGGATGACACACCGGCTATGATTGCCTCGAGAGGTCTTTTGTACCTTGTGATCAACCAACAAATTGGCCAGGTTCTCAGATGGTCTTGGGGTTATAACACTTTGTTGAAGAAAAGACCATCGCCAACATCTTCTTACACAGACTTGGAGGCCATTCAAAGACAGTCTGAGCCAACGGCCAAGAAAAGCAATACAACTTTGACCACCATGGACGCAGGACATTCCGAAGATGGTGCTTCTTCTATTCCAGAGTCTTCAGACTCAGCGGAGTCATACAATCCGATCATTGTCGTGGAAAGCGAAAAATATGGTATTGTTAGATTTTATCATAAATTCATGAGCTTCATGAATCCTCCGTTGTGGGCAATGCTTGCGGCCGTCTTCGTTGCTTCAGTCAGACCAATTCATGATGCCTTCTACGTCGATAATGGTTTCGTTTCCAATACGTTGTCCAGTGCCATTACTCAGCTTGGAAGTGTTGCCATTCCAATGATCTTGATCGTTTTGGGTTCGAACTTGTACCCCTCCGCTGAAACTCCACCACCATCTCCACGTTACAAGAGAATTGTCATTGGGTCACTAGTTGCCAGAATGATCATCCCACCATTAATTCTCCTTCCACTAATTGCATTATGCGTCAAGCTATTCCCAGTTTCCGTTTTGGACGACCCAATTTTCCTCATTGTTTCTTTCCTCTTAACGACATCCCCACCAGCTATTCAGTTATCCCAGATCTGTCAATTGAATGAAATCTTTGAGAACGAAATGGCTGGTGTTCTGTTTTGGGGATACGTCGTTTTGTCATTGCCAACTACCATTGGTATTGTTGCAAGTGCCCTTTCCGTTTTGAAATGGGCCAGAGGTGTGCCTTCTTGAGCGATCAACAAGTATATATTATGAAAATTCTAGAGAGGATTGCTTTCAACTTGCACGTTTTTTCTAATTTATTTGACGATTCTTGGAAAGCACATGCATTCGTTACTCATTAATGATTATGTCTTTAAGTTACACTTTTCTATATCTACTAGGCATTTCACCAACAAGGTTAGTTGAAGAGAACAAAAGACCCTGCAGTGCTTGTAGGATTACATGTCAAGCTGAGTTTTTGACCAAGTACCTAGTATAATACTTGATTCTTCAAACCATGTAGGAGGTGTAGTTGAGATTCACCGGAGTTTATAATGTAATCTAGATCAAACGATCGATTAACCTCATCACGATGCCCCTGTTTTTGGCGCAAACTGGTGCGGAAGAAGTGAGGCTGCAAAATTTCCGGTTCCGGCCATTTTTTCGCCATTGTCGGGGTCGCGTCGAGAAAACGAGCTAATCGTAGTCGATGAATTATAAGCACAAGCTCTACATTTTTAAATAACAAACGACTCTCTTTGTACAGGCACTGGCTTTTTCTATCACCCATTTCCTTTTCTTGAACTAGGAAGCCTCAACACGGTATCCGCTCAACTTTTTCCCCGTATCAAGAACGCTTTTGACCTAGCAAGTAACAGTTGTTATACGTCCGCTTCTCCACTCAACCATTGTCTCTTCGAAAAAACAACACAACATTGGAACCCCAACTTCTTTTCACCCCATACAGTTCAAACAAATTTTGAAAGATGGAACAACAAGATAGTGATTCCATAGTATTGAGTGCTTCTGTTGGACCTCCGTCAGTTTCTGACGTAAACGACGAGATCACTCCCCAAACTAGCGCTCCAGACGCAGATGCTACTGCTCAGGCCGCTGCTCAAGCCGCTGCTCAAGCCGCTGCAGACGCTGCTGCCGAGAAACAGGCTCAAGAGGTTGAACTCAGGGAACAAGATAGATGGCTACCGATTGCTAATGTTGCTAGACTAATGAAGAACACGCTACCAACGACAGCTAAGGTCTCTAAAGATGCAAAAGAGTGTATGCAAGAGTGTGTCTCAGAGTTTATATCCTTCATTACAAGTGAAGCTAGTGATAAGTGTCTCTCCGAGAAGAGAAAAACGATCAACGGTGAGGATATCTTGTTTGCCATGTCGAGTTTAGGATTCGAGAATTACTCAGAAGTGTTGAAGATTTATTTGGCTAAATATCGAGAACAACAAGCTTTGAAGCAAGAACGTGGTGAGACCAAAAGAGGCAGAAAACAGAGCGCTGGTGGAAACACAATAAACATCTATGAGCAGCACCAACAGCTACAAAGAGAGATCACAAATATCCCTCTTAACGACGATGGTGAACTCGATATCGAGGACCATATGACTAATGATATCATGGATGACATGAAGGTTGGTGAGGATGAGATGCTCGATCTCGATGGAGGTAATGGTCATCATGAAGGTTCACAAGGCCAAGACGACCAACCAGTTTTGAAGACAGAGGGTCATGAAGATGGTGTGTTGTACCAGTTTACCAATGAGCAGTATTGATGAAGAGGTTGTGAATAATTTTTATGACCGTATATGTCAGAGTACGAGTGTCCTCTTTCTTCAGGGGTAACGAAGTGTTATGATCCATCTATTTATCCAGGTTGGCAGCGAATGGATTGTTATAAACCTATTGCTTGCCAATCTTCTTGTTTTGTCTTTTGTTGTTTTTTTCTTTCCTTCTAATGATATATGAGTATTCAGTCGAAGTGGGGGCGTACCTGACGCGCTTCACACGATATGTCGACGCGGGGCCTGCTTCGGAGTACGGTGTATTATAAACGTGTACATGCAACTATTGTGCTGTTCCAATTCCCTATAGAGCGTTGGTACATTCTATCTCTCCATTCTAAGTAGAACCCTTTGTTCCATTACATGTGATCCGTCGACTTCACCACCGACGCGTAAAAAACACCCGGACACCTTTCGCCGTCAACTGACAAATCGCCACCAACGCCGACTCCACTCCACACTTCCAAAACTATAAGCGGGTACAGATAACCAAAGGGCATTTATTTACCCACCACCGCCCCCTGATTGTCAATTGCATACGTCTGTACATTACCCATAATGCTCTCTGTAAGAGCTGTTGCTAAGGGAACCGCCAGACAGGCCGTCAGACAGGCATCTTCCCAACTGGCTACCCTCTCACGACTGGGATCCGCCAGACTTGCATCCTCCGTTTCGACTTTCCAGCCTAAAACCACAGCACATTTCCAGCATAACACACTGATTGGCGATGCTCACAAGGATCTTCCTATGATCGATCTTCTGGAGCAGTTGAACGGTGTCAAACCACCTTCCATTGTGCTCACGGAGGACAAGCCAAAGGACTCCGATAATGAAACACCAGAAACTTCAGAGACTCCAGAGGCCCCAGAAACTCCAAAGAAAGAGGAGAAGAAACCAACAGAGAGAAAAAGAAGATCACCAAAGTCCAAGGAAGAGCAGACCAACGAGATTCTTGCTTCTTCCAAGGTAGCCGACTCCACAAGCAGCGGTGCTCCATCATCAGGCGACAATAATGGCGGAGACGATGGTTCTGGTCCAAAGCGCAAGAAAAGCTCATCACTGCCAGTCCCAGAAGTGTATCCACAGGTCTTAGCTCTCCCAATGTCTCGTCGTCCATTGTTCCCAGGCTTTTACAGACCAGTTGCAATCACAGACCCACAAGTGATTAAAGCCATCAACGAGCTTTGCGACAAGAAGAAGCCATATATTGGTATCTTCCTCTTCAAAGACGAGAATGCTGATGGAGATGTCATAACACATAAGGATGAAGTCCATGATGTTGGTGTCTTTGCCCAGATCACATCCAGTTTTGTCACCAAGGATGAAAACACTGGTAACGACACCATGACCATCATTGCATACCCACACACCAGAATTAGAATTGATGAGTTGTTGCCTCCAAAGACCGAAGAAGAGATAACCCAGGAGCAAGCTGATAAGACCAAGACATTTGAGGCTGAAGTTGAAGCTGAGCTCAAAGAAGAAGGTAAGGATTTGGCCTTGAAGACAATCCAGGAGGAAAAGGAGGAACGTGTTTTGAAGAGACTCGATGAAGAGAACGAGTATAACCCAACCGAGTTCTTATCCAAGTATGAGGTCACAAGGGTGAACATCACTCCACTGGAAGATGAAGCATATGATAAGAAGTCACCAGTCATCAACGCCTTGACATCTGAGATTCTGAAGGTGTTCAAGGATATTTCTCAAATGAACTCCATGTTCAGGGATCAGATTGCTACTTTCAGTGCAACCATCCAGAACTCCACAAATGTCTTTGAGCAACCATCCAAGTTGGCAGATTTCTGTGCTGCTGTTTGTACTGGTGAACCACAAGAGTTGCAAGATGTCCTTGATTCTTTGAACATCGAAGAGAGATTGGAGAAGTCCTTGGTGGTTTTGAAGAAGGAGATCATGAACGCTGAATTGCAAAACAAGATCTCTAAGGAGGTTGAGAATAAGATCCAGAAGAGACAGCGTGAATATTATCTCATGGAACAGCTCAAGGGTATCAAGAGAGAGTTGGGTATTGATGATGGTCGTCAGAAGCTCATTGATACTTTCAAAGAGAGAGGTGAGAAGCTGAAACTCCCACCAGCTGTTCAAAAGGTGTTTGATGAGGAAATTTCAAAGTTGCAGACTTTGGAGACTGCCATGTCTGAATTCAGTGTCACCAGAAACTACCTTGATTGGTTGACACAATTGCCATGGGGTAAGTACACCAAGGAGACATTCGACATCTCTAATGCCAGAAAGATCTTGGATGAGGATCATTATGGTCTGGCTGATATCAAGGACCGTATTCTGGAGTTCATTGCCGTTGGTAACTTGCTTGGTGCTGTGGATGGTAAAATCATTTGTTTCGTTGGTCCACCTGGTGTCGGTAAGACTTCCATCGGTAAATCCATCGCTCGTGCTTTGAACAGAAACTACTTCAGATTCTCCGTTGGTGGTATCTCTGATGTATCTGAGATCAAGGGTCACAGAAGAACATACATTGGTGCACTCCCAGGTCGTATCATCCAAGGTTTGAAGAAGACTCAGTCGCAGAACCCATTGTTCTTGATTGATGAAATTGATAAGGTTACACATGGTGGTTCTCAAGGTGATCCATCGGCCGCCCTCTTGGAGTTGCTTGACCCAGAACAGAATGGTGAATTCTTGGATCAGTACATGGATATTCCAGTCGATTTGTCAAAGGTTTTGTTTGTCTGTACCGCTAACACCCTTGACACCATTCCAAGACCATTGTTGGACCGTATGGAGATCATTGAACTTCCAGGCTACGTTGCTGAGGAGAAGGTCAAGATCGCTGAAAACTATTTGATTCCATTGGCTAAGAAGGGTTCCGGTTTGGAAAATGCTGATGTGAAGTTGACTACTGAAGGTGTTGAGTACATCGTTAAGCACTATGCCAAGGAAAACGGTGTCAGAAGATTGAAGCAGTTGGTTGAGAAAGTGTTCAGAAAGGCTGCATTCAAGGTTGTTTCTCAGGTTGAAAGCTCTAAGGCAGAGGCTGCAGAGTCTGCTAACACTGCTGAAACCAAGGCGGAGACCAAGGAGGAAACTAAGGATGTAGAGAAGACTGAAGAAGAAGTTGTACCAAACCTTGAGTTGAACAAGCCATTGGAAACTAAGGATACTGTGTTTGAAGAGAACAACGAAGTTAAGAAGCTGGATGTTCCAGCAGATTTCTCTCTCGAAATTTCACCTGAAAATTTGAAGGACTTCATCGGGCCACCAATCTACACAAGTGACAGACTTTACGAGACCACACCACCTGGTGTTGTTATGGGCCTCGCCTGGACTTCTATCGGTGGTACATCCATGTACGTTGAAGTTACTGGTGAGAAGGCTGTAAATGAGAATGGCCAGCCTAATGGCGGTGGTTTAGCCATCACTGGCCAACTTGGTGACGTTATGAAGGAATCTTCCAAGATCTCCTTCTCCGTTGCTAAACAGTACATCAAGTCCGACTTCTTCAAGACACACAACATTAATTTGCATTGCCCAGAGGGAGCCACTCCAAAGGATGGTCCAAGTGCGGGTATCACACTGACAACTGCACTCATCTCTTTAGCATTGAACGTTCCTCTCCCATCCATTGCCATGACTGGTGAAATCACTTTGACTGGTAAGGTGTTGAGAATTGGTGGTTTGAAAGAGAAGTTGATTGCTGCTAAGAGAAACAATGTTGACACATTGTTCTTGCCAAAGGACAACAAGGGTGACTACGACGTTTTGCCAGAGAATTTGAGAGAAGGCTTCGATGTCACTTTTGTTGATAACTACAGCCAGGTCTATGAGAAGTTGTTCAAAGATATTCCAAATGAGCCAGTGAAGAAGGAGTAAGTCGATAGACTTTGTAAATAGTCACGTACATTCACGATTATGATACTTTAAAATATCCACATGTAGTGCTTGTTTGTTGCGAGCTAATGATAAAATGACATCGTAACTTGATAGGGAAACAGACAAAAAAACATTAAAAATATCCGTAAAAGGAAATTGCCTAATTAGGAATTACAGGATTGAGTGGCAAAAAGAGTGAAGAATTACTCACAACGAAGTAGCCTCGCTGGCGCAATCGGTAGCGCTTACGACTCTTAATCGTACGGTTGTGGGTTCGAGCCCCACGTGGGGCACTCTCGTTTTTTTACTACTTCGGTTATAAGTTTGGTAGGGGCACACCGATTACAATAAGCTCCAATACTAGTATGTGTCTACACCTTCAAACGGTTGTATTTTTCTCTTGAATTTTGAAAAAAAACATTTTAAATCTCTAATTTGTGAAATGCATGCCGTGTCTCAGCATCACGAGCTCATTAATGTACGACGTGGGATCGTATCCGTGACCGCACTGACATTTTAATATACTGACGTTGTGCACATCAAGACTAATGATTACATGATCTTTGTGTATATTGATATTAGTATATTAGGTACAGAGGTTTACCCAGGTTGTCTGGTGTCATAAATTATTTATAGATATAGCTGTCGAGAACTGAAGTATGGGTGTAGAGGCAAAATTAATAGGAATAAGAAAATCGAGACAGATGTTGAGAAATAAGAAACAAAAAACAGATGGAGTGTCGTAGAAAATCGGCAATCAAGGGTTCATGAAGTGGTCATTTATATCGATGTTCAATCCTGATCCAAGGTTTGAAAGGGCCATAGAAGGCAAACCACCACCAAGGAAATCCAACATCATGTGCATTCCACCACCTCCAGTGTAGTCATCCACATCAACGGGAAGGACGTTGGAAACGCCCTCCAAGAACCAAACCTTGTCTTTCATTTCAGCAGTAAAGCCTCTGAGAAGGGTGTAGTAGCTTCTCATGATTCTCATGGCCGATAGGTCACCAGACATCAGCAAAGCTAAGAATGTCTTGTCCAACAAAGCAGGGAAAGCGAAAACACGAAGAATGAAATCAGACTGGTGCTTCTCCTTGTGCAACTTATCCAAATATGCAAGTGTGATCAAATATGGAGAGTCATACTCAACAGGATATAAATCGGCAATGTTCTCGTCAAAGCACTGGAGGTCAGATATGTGGCCATCACGGTCGTTGATGATATCGCCAAGGTCACTCAGATCCACAGAAATAAATGTGTAGAAACGTGACGTCGTTGGTAAAGGCCAAACTGCCGTGAGAATAGTAGCAGCACCCTTGACATGGAAAATCCAAGCAGAAGCTGGTAATGACGTGGCAGATGTTTCTTGCGGTAACGAGGCATTGGCAAGGGAATCCATGATCAGGATCAAGGCAGAAGCAACTAGCGCATCTGTGTTCTCCGGGGAGATTTCAAGCACTGCCTCACGAAGAAGACGGAGTGCCTCGCCTCTATGATATGTGACGTATTTTTCCATGTTCTTTTCAGTTCTGGACAGATGCGTAGCGGAGAACGCTAGGATGGAGTGCATCAAGAACGGATACTCAAAGGCCAACTGAGGGATATCCTCGATCCAGATCTTCTCCTCAGAGATACCAGCAGTTGTAATCGTTGGTGCAACTTCCATAGTGTAGTGATACATAAGCTTCAAATCCATGAGGTTGAGGCCTGTAGGCGGGGAATACAACATCGAGTGAGATGTCATAGAGTCAATCTGTGCGTTGAAGTCATGAGCGGAAGCCATCGGAGGTGGGGCTTGATGGTGCATAGAAATCGGGGAATGTGTAGATCCAGGCGACATAGTTGGTTGTGGGGATATTGTTGGATTATTTTCAATGCCAATATCAACTGAGAGGTTGTTTAGTGTGCTCCCACGACTTGACGGTTGGTTGATGCCCATCGAATATTCTCTGGCAAAGGCCTGCAGCGAAGCTGGCTCCATGGGTGGTGACTTGATGCTAAATGATGGGATCTGTGGAATACCCGGCGACATTTGGGATTGTTGTTGTGCTTGTTCTTGAGACTGTTGGAAATGTGCCTTAGCAGCGTTGATCAGCTTAGAGGTCATGTCATCTCCATTGTTAGCATTGGGCGTATTAGAGTTCCCCAGACGGGAAAGCTCCTGTTCGATACCTTTAGGAATGGACATCCCAAGTCCCGAAGCTAAACCGGATGGCACGCCTCCTGGAAACGAAGCGGAGAGGCCAGCAAGAAGCCCCGATGGTAAACCGGCAAGAAGCCCAGCAGGGATTCCACTAGGAAGTCCTGAAAGGCCACCTCCCAAGGCATTTGCAAGTGAAGCAGGAATATTTGAAGGAATACTGGAGGGTTTCTCCTTCTTGGCCTTGGCGACTTTCTGTTTTTTCTGTGGGGGTGTTGATGAAGCATGGTGTGATGCGCCCTTCGGTGGAACAGACGATGGTGCGGACACAGAATCGGTGGAAGAAGGAGCTTGAATGGAATAAGAACACTCAATTCCCATGTTCAAACACTTCTGACAGACCGGCTTACCTTCATCACACTTGACACGACGACGTTTACAAGTGTCACAACCCAACTTGCTCTTGTTGTGGAACTTTCTCTTACCTGTTGCTGTCTTGCTAACAATCTTTCCATCTTTGTCAATTAGGTGTGGTTTGGTTGAGGAGCGCCTACGCTCGGAGCCTGACTGGGAGACGGGCGATATTGAGCCCTGTGTATTGTCCTCAAATGCCATATCTGGACGTTTTTGGATTGAGCCTTTGTGTGTTTGTGTGGAGGCGATGCGTGATGTTGATCTCTGAGAAGGCTCTAAGTAGGAACTGGAAGCTCGTTGAAAACACAAGAAATTAGAGAGAATGAGGGAGATAAGAGCTCGTCGAGAGAGTTGTCCAGTTGAATCGACAACTCGCGTCGGCGTTGAGGCTGTGTTGCACTTGTGACCCAGCACCAGAGAAGGTAAACACTGGTCGTTCCCGTCGTTTAAGGAATTTTGCGCGCGTTGGTTTCGCTCGCTCGCTCGCTCGAGAAAAAAAAGGGGGGCATGTGACATAATATGACACAATTTGGTCAAACACTACTGTAAAAAAACTCTCACCACTGGCGCGGAAATTAAGTTGACTAAAGCTTTAGATACCTTTGTTTCAATTGATTATTCATATACAAAATAGACAAATACTGAAAATCGACGTTGTTAGTCTGATTTTACGGATTTGCAGTCAGGATTGATTACGTAAGCAGAATTTGGTCACAGAAACATAAGCATTTTTAAGAATATCAACCAGCGTCTTGGCGCAGTGGAAGCGCGCAGGGCTCATAACCCTGATGTCCCTGGATCGAAACCAGGAGACGCTAGTTTTTTTTTTCCGTCGTTTAAACGGCCTTTTTTTTTTCAAGGAAGCTATCATGCATATGCGATCTCGGAAGGATATCGATTCTACCGGCTTTGTTGATGTCGAAATTCATTAAATGTGTAATTTGAGGTAGAGATAAACTTATACGATGAGATTTAGTTCTTCTTCTCCTCAGCGTCCTCCTTAGCGGAGTCGAAGGCCATCAAAGCAATGATGGAGTCAGCAACCTGTGCTGCAGCAAGAGAGGTGATCTCAGCGTTGGTGTCGTATGGTGGGGAAACCTCAACAACATCACCACCAATGACCTTGAGGCCAGCAAGGCCATCGAGGACAGTCAACAACTCTCTAGAAGTCCATCCACCTGGCTCAACAGTACCAGAGGCAGGAGCGAAGGCTGGGTCCATGGAGTCAACATCAACGGTGATATAGACTGGGTAGTCACCAACTCTCTCCTTGATCTTACGAATGATAGCTTCAGCACCAATCTTATCAATGTCTCTAGCAAGGATTCTGTCAAACCCACACTCGATATCGTGCTCAACATCCTCTGGACCTGGGTATGGACCTCTGATAGCAGCATGGATACAAGCATCTGGAGCGAGCAAACCCTTCTCGTGGGCCCAGTGCAAGTAAGTACCGTGGTTGACGGACTGGTACTCAGTGACGTTACCACCGAAGTAGTATGGGTTCCAAGTGTCCAAGTGGGAGTCGATGTGAACAACAGCAATCTGACCCCAGTTCTCGTAAGCAGCTCTCAAAGATGGAAGAGTGATGGTGTGGTCACCACCGAGGGTGAAGATCTTTGGGTGAGAGTGTTTGTTCTTAGAAGTGGTAGAGTGCTTACCAATGGCACGCTGGGTTCTGTACATCTGGTCCAAAGCGATTCTGTTGTCCAATGGGGTGATTGGTGGATCACCACAGTCGACGAGGGTGGCCCAGCCACCGTATGGGTCGACACCATCGTAGACAGAGAAAGTAGAACCGGCCAATCTCTGGGAAGCGGTACGGATACCTCTTGGACCGAAACGGGTACCTGGTCTGTAAGAGACACCGGAGTCGAATGGAGAACCGACAACAGCGATATCGAACTTAACCTCATCGAACTTCTCTGGGTCGTAACAGTTGGCATATGGCAAGTGAGCGAATGAGTTCAAGCCAGCAAACTCACCACCACGGTAAAGAACAGCAGAACCGTTGATGTCTCTCAAGTCATCTGGATCTGGGTAGTTGTAGTTGTCTCTAACGAGCATCTGGTCAATTCTGTTGGTGATTTTACCTGGGGCCTTCTTAGAATCCTTACCAAAGGTAGTGATCTGGTCAGCAGCGTAACCGTCCAAGATTGGACCGAAGAACTGGTCCATGAAGGACAAGTCGGCGTGGTTGTGGGAGACCTCAGAGGCGGCATCGGCCAACTCGCAGTTCATGAGAACGTGCTGGGACTCAGCACCTGGAGCAGCCACTGGGTGGGCAGTGGTAATGGAAGCCAAGAAGGCAGCCACAGTACTAAGGACGGCGAGTGGAAGCATGGCTAAATGTTACGGGACACTGGGGAAGGCAAGACATTGAAGTGAATTTTAAGAAAGCCGGATGATATGAGGATTTTATACAGTCAGGAGAAGTACGTGCCAACTTGGAACGGGATAGTTGACACCCAATTGGGATTGGCGTGTGGTTGGTTTGAGCCATCGGAACTTTCTTGTCTGTCAGCCATTGGGTACCGATTTCCCCAGAATATCCCACAAGTAGAAAGTCCGTGCACAATTTGTCCCAAGAAAATTCCGATGCATATTCCGACCGGAATATGTAGGCGCGCTCGGGATTGGTTCCGATTATCAACCAGGGAGTCAACGATTTTGGGAACCTTGAAATCGATGATTCCGACCCCAGTCACGGCAGAAGATGGCCCCCAAAACCATGCGATTCGAAATGTCCAGAGACGTATGCTGACCGCCAGCTTTCCCTGACTGCCAGCTTGCTTTCCGACGTGGCGTTCAGTTGCTTTTCCTGATCCGAGTCTTGAACCCACAGAGCCCCCAGCCCTTTTCCCTCCGATAGGGATTACAGCAGAATACCACATCTGCCCCTCCATTAATACTGAAAAGCACTGCTGCTGCCGCTGATATTTTCTCGGTGGCTATTTGCTTTCTTCCAGCTACGAGTTTAAACGTTACAAGCTTTACACCCACAGATTCAGCGATGACCGATTCTACAGGGTCTGCGTACAAACCCTTAATGTCCTCGGAGCCATTCAATTCACCTCCTGACTATGGTTCCGTGACAGACACTCATGTGGACTCTTCAACTCCAGAGGAGTGCTCTCTCAGTGACGTCAAGGACTTGACCAAGCTAGAAGAGGCTTTCTCTATCGTAAAGGCATCTATTCCTATGATCATCACTTTCTTCCTGCAATACTCTCTCACAGTTGTTTCCATCTTCTCTGTGGGCCACATTGGTAAGACAGAGCTGGCAGCTGTCTCTCTATCTACGATGACTTTCAACATTACTGTGTCCATCTTCAACGGAATGGCCACTTGTCTTGATACGTTCTGTTCACAAGCTTACGGTGCGGGAAAATACAAGCTCGTTGGTCTCCATTGGCAGAGATGTACCGCTATGATTTTCTTCATGGCCATCCCAGTGAACTTGATTTGGTGGTTTTCTGGTACTATCCTTGGATGGTTTGTTCCAAACAAGGAGTTGACAGATCTGGCTCAGTTATACCTCAGAATCATCTCCTTTGGCTCTCCAGGTTATATTTTATTTGAGACTGGTAAGAGATTCTTGCAAGCACAAGGTATCTTCCATGCTGCTCAGTATGTGTTGTTTATTTGCACACCTTTGAACGCCATCTTGAACTACTTTTTGGTTTGGGATAAGACCTTTGGTATCGGTTTTGTTGGTGCTCCATTGGCTACCGCTATCAACTACACACTTATGGCAGCCCTCTTGTTCTGTTATGTCTGCTTCGTTGATGGCTCAAAGTGCTGGAACGGTTTGAAGATCAGAGAAGCCTTCCAAAATTGGGGTCCTATGGCCTCTTTGGCTCTTCCAGGTGTTGTCATGGTCGAAGCTGAATTTTTGGCTTTTGAAGTTCTTACCATCAGTGCCTCTAGGTTTGGAACTGAGACTTTGGCTGCCCAATCTATTCTGTCAACAACTGCCACTTTGGCCTTCCAAATTCCATTCGGTGTCAGTGTTGTCAGTGCTACCAAGATTGCTGGATATGTTGGTTCCAAGGCCCTTGCTAATGCACAGACCGCCATGTATGTATCTTTGATGCTCTCCGTTGGCCTGGGTTTGATCACCACGACAACCCTCTTTTTGGGAAGATTCCAGCTTGTCAGAGCATTCACTAAAGACCCACAGGTCTGTGAGCTTGGTGCCAATGCGCTGATGATTCTTGCCGTGAACCAGTTGTACGACACCATCAATGTTGTTGCTGCAGGTTGTTTGAGAGGCCAGGGAAGACAGATGATTGGAAGTAACTTGAATATCTTGGCTTATTACCTTGTTGCATTACCGTTGGCTTTCTACTTGGCATTCTGGAGAGACTGGAAGTTACAGGGTCTTTGGACCGGTTTGGGTTGTGGTATCTTCGTACTTTCCATGTCTGAGGTGTACTTTGCTGTCAACGCAAACTGGAAGCGTATCAGTGTTGAAGCAGAGAAGAGAAATCATAACAGCTCTCTTGGCCATTGAGTTTTCAGTACATATATATATAATAGAGGCTAGTATATTAAGGTTTTGTAAACTATTTACTAGTGATACAAGTGGCACATGTCCAGCTTGAATGATAACATTAGGTTTTGATAGTACTGCGGCGTATTATTCAGCTTGATCCCAGGCGACGTATATTCTACAATATAATTAGTTCATCGAAAGTATATCTAACGTCATGTTATAAAAGAAGAACAGCATAAATAATTACCCAAAGAAAACCAAATAAAAACCACAAATAATCCGAACTTCAAACAAAAAAATCACAAGCTGCATATCTAGACATCTAACGAGGCGACAACTTCACCGGTACTAGCACCTACCTTACCGCCTTTGACAGAACTATCAGAGGTAGTAGTCTCGTCAACATCACCCGAGACACCATCCAAGAGCTCGATACCATTAGAAGCGTCCTCACCATCGTATGGAACCAAGTTCAATTTAAGACACTCTTCGTTGGTGAAAGCATTGTAGAGATCCTTACCCCCAGCGATGCCAGCACCTTTGATTGGGAAGATCCATTTTGCAATGATGTAGTAGAGGAACAATGGGAAAAAGAAGGAGAAAACAATAGATCCATAGTAGTAGTTGATGATGGAGGTCTTCAAATGAATGTCTGTGTTGGTTGCAGCAGCCATACCTGGGAGACCTGGGGTGACAGTTGCAAAGAAGACAAACACACCACGCCAGTTGACACCTCCTGTGTAGTAGAACTCACCATCCTTGGCAGTGGTATAGAGATCGTTAATTTTGATTCTGTCTCTTCTAACCAGTGTGAAGTCTGAAACAATGATACCAATGATTGGAGTGACGACGATACCGAAGGAACTCATAACAGCAGAGAATGTGGATGAAGTGTTGTAGAAGTTCCATGGCTGAACACACCAAGATAACAAGGCGGTCAACACAGAGCCACGAACAATGTTAATGTAACGAGGACAAACACCTGCAAGATCCATACCACCTGCAAAACCGTTGGTTAACAAGTTTAGCGACAATTCGGACGACAAGAATGACAAACCAAGGAAGAAGCAGGCACATCTCATTCTTGGGGAGTAGTTGTCCTGCAACCACTGAAGACAGATATCAGTTGGTAACCAATATTCAGTACCATACAACTCAACGGAGCAAGAAGCAGAAATGAGACCAGCGAGTGGGATAATCTCAGTGAAGAAGATACCAACAAAGACACCGGCGACGAGTTTTTTGTTACCAGAACTGAATCTTGAGAAGTCCGACTGGTTAGTGATATCTGGAGAAAGAGCACCGTACCAGATAGACATAGCGTATAGCCACATCCAACCAGTTTCGGATGCAGAAAGCTCCACAGGCTGGTAGTAAATTGGACCTGGGCCACCGTTGATACAAAGTAAGTAGATCATAACGGCGACGAGGCCAAAGAGTGCCATGATACAACTGACGTTGACAAAGGTGTTCATTTTCTCTGGTCTCACCCAGAAGAATGGGATGGAGATGATTTGGAAGACAAGGAATCCAATAAAGTCTCTTGTGGTCATGGCAACTGAATCTGGAAAAGTGTTCTCCATGTTCAAGTAGCTTTCGCTGAATGTCGAGAACATCACGACAACACAAAGACCACCGAGCCAAGCTTGAGAACCGTAGTACACGATACTAAGAATAATTCTGATCAAGATACCGATACTTGAACCATAGACACCAAATACCATACGCTGGCAGAGAGTATAACCGATGTGGTAGATCTCACCTGGACGAGAGTTGAGACAAGTGAAAAGAACGATAAAAATGTTACCAATGGTCAAAGCACCCATTGCATGCTGGATGTTAAGACCGAGAGACAAAAGAGAGGAGCCGACAGAGAAGGTCCAAACCGAGAGGTTGAGAACACCCCAGTATCCAGCGTAAGAGAAGAAACCCCAGTTTCTGCGATGAGCAGGCATCGGTTCGAGATCTGGGTTTTGCAAAACACTGAGGGAGTGCCCTTCTCCATGGGGCACCTCCAGTTTCTTGAGGAATGATTGGAAAGCACTCATGTCAATGGTAGAGTGGGGATGTTCAATGGTCAATGGGATGGAAATTCCATAACACAGGATTGGGGGATCGAGATGCGCAAGCCAGCCACGGGAGTTTAAGTACTCAGTCAGTTGGTCGACTCACCTTATCCAGCGACCCACCCGCTTGACAGGGAGACTGATGGCTGCTTCGATAGGAGTGTTCTCCGAAGTGTCCCGTGTGTCCCACCAACGGAGTCATGAGAGAAAACGAGGAACTCAGAACACGCAGAGCCTGTAATCAGCGCAAAGCCTTTTCATTGTTTCCCAAACGCACGGCCGGGACAACGTCGCTATCGGAATTAATCTGCCGCCCAATACCGACTCCGCTCCCCGGCCGGCGCATCACCCGGACACCACCATCGCGCGCGCATTGCGCATCGGACTTTTCCCAAACTGCAAACGCTCTTCTATGCGGGGGGTTTTGCCAGATCCCGACCTTGATAAGATGTCCACATGGTGTCAGGTGTCTCTTAATGCCGTCCTCTCTAAGTGCAGTGTCTCTGCAAGAGTTTGTCTGGTGCTTCTTGCATCAGGGGAAGGCTGTCATTGGATGTCCAAGGGACAAATGCAGTGCCTCGGAAAATTTATCTCTAACTGTGGTTGCAGCCTAATTATTATGAGGCTTCAGCAGCTTTAGCTGATGCGATGGTGGAGGGTCAATGTCGGAATTTGCTCTTAAATTGAGCACATCACCTGTTGAATTCCGATGTTCGACATGAGCTTGTGCAATAGTAGTTCACTAAAGCCGGTTATCTTGATTAGCTTTGTAGATTCGGCAACCCTAAGACCAATAAGCAGTTGCCCCCATCTAGTTAAGGCCATGTTGATGGTGGGTAGAGTTATATAGTTTCAGAGTAAACTACACTTATGTATGTAGAACCATAGAGCTGAACAAAAAATGTGTCAAAATCCCTGCCCTAGCATCGCGCATCCGATGATTCAGTCATTGCGGTTTCCTCGCGCCGTTCCTGACTCACTCTCATAACTAATTTCCGTCGAGACGAAGTCAACCTTTCAACACTACTACATCTGGTGCCTATTCCATTCATCAAATTACCTATCGGTGTGTATTGGTCAATGCAATATCTTTGATTCCCCCTTCTCACATGGAGAACAAAAGCCATCCAGAGATTTCATGGCCACCTCGGAAGACTGATACCCCTTGGTTGGAGGCCATAACCTGAAAAAACCTTTTTCATGCATCCATGAGGGTCAGTACGTCTATCATCTCAGAAGTATCATAACTAAAGGAGTAGAACTTCTCGCACTTACAAGCTGAGTAACCCTACTTTCCCATGCTTTGTAGTGTAAACCTCTAGTGGCTTCACTTATAGGGGTGTCAGCAGATAGAGGTTTCCCTGAGATTGGACCGATCCGTGATAATTTGCGGCGCACCATCCTTGCTATCTATAGTGCTCTCTTGGGGCGCATAGACATGCAATTAGTGGAGCTGATAAACATTAGGGGGGAAAGAGATACTAGACGTCATCAAATTTGTATAAGTCTATTCAATCAGTCAACATCCTTTTCTTTTTGGTTACAGTCAATTATTACACAAAGCCGAATTTTTGGCTAACTTCCCTCTATCACTGCATCATGCTCTGAACAGAAAATACACTCCCATTGGAACCGTTCCCGTTTGTGCCATTCTGCTGTGGCTGTTGTGAATGCGGAATGGCTTGCAGTGACTGTTCTTGTGGATGAGGGATGGCTTGTAGTGGGGGGAATGGCTGACCCTGAAATTGTGGTGCAGGCGGGAGCTGCTGTTGAGGGTTCTGCCACTGCATTATATGAGGTTGTGGTTGTTGTTGTTGTTGTTGTTGTGGTGGTGGTGGTTGATAGTAATGCTGTGGCGCAACATCATTGTTGGAGTTCCACACCGGTGGGAGAGTAGACCCGTTCTGTTGTACAGGCTGAAATGTCCCCATCATTGGAACAGCACCGCCAGCTGGATATTGTGGTGGATATTGTGGATGTAACTGTTGTGCTGGAACTTGTGGTTGTGATGGCTGTGGGGTATATGGAGCAGCTGATGCGGGAGGAGGAATAGCACCAGCAGATGAAGACAGGGTACTTTGTCTCTCCAAGGCTCTTCTTTGTCTCTCTCTTTCCAACTCTTCCCTTCTCTTCTTCTCGGCCTCTTCAAGAGCCAACTCCTCCTCTTCTTTTCTCTTTCTATCTTCTTCCATCTTCTTTCTGTGTAATTCCCTTTGTATCTCTCTTTGTCTCTCCCTTTCGGCTTCAGCCTCCTCCTCGGCAATTCTTTCAGTCTCTATCTTATCAATAACCTCTTTCTCAAGGTCCTCCATACACCATTTACAAATCAAAACTTCATCAGCCTTTGTAGCAAGATCCTGTCTCACCGCACGGTCTTGACACTTCAAATGTTGCCATCTTTGACATCTCTCACACACAATCAACTTAACACCATCGTCGTAATTCTTCTCTCTAATACCACAGTAACAGTCAAACAGCCAATCACCTTCACCTAGTTCGATATCATCGTTATTGGTTGGCTTGTATTCTTCCAATAAGGCCGATCTTCTAGATTGTGTCTGTTTCTTTAAACGTTCCTCCATGTCTCTCTTCAACTGATTCACCTTCTGCTTGTACTTTCTAGCCATTCTAGCCTTTTCTTGCTCTTTTTTCAAAAGTTCTTCTTGTTCTTTCTTCTTTTCGTTTTCAACACGGAGCTGTTCTTCCTTCTCAACTAATCTTGAAGAACGTTTTCTATTACTCACCAGGCTGTGTAATTGTTGCTCTCTCTTTCTCTTCAAAATCTTCTTTCTGGTATTGAGGTCCTCTTGAGCTAGTTCATTGATGTGTTCCTTAATGTTGTTGAACAGAGATTTCATCTTCTTATTGGACTTGAGGGAAACAAGGAACTCATGAATCTGATAAATACCAATTGCAACGACTTCCCACTCAGTCTCAGGCTCAATATCGGCAAACTTCTCCAATGGATCAATGAGCTTAGCATATTTGAACTTTCTTGGTACTTCCATATTTGGTGTACTTACAATGGTACGCTTGTAGATTCTGTTATCACTGAGAAGATAGAACGCCACCTTGGAGTCCTCGTAGATTGGTTCAAACCTCAATTCAGCGGGGTGTTCGTACTTCTCAATCTGTGCTCTGAAATTATCAGTGTACTGCAATTGAGAGATCAAACAGTAAAGCACCTCGAACTTGTCAACGAGGGAAAGACTTTGGTAATCGATAGGAGCATCTTCCGTTCCCAAGACAGTAGTTGTATCACCAAGCAAGAAACGAGCCCTGAAACTGAAATCTTCAATTGTGACTTTGGTGCCCAGAAGAGCAGCAGCCAAGTTGGTTGGGATCTTGTTGATCAAAGATGGCTCAGTGAGACCAACAAGCTCTTCCTCAAGAAGATCAACAGTGAATGGTTCACCCGAGAGTTTGATTGCACCACGGAAATAGTACAGCCATTGAACAACCCAGGCGTAGCGCCAATCGTTTCTCAGGTCTCTCAGTTGAATCCTGTATGTGTCTTGCTCCAATAGCAGAGCCATTGGAGTCTTCAAGAGCGCAGCCTTCATCTCCTCATCCACAAAGGTGAGTTGGTGAGCTGGATGGTCGGTGGCGGCCGGAGTTCCTGTTTTTGATCTTGACATTCCTGTTCTGTTTAATTCTGAGCTGCGAGGTGACCGGAGAATGAAAGCAGGGACCGCTTTCCCTTGAGTGAGTTGAATGGACGGAGTGAAGACGTTATAGCTTTCCGGTAAAGGTACTCAAGATTGTAAGGAAGACGCGTAACGCTTTGAAGTGCCGACGCGCTCAGCTAATTCGCGGAACTTCGAGGGTCGCGGAGGAAGTGCCCCTAACACTCGCTTGTTAGATTGCTTATGTAATCAGTATTACCCGGCCTTTCGAAGTTAGTATGAGGTGTTCGGGTGTTTTAGGCCTTGATCCTGTGCAGTTGCGCGCCAGCCATCTTTTTGTGCCCTCGGGATACGATAAAATTGCTGTAACAAAGACATTAATTTTGGCTAATTTGAACTGTATTTTATATCTGATTAGATCAATTCAACAGACTGTATAAGCACTTCATTTTTTTCCCTTTGAACCGAGCTCTCTGATAGACTTTTCAAGCCTCTTCTTCCCCTTTAATTCTCTGATCCAAGGCTCGCGAATTTAGGCACCGCCGCCCCCGATCCATACGCCAAAAAACCCACTGGCGGGCTGGCGCTGATAATTTTAGAGCAGTTCCAAGTTCTTTCAATCAAGCTCAATTCCTAGGAGAACTAGTGGATCTCGATAGCAATCGTCCCGTCTCCACAGGCAACGGTAACCACAGCCCCAGATTGCCCCCATTCATCACACGTATTTCCGCCCGTGTTGATTAGCCGCCCAAGGTGTTGCTGTTCCATCATATAAATATCATCCTCACAAGAGAACGCCCCACAATTCAACCTTTTTACCACGGCGGCTCGTTCCTCACTTCTTTCATCTGTACCGACAGATTATCTCACCTAATACAGTCGTGTATTTGTCAAAGAATTGCACATCTTTGAGCCATCCGCCATGTCACAAGATCGTGCTTTGAGTGAGGACTATCATATCAATACCAACTACACGCAGCCGAGTCAGTCCTCGCAATTGCTGCCAAAGGTGAGGCCTGCCACCGGTTCAACTTCATCTGCATCTTCGGGAAGGAAACCACCTACTGCTGTCCCGGCAACCCCTCGGATGCTGAGGAACTCTTCGGGAAATTTCCTTCCGCAGAGCGGTAACACCCCAACGTCCTCTTCACAACAGAATCAACGGTATTTGGTCCCAGAATCAATGGCATCCCCACAGAGATCCAACTCCGACTACCACCAAAGTACTCAATCTCCGAGTGGACCATCATTCAGAGCAACTCAAATGCAGTCACCTGTGAAAAACAGATCACCATCTAAACTACCTCCATTGGACACTGACACACAAAGGTCACTCGCCGTTTCATCACAGACCCCAACACCTTCAAAGCTTCTTCCACCTGCAAGCGTTGAACAACCTAAACAGGACCAAGTTACGCCGTCTAGAACATCGAGCCATGTAAAGAAGTCTGGTCCACCACAGCAATTCCACCGTCGTTCGATTGGTGATTGGGACTTTGTCAAGACTATCGGTGCTGGTTCTATGGGTAAGGTGAAGCTCGCCAAGCACAGAGGAACCAATGAGATATGCGCTATCAAGATTGTTCCAAGAGCCGCAAGACTGTACGCAAGAGCACATGCCAATGATCCGCCACCAACCACATCACAAGAGGCACTGTCCAGGAAGAAAGAGTACGAAAAGGAGTTGGCAAGAGACAGAAGAACCATAAGAGAAGCCTCTTTGGGAAGAATCTTGTATCATCCATACATTTGTCGTCTCTTTGAAGTTAAAGTAATGTCTAACCACTACTACATGCTCTTTGAATACGTTTCAGGTGGTCAGATGTTGGATTATATCGTTTCACATGGTTCATTGAAAGAACGTCATGCCAGAAAGTTCGCTAGAGGTATTGGTTCCGCTCTTGATTACCTTCACAAGAACAACGTTGTTCACAGAGATTTGAAGATTGAGAACATAATGATTTCCAAAAGTGGTGACATTAAGATCATTGACTTTGGTTTGTCCAACATGTACTCTTATGATGCGTTGCTCAAGACTTATTGTGGTTCTCTCTATTTTGCTGCTCCGGAGTTGTTGTCGGCACACCCTTACATTGGCCCAGAAGTTGACGTTTGGTCATTTGGTGTTGTTCTTTATGTCTTAGTCTGTGGTAAGGTCCCATTTGATGATCAGAGTGTTTCAGTATTGCACGAAAAGATCAAAAAGGGTAAAGTAGAATACCCAGATTTCCTTTCCCAAGAGGTCGTCTCATTGTTGAAGAGAATGTTGGTTGTCGATCCAAACAAGAGAGCCCATTTATCTGAAGTTCTTGCTCATCCTTGGATGACTAAGGGCTATGAAGGCCCAGCTCAATCATTTGTTCCACACAGAGCTCCATTGTCTTTCCCATTGGATCAAGATGTCATCCAGGAGATTGTCAGATTGGAATTCGGTAATTCAGAGGAACAAGTCACAGATGAGTTGAACCACCTGATCACTTCCAGGCTGTATCAAGAGGCGTCTGCTAAGTGGCAAGAATTGTCAAAGAACTCTGAAGTTCATCGTGATATGGCTATTGATCCAACTGCGGCATTCCATCCATTAACCTCCATATATTACCTTGTTGATGAGATGTTGAAACGTAAGAAGACAAGAGAATCTATTGTTGACATTCCAACCGCCGCAAGTGAGAGCCTTGTTTCGAAGCCGAAGGAACCAACTAATGACATCAATGACGTTGCAATGACAAATACAGAGTCTTCAAAGCCTCCTCAATCGCTTGCTACTCCAAATCCTCCACCACAATTGACATTCCCTGAAGCAGCACACACATCACCAATCCATGTAAGTGCTCCAATGCCTATGGAAGATCAAAACCATCCACAAATCCTCATCTCCAATACTACAGGCCAAGAGGAGGTTATTCAGCAACAGGGTAAGGCCAAGGGTGATGAAGGTAGGGGTCTGAACTCGCTTTTGAGAAAGTTCAGTCAACGCAGAAGCCATTCTACAAGACGTCCATCCGGTCAAGGCTATGCTCATGTTGATGATGCAAAGCTTGCTAAGGCCAATATGGAACAGGCTGCCCTCATCCGTCGTGTTGGAAGTATGAAGCTGAGAAAGACTCCTTTCGGTGATGACGACGATGACAAGCTGAGTGTCAAGACATCCAAGTCTCACAACAGAACAGTATCCGCTTACACTGGTGCCGCATCATCTCTGGATGATGACGCTCCTCCACTTCCAACTCACCTCGTTCCAGCAAACAACTCTCAGAGAAAATTCCATCCAACAGCAAGAGCCAAGTCTGTTGGTAATCGTCGTGATGCTAATGCATACGGAGGAGCTGATGCTGGTTCATCATCCAACGCTCCGCCAGTTCCTGTTAATATTAATGATGATGCATTCTTCGATGATATTACGCTGGATGAATTCTCTGCCCATTCAGGTGCTGATAAGATGACACTGGTGAACTCCAATACATCAGGTGCCAATCGTGGACAAAGCCATCTTGGTTCGGAGTTGACTGAACAACAGATTCTCCAAGAGGCTGCTTCTGCTCCAACTGGTACAATGCCTTCTATCGAGTACCCAAGATCCATGTTCTTGAAGGGATTCTTTTCCGTTCAGACTACTTCCACCAAACCACTTCCTGTTATTCGTGCGGATATTATTTCTGTCTTGAGCAAGCTTGGTGTTCAGTTTACTGAAGTTCGTGGAGGATTCATTTGTGTTCATACCCCATCCATCAAACAGAACTCGACATCTAATGTTGCTTCCATAGAAGAGAAGGCCAATACTGAGGAGATCGATGAAGATCTTGCCAAATCCAACAAGTCATTGAGTGATCAGTCTTCTGAGCCAACCAAACTCGAGGTTCAGTCCAAGAACAATAATACTGATAACAGTTCATTCAATGAGAGCTTTAACGATCAGTTGTCTACACCAAGTTCGGCCAAGACACATAGAAGAAAGTTCTCCATTGGCGGCTCGATCTTGGGATACAGACGCAAGCCATCTACAAGTGGCATGCCAAATATTCCTCCAACACCAATTGCTACTTCCAACTACAACGGCAACCAGTTGTCTCCAACAAACCATAACCACAGTGCTCATGGTGACTTTGACTCTTCTGCATCTCTGGATTCTTTGAATGGTGCACATGGTGGTAGTGACATGTTGATCTCTTCGAGAATTGAACAGAGCCGTGCTCGTACTCAAAACGTTTCTTTGTCTCAGGGTGATGAAGAGGATTTGAGCCCAAGTGGTGATTCTGAACACAGAACTTCCAATGCCCACAGTTCCGCTGCTGCTACTCGCTCCCCACTTAAATTTGAGATCCATATTGTTAAGGTACCACTGGTAGGATTGTTTGGTGTTCATTTCAAAAAGGTGTCTGGTAACACTTGGATGTACAAAGCTCTTGCTGGCCAGATTTTGGGTGAATTGAGTCTATAATTTTTTCAAATCTTTGTTGTTACATGCTTCATATTCGAAGCTTTTTCTTTGTGTGCGTGGCCTTCACGCGTCACTACGCTTCAAGCATATCTTCTTTGCTGACTTTTTAATTATTACTTGTTTTCATCTTTGCGATAACTTTTTTTCTTTAATGTTATGGTCATTATATATTACATGGCGCTTGATTCAGGCGCTTAGTCTAAGCAGGAACAATTTGTAACGTCTGTAGCAAGATCCTCATTAGCTTTCTGGTCGGTTCGTCCTAGTACGTCGGCCTACGTCGTCCATTGATGACTTGAAGTTTACACATTATATATTTATCCGTTCATTAGATCTTTATCTGTGCATTGAAATAATGGTCAATTAGTCTGTTCCAGCAGTCTTTTGAGCTCTTCATTTGCCGATGCAAGGCGTTCAATCTGTTGAGCAGCAGTTTCTAAAATCGTCGATTTTGGCTGATTCATCCTTGTTTGATTCATTGGGAGCAGTCTTACCATGTTTTCAAAGGATTCCTTGATCATACCACGACGTCTCTGCTCACTGGTAGTATGATGGAGCTTCTTTTCTTCATCTGTGAGTAATTTCCTTCTTTTCCTCGGCTTCTTCGATGTCTTTTTCTCCTCTACTTCACTTGATCTCATCTGTGGAATCAACACGTCGGACGCATTCAATGACGAGCTTCGTGACGGTTCAAAGCTTGGTGCAAGCTGTTGTGGATGGCTCGGAAATCCCAACCCTTGATGATCCAGAGTTGATCGTGTATGTGTTGAGCTTGCACTTGTTGGTGGTGTTCCAACCAGGAGACCGTCACCGGGGTCTTGAAAATGTTCCTGTATGTTTTGCTGTGGATTTTCTGACTTTTTCATCTGTGGTTCATCGATGATGCTGTCAAGAAATTGTTCCAGTGCGGTGCTTTCATTGACTGAGAGAAGTTCTGAATATTGGGGAAACTGATTCAAGTCAAACATAGGCACGGGGGACCCGAGCCTCGGAGAAGGAGTTCTTGTCCTGAGCAAGAAGTCTTTAAACTGTTCGCTTGAGTCTTCTGGGAAGCTGAATGGTATTGGAGAGGGTTGTGATCTTACGAGTTGTGGATGTTGCTGATGATTTTGCTGTGAGGAGTTGGCGATAGGTAACGTGTTAGAGTTTTGTTGTGGAGATTGGAGGAAATTGAAATTCGGTGATTGGGTCAGCAGTGCATAGGCTGATTCAAAGTCCATATCAGCAAACTCAAGCTCCTTACCTTCCTCCATCTTAACTCCATTGGGCGATTTGAAAAAATCCTTTAGATTGCGGAGATCTGGGGAAAGGCTCGCCAGCGGGGGCGTTGATGGCAATTGATTAAACTTTTGTGGCTGGTTCATTTTGGATGTTCGTAACTTTGTCCCAAATGTGTGCTATATCATAGGTGAAGCCATGGAAAAACCTGGTCGTAGAGAATCTGAGGAGTTGCACAAGATCGAGAAAGTGTGTTGATCGAAGGTGCAGAACGTATAACAAGCGTCTCAGGAAAGTGGCACTGCCGAGTCTGTTTCGTGTTGAGCGGAATGCGACAAAGATAGGACGAGTATTCTGGGTGTCTAATTGTTGTATGCGAGCAGAGTCAAGAAAGAGATAAAATCACAGTTGAAGACGTTCTCGTCTAAGCTGAGCACTGTAGAGGCGTAGAAGTCTAAAGAATCACATGCCAATTTCTGAAATTGTTATGTAATCGCTTACGTAAGTAGGTGGTGTCCAGGTGTATGTTTTCCCGGCCGATCTTGATCTATCTCTACTACCATACTCAACTCATTTGTAACATTACTAATTTTGGACGATATGTAAACACATTAGAGAACAGCACCGAATCCAAAAGTGAGCTTAATAGATCTCACATAGTAGTCTTCAAAGTTTCCTTGGACAATCTCCTCTTGACCAATTGGGATACCCTTGAATAACACATCAAGCTTGGTTTCTGAATCACCTTGGTGGAAGTCAATTGTGAGTGTGGCATAATGGTCTTCCTTCCAGTCCTTCAAACGCCAAAGCTGTTCGATTTTCTGGTTTGGAACAAGTTTGGTGATTTTACCCGAGACACCACCACCGAAGAGAGTGAACTCAGTACCTTCTGTCATCACATCGCCAGCGAATCCTGGATTGGAACGAGTCCAGTGGCCAATACGGTTCTTCTCCAAGAGTGTGATGTAAAGCTGTTCAGCTGTTGTATTGAACTCCGGCTCAAAGTGGAGAGTGGTGGTGTTGTACTTTGGAACGTTACTAGAAGCTGAAGCTGAAGCTGGAGATGAAGTGGTAGCTGAAGGAGTGGCAGTTTTGTTGACCTTGGTGGAAACGGTCTCCTTCTTAGTCTCTGTGGTACCCTTGAGACTCTGTTCTTGGTTTGCCTTTGTAAATTGAGATGTGACCTTGTCAGCGGAAACCTGGATATCCTGGCCGTGTGTAATCATGAGGTCCTTACCGAATTGGGAGAGCTTCTTTCTCAACTGTGGAATGATCTTCTGTCTGACAACCTCCTTGACTTGACCGTTCTGTGCTGTCTCTGAGAATACAGAGATCTCGAACTGGTACTCATCTTCTTCCGTGTCGTACGCCACTTCAGGGACAATGATGGAACCTTTAGCCTCTGCATCACCGACTTTACCTTCAAAACCGAGAACAACCTTGATATCAAAGAGTGAGATGAGTTTTCCCTTACGTTGTGAGACAACAACATCACCCTCCACAGATGTGACCTTGTTGACCTGAGCTATCTGATCTCCGTTGGTACCTTCCACTCCGACGAGGTTCTCAGAAAAATAGGTTTTGGCCCATGGGAGACAGTTCTTATCGACCCAATGCCAGTTATTTGGATTTTGAACGACCATATTCTATGTATTTCAAGTGTGTTGAGAAATTGGCTTGATTATGTGAATTGGCCGGCGCTTCGTCTATGAAGAGCAGATGCCCATCGTTTTTATACGCTGTGGAGAGAGAGCATCTGGAAAATTCCATGATGGTAGCAGCTGGCGCGATTGATTCAGAATACTAGTTCTATATAGTTGCCACCGGAATTAACGATGTTCCATCTTTTGGTCCTGTTGAGTAACTTTCAGATGACAATTGAACTGTGGTTATCGAACATCTACTTTTCTCACAATTTGAAGATTTTTGGTCTCTTCTTATGGGTGGTAGTCCTTCTGGTGGCCTTACTAAACGAGTTCGCGGACCGAATATTTCCAGATTAGGATAGTCCGGTCCGGGCACTCCATATGCCAGAGGATCTACAATATTGAAACCATGTCACAAAATCATTTTTTCATTCACGTAAAGGAAACAGTCGGTTCATGAACTTAGAGACCAAGCCAGTAGAAGCCCTTCTTAACTTCGAACTTCTCAATGAGCTCGATGTCGTCGGAAGATGGACCAACCTGGACAGAGTACTCACCTTCCTGGACGTGCCATTTGTTCTCCCACTCGTCGAAGTATGAGACTGAGTCCTTCAAGGAGAGCTCCAAGTTGACAGTCTTGGATTCACCAGCCTTCAAGGCAACCTTCTCGAACTCCTTCAACTCCTTAACTGGTCTGATCACATCAGTCTCAGTCTTGGAGATGTAAACCTGGACAACCTCCTTACCATCAACCTTACCGGTATTCTTGACGTCAACGGAGACAGAGAGCTTACCAGCAGCCTCATCAGCGGAAACCTTCAAGTTAGAGAACTCGAAAGAGGTGTATGACAAACCGAAACCGAATGGGAACAACACCTGTTTTTGCAGCTTCTCGTAGTATCTGTAACCGATGAAGATATCCTCACCGTACAAGACTCTACCTCTCTCAGAACGGTAGTTCAAGTACGCTGGGTTATCCTCAAACTTCTTTGGGAAGGTCAAAGACAACTTACCAGATGGGTTAACGTCACCGTACAACACATCAGCAATGGCGTTACCCAACTCGTTACCACCGAACCAAGCCTGGACGACAGCCTTAGCGTCCTTGATCCATGGGAACTCACATGGAGTACCAGACTGGTTAACAACAACTGTCTTAGGGTTAGCCTTGACGACGGCGGAGACCAAGTCATTGGTACGCAATGGCAAAGTAATGTCCTTTCTGTCGTAACCTTCAGACTCCCACTCGGCGTTGGTACCAACACATAAGACAACCTTATCAACGGACTTGGCAATCTCAACGGCTCTAGCAATTTCCTCATCAGCGTCCAAGACACGAGCAACACCGAAAGTGATACCACCACCACCGGTGAAGTCAACACCCTCTCTGGTGTTGACAGTATAAGTTGGACCGGAGCCGAACTCGATACGAACGTTGTACTCCTTACCCTTCTCCAAATAGATACGGCCCTTCTCCTCAATGGTACCGTTAGTGAAGAAAGACTGACCCTTGGTCTGCTTAGTCTTGTTGTCAACAACAAGCTTGTCATCAACGAACAACTGGGCAGTACCAATGACGGTCAAACCGAACTCGTACTCGGCAGAGTCCTCTGGGACGAAGATACCCTCGAAATCACCGTAGAAGGGGTCTTTGTTGGTGTTGAGGGCATCGGTCTTGTAATCGAACAAGATGTGGTAAGAAGATGAAATGTTCTCAAACTCATCGAACTTGGTTCTGTTCTCAGAGCCTCTTGGCTCTTTGTAGAAAGCGAGGTGACAACCCTTCTCACCAGTTTTTGGGTTCTTCAACTGCTGGGCAAGACCTGGAAGGGAAACGTGAGCATAGGCACCAACGGTGTACTTTGGCTCTTCCTTAGCCTTAGCGACAACACCCTCGAATGGGGTAACAGTATAGTAGGCGGCGAGGGAAGCGGAACCACCACCAGAGTAAGCAGCGTACTTAGCGTTTGGACCGATGACGGCAACGGACTCCTCCTTCTTCAATGGCAAGACCTCGTCCTCGTTCTTGAGCAAGACAATGGCATCAGCAGCAAGCTTTCTCAAGAAGGCAGATGTCTCTGGGGTGTTGTTCTTGGTGTCCTCTGGGCCGTTTTCTGGAATACCAGATTCCTTAGCGTACTTAACGAGCTTCAAGACACCCTTAACTCTCTCGTTCAAGGCGTTGATGTGCAACTCTCTAGATTGGATCTGTTGAGCAACGTGTTCCTGGATTCTCATCTTTGGTGGACCTGGCATCTCAATGTCCAAACCGTTCTGGATGGACTCCTTGGAGGTGTATGTACCGAACCAGTCGGACATGATGGTACCGTCCCAGTTCCATTCCTCACGAAGGATGTCTTGGAGGAACTTCTTAGACTGGGAGACGTGTTCACCGTTGACCTTGTTGTAACCGGTCATGAAGGCCTTTGGGTTGGCGTGCTTAACAGCGAGTCTGAATGGCTCGAGATAGATCTCTCTCAAAGCTCTCTCTGAGATAACGGAGTTAGAAGAGTTTCTCTCGTGTTCGTGATCGTTACCAACGTAGTGCTTCATGGTGGCAGCAACGTGCTGGGACTGGAGACCCTTGACGATGTTAGCAGAAGCCAAACCGGCAAGGTATGGGTCCTCAGAGAAGGATTCGAAACCACGACCACCGTTTGGAGCTCTCTGCATGTTGGCAGTTGGACCCAAATCGACATGGGCAGACTTGTGGTGAGCCTCAACACCAGCGAGCTTACCAGCCTCGAGAAGCAATTCCTTGTCGAAAGTGGCAGCGAGACCGGTACCATTTGGCAAGACGGCACCTGGGACACCGTTGAAGAATTTGGTACCACGGATACCGTTTGGACCATCAGAGAATCTGAGTGATGGGATGTTCAAACGTGGCACTGGGTAAGTGTGCCAGAAGTCAATACCGGAGACGAGGCCGATCTTCTCCTCGAGAGTGAGCTTGGACAAAACGTCCTCAATGTCAAAGTCAGCCATTGTGGATGTGATTCTTAAGATATATTCTTCAAAAGGAGAACCCAATGCCCGCTATTTTTTCGAGTTAAAAGGGGCGACAACCGGGGCTTTTATACCCCAGCATTATTCTCCGCGGACGGCGGAGACAATTCCACACCCACACTTTTAATGCAAATGACGTCGCGGGCCGCTATAGAATTTAATAGCGTCGACCCCGCTGGATCCGGGTAAAATTGGGATAGATCGAATCGGATCGAAACAATTTATATATGCTAAATGCTACTCTACTATATATCCAACCTTCTTGACACTAAGACACACTCCTATTGACCGGCCCGGAAGCCCCAGGCTATACGGTTCGACGCGACGCATCTTCGCGGGGGAGCGCCAGCTGTTCGGGGGTTTTTTTTTCCGGGGATTTTGAGCTGTGTGGCACAATTATCGCGTAGATTATTTTGGCTGGAGTTAAAGGCTCTTAGCGGTGTTAATTAAAAGTGAGGGGAGTTCCACTTTTCTACCATAATATGGTGTACTTTATTATTATCACTCATTGACATAGAAGAATGGATAACCTCTGTATCCCAATAGATCACACCGAGAATCGTTGGAGGGCTTATGCTGGTTGTCCACATTGACTAGCTGGCTGTTTTTCCGGTCGAATCAAATTCTTCCGAGTATGCCGCAATATCATTGGTCGAATTAACGGGGGATCTGAAAGAACTGGGGTGGGGTGACGCAGGATCTGTGCATGCAGAGCTGCCCCCCAGGAAGCCAATTTTGCGGGGGCGTAAAATATAAGTTATTTCTTGAAAGACTTCCGCTGTCTCGTAATTTGTGCCCACGCCAGTTGTTCCCGGTAATGAGCACACCATCATCATACTTTAAAACTTTGCTGACGCTTTATACACCTTTGAACTACAGACGTATACAACCATTGGAATAACCGTACCCTCTGGCAGGGATTCATGTGGGATTACCCAGTGTGGAGGGAGCGACGACGTGGAGTCTTTGACTCAGAGTCACCGGGGAAGTGACGGGCGACATCATTGCGCCCCCCTTTTCTTTCTCCCTCTCTTGATTGAGGAGTGCATAAGCCTCCTATGACAAACCACATACCGGCTTCTTACTAATTCATCATAAGAACTATTGCATCATCAGTTGTTCATTTGGAAGGCCCACTGCTTCGGCTCTTTGTCTCCTGAAAAACAAAACACTGGATAGCCTATCGCCGAAACCACATAGCCTACAGCCTACAGCGCGCGCGTCTCGTGGACGCTTTCTCCGCAAAATATTGCGTCGCGCAACATCGTACTAACGGAGTCCAATTTTTTTGTTTGGTTTAATTGGGTTATGTATTAATATTATGGGGGCTTTACTTTTTTTCATATGACATTAGAGCCACATATGAGCTTTTACGTATCAGAGACCAAGCCAGTAGAATCCTTTCTTAACCACAAAGGTTTCAATGTGAACAATGTCATCAGAAGATTGGCCAACATGGACAGAGTACTCACCTTCCTGGACGTGCCATTTGTTCTCCCACTCGTTGAAGTAGGAAACAGAGTCCTTCAAAGAGAGCTCCAAGTTGACAGTTTTAGACTCGCCAGCCTTTAAATTTACCTTCTCAAAGCCCTTCAACTCCTTAACTGGTCTGATCACATCAGTCTCAGTCTTGGAAATGTAAACTTGGACAACCTCCTTACCATCAACCTTACCGGTATTCTTGACATCAACAGAAACAGAAAGCTTACCAGCGGCCTCATCAGCGGAAACCTTCAAATTAGAGAGCTCGAAAGTGGTGTATGACAAACCGTAACCGAATGGGAACAACACCTGCTTTTGTAACTTCTCGTAATATCTGTAGCCAACAAAGATATCCTCACCGTACAGGACTCTTCCTCTCTCGGTTTTGAAGTTCAGGTAAGCAGGGTTATCCTCAAGTCTCTGGGGGAAAGTCAAAGACAACTTACCGGATGGGTTAACGTCACCGTACAAAACATCTGCAATAGCATTACCAAGCTCATTACCACCGAACCAAGCCTGAATCACAGCTTCAGCGTCTTTAATCCATGGGAACTCACATGGAGTACCAGACTGGTTAACAACAACTGTCTTAGGGTTAGCCTTGATGACGGCAGAGACCAAGTCATTAGTGTAACCTGGTAAAGAGATATCAGCTCTATCATATCCCTCAGATTCCCATTCACCGTTTGTTCCAACACATAGTACAACTTTATCAACAGCCTTAGCAAGATCAACAGCTTTTTGAATCTCTTCATCGGGTTTTATAACCTTTGCAACACCAAATTGAACACCTCCAAAACTACTGGTTATACCAGCGCCTTGTAACTTGAGGTCAGAGGTACAGCGAGACCCAAACTCAATACGGACGTTGTACTCCGTTCCTTTCTCCATTTGCAAGGTGCCCTTTTCTTCAACGGTTCCATAACCCAAAAATCCTGAACCAAGTCTCTGAGATGTCTTATTGTCAACTATCAACTCATCATCAACAAATAACTGAGCAGTGCCAATGGTTGTGAGACCAAACTCATACTCACCTGTCTCATCAGGGATGAAGATGCCTTCGAAATCACCATAAAATTTTACTTCTTCATTGGCAAGATCTGGATGCTTATATCCAATCAACAAATGATACGAGCTCATCATATTCTCAAATTCTTCAAACTTAGTTCTCTGTTGAGATGTGCCTCTCGGTTCATGGTAAAAAGTAACATGACAACCTGGCTTACCTGTAATTGGATCCTTCATCTTGTTAGCAAATCCTGGGAGGAATATATGACCATAAGCACCTGTAGTATACTCTGGCTCCTTTCCAATCTTGTTTGATATTCCTTCAAAAGGTGTAACAGTGTAATATGGGGTCAATGAAGCAGAACCACCACCAGCGTAGGCGGCAAACTTAGCATTAGGACCAATCACAGCAACTTTATCCTCCTTCTTCAAAGGAAGAACACCATCTTCATTCTTTAACAACACAATTGAGTCAGCTGCAATCTTTCTAAGAAGAGCAGATGTGTCAGGTGTGTTATTCTTTGTGTCTTCTGGTCCATTTTCTGGGATACCTGATTCTTTGCAGAACTTGACAAGTTTCAGAACTACTTTGACCCTATCATTCAAATGATTGATATGAAGCTCCCTAGACTGAATCTGTTGACCAACATGCTCTTGAGTTCTCATCCTAGGTGGACCTGGCATCTCAATATCCAACCCGTTCTCAATTGCTAACTTGCAAGTATAAGTACCAGTCCAATCAGACATTATTGCACCGTCCCAACCCCATTCTTTCCTCAAGATATCATTCATGAATTTCTTAGACTGAGAAACATGTTCACCATTAACCTTATTATAACTTGTCATAAATGATACAGGATTTGATTTCTTAACTGCAATTCTGAAAGGTTCCAAATAGATCTCTCTCAATGCCCGCTCGGTAATGATGGAATCCGATGCTTTTCTCTCATTCTCCAAGTCATTAGCAACAAAGTGTTTGATAGACGTAGCAATACCTTCACTTTGGATACCATTCACCATATTAGAAGCTATGATACCAGAAAGATAAGGATCTTCTGAGAATGATTCAAACCCGCGACCTCCATTTGGTGCTCTTTGGATGTTGACTGTTGGACCAAGATCGACATGCGCACTCTTATGACGAGCTTCAACACCAGCAAGTTTACCTGCCTCTACTATCAAGTCCTTATCCCAGGTTGAACCTAAAGCTGTACCATTGGGTAAAGCCGCACCGGGTGTGGCATTGAAGAACTGAGTTCCACGGATACCATTAGGACCATCAGAAAACCTGAGAGACGGGATACCCAATCGTGGGACAGGGTACGTATGCCAGGAATCAATACCCGCAATAAGCCCAATTTTTTCTTCAAGGGTCAGTTTGGAGATGATTTCTTCAAAGTTAAATTCAGTCATTTTTATGGTGTTAGATACATTTGATCAATTTGGAAAGAGGACGTCGTAAGATCGGGTGCGATTGTTCCTTTATAGCTGTTTCCCCACACCGATTTTCTTGGCCTGGGGTATAGATGCATGAATGTCGCAGCGATTATTCTTCCGGCATGCGCGTTATGAAAATGATTTATCAACAACACCAATTCGACCCCTCCAATCAATAGCAGGGCTCATATAATCTTCTTTCGATCATTATAGATGGTTTGAGGCTATGTGCTTCGCAGTTTTTAGCGTTGGGTATAACCCCGTATAAGTTGTTGCGACCACATCGGTCCTACATGCCAAGACCGAGCCTCTAGTGATGCTGGTGTACTTCAGTCAAGAAAGTTCACACCGAGCCATTCTCTAAGCCTGGTCTAGGAAACCTTGGTTTTTTAGTGGGAGGCATTACAACCATCTTGACTTTTTCCAATGCCCAACATCGCTAATTTGCGCATCTTTTCAACCGCATTAGAATTAGATGGTTCCTGGTGTACTTCGACGATAAAAGAGATCACGATCCGAGCCATTCTTCGAACAAATAGTTCTTCATGGGAGGCTTCATAACGACTTCGTCTTTTCCAATGCCCAGAAAATCCATCTTCAAACCACTAGCGATTCTCTCTCTCTCTCTCGCTTGCTCAATCATAGCCGCTGTGGCACTCACCTTCCACACTTCTCAGCATTCCCAAACTCCCGCGGTAGAGCCGAGATCAACCTCATTGTAGTGTGACAAGCTCACCATCTTGACGGAAAGACGAGCTGTAGTACATGACCCTGTGCAAACCGTTGGAATGAAGTTCTCAGTACAGGAGAAAGCAGCACGCTTCATGTTCCTAGTCATGTTGCGATTAGCCGCGCTGACTTGACTGACGCGTCACTTGTGAGGTATTGAAGGGTCATGTTGACGAGATAAATCACAATAAACAGCATAGGCCATGGAGATAAGTAAGCCAGATTGTGGTCTGCAGTTTGACATGCTCTTTTTATTCGGTGGTGGTTTTAATTGCACAGGTGGAAAGTAAATAGAAATGCAGATCATCACTGAAACTTTCGCGTTTTTATATCTGTGTGCAGGCCAGTTGACTATACTCTACAAAGACTTCGTTGTACTGATTCATGCAAACGTGGGTATTAGGGAACATTAAGAGGCATTGAACAAAAAAAATAGACGAGGAAAGTTGATGAATGGAGTCAATGGTATTATCTAATAGTCATGATCTTGGACATGTGCTTACCACTGGCAATGCTGCTTGATTGGTCTTTCTTCTTGTTTTTGTTGAACACCTTGTAGAACTTCAAGTTTTCATCACCACCAACTGTAGCCAAGGTTGAACCATCTGGAGACAATTGTCCAGAGATGATTCTAGAGTCGTGTGCACTTTCGATCTCTGCGACCTTGATCTTGTGGTCGTACGAATAAACACTGATGCAGTTGTTTGGATAACCGCCTGTAGCGACAATCTCTCTTCCAAAAGAATCTGAAGACCCCCAGAACAATGAGGAGATCTGAGATCCTGTATCAATACTGTTTACACGTGCACCGGTTGTGGTGTTCCAGAAATGGATGTGTTTATCGGAGGAACCACCGCCTGTGGCTAAAAGTGATGTGATGTCTGGATTCCAAGCGAGAGCCTTGATAGCAGCAGTATGAGTAGTCTTCGTGAATTGTGGGGCTGTGCTTCTGCAATCCCAAATGCAGACGGTGTTGTCATTGGATCCAGAAGCAAACTGTTGTCCATCTGGTCTGTACTCCAAACCACAAACCTCACCGACATGGCTGTTGAGTACTGCTGTGACGTGGTTTTTGATTCTGACGTCATTGATGAAGATCTCACCAGACTTAGATCCAGCAGAAACCAGATGATTTGACCAGCACTGTGAACCAATTCTCACACCTGCTTGTGTCCTCATAGTTCTGAGCTTGGAGTTAGACTCAATGTCCCAAATCTCAATAGAACCGTCTTCTTTACCAATAGACAAGTATGAACCATCATCGGACCATCTGACAGAGGCAATAGTATAGTCACATTCAGTAAGAAGGTGAACAGAGCCGGTAGAGGCATTCCAGACGTAGCAGCCATTATCTAAAGCAATAGCCAAGAAGTTATCGCAAGACCAACTCAATGGGTTCAGGTAAAAGTCGTCAACCAAACCTGGAGCATCCAATACACGCTCAGGGTTTGAAGTGATCTTTCTGGATCTGATCGGCTCAATAGTGGATTTCTTCTGATTGAAATTAGAGTTCTGGTTCATTTGAATCATTGACTTACTCTGTGGTGGCAGGGGTTGATACTGTAAAACTCTCTGGCCAACTTCAATGCCACAGGCATCGGCAACGGACTGTCTGTAGATGATCTGTGATTGAGCCTTGATATGCTGTGATGGGGAGGCATTGGGTGGTGGCAGTGTTTCTTCAGTTGATACCCTTCCATTCGAGACTGTATATCGAGATGGAATGAAACGATCTGTAGTTGGGGCACCGAGGTTAGAAGAGTTTCTCTTGAGCGAAGGAATCGTAACTGGACCCTTAGGATCCCAATCTGGGTGGACAACGTTCAACTTCGTAGGGGATGCCAAAGAGAGCGTGGATCCCTGGGCCTTGAGAGCTGGTCTGGTGGGTGACCCATTGTACCTGAGCGTCATACGCTTCTGGGTGGACTTAGGGGACTCCACAACTGTGGTAGACATGTTGATGAGTAGTGAAGCGAGTGTGCGGGGCGATCGTGTGTCTGAGTGCTTTAAGATGATTGTATTGTGAGTGTGTAGGACCCGCCTATCTTCTATAACCACTTGGTTGTAAAACACAGGTCCTGCCCGGTCAAAAATTCACAGAGAATGAGTGTGTGATGGGAAGAAGTCTATCCAAGGGCTGAGGGTCAGTGTGGACAGAGGATCGGAACAGAGTCTCTTCGTGGTGAATCAGAGAGATGGCTTTGTTGACACTTGAACAGTGAGGAGGGTAAAAAATGGTTTGGCAGTTGATGGAATTTCGTCTCGAGATCTAAGAATGCTTTTGTGCCTCCGCGATTCAAGAGCAAAAAAGAAACGTCTTCAAGAGGCCTTGGTGATCCTTTGTTGACAAATTCCCCTTTTCGGTAAAGTAATTGAATACGGTACGCGCACGCAGCTAGTGTCAAAAGACCTCGCTTGCCGAATTGGAAAGAAATCAACAAAAGATAGGGAAAGGAAACTTGAACAAGTGCTAAAAGTCCCAGTTCCGGTTTGAATATTGCTATCTCGTAGGCATTCACTGATAAAATATGTAAGGGTGTTTCTTCGTGTTCTATGTGGTGCCCCGACGTAGTGTATGAAGGGTGCGCTCGGAGCTCGGGCGCACTCGCCACCTAGTTACACCAATTAATCGTCCGAAGCATAATTCTACAAGCGGAACCCAACCAATGTTACAATGCACCAGTGAACTCACTAGTGTCATGGTAAAAAAGGAGGGGGGTTTGCGTCAGAAGCCATGCAGTGCAATGGCAGCGACACTGTGTGGAAGAGCCCACCGAGCAAGCCCGATGAAAGGATAAATCCCAAGCTCTCCACCTGAAGCCAAAAATAAGGGTAACTAACAAAAAGTCCTCAATGAGGACATTCCAGCTGTTACACTGAAAAGAACAGATACTACACTTGATCTTAGCCAAAAGGCAAAGAGATTTGAGGAGAAAAAAGAAAACCCACGCGTAGTTCAGAGGTGAGAAAATTTGCGGGCGACTTCACCTTTTATAGTTTTTCAGGTGGTGTTCGGGTGTTTCTTTCCCCTCGCGGCTCGCGGCCCAGAATTTAGGGAAACCTCGAGTTGCCGACGTGGAGAAACACTGGTGCAATTGACGTCAAAAAAACATCACACGCTGCGTGGTTACAACCCCAGAAACCGCCTCTATCACCTCAAGACCTGTTTCAAAGTTCATATTTGCTTTCTTTAGCCCAAGAAAACCGCACCATGTCTGCGATTCCGTCCATTGAGGAACGCCTCCAGGCAACACACCTTGATGACACCCATGACCACGATGAGATCAAGCATAAACAGGCACTTGCCGTACAAGCCATCAGACTGTTCCTCAAATCGAAGACCTCTTACGATGTGCTACCAGTCTCTTATCGACTCATTGTCCTCGACACATCTCTTCTTGTGAAAAAATCCCTTAATATACTTCTTCAGAACAACATCGTCTCCGCACCTCTTTGGGACGCCAAAACATCGAGGTTTGCCGGATTGCTCAACTCCAGTGATTTCATCAACGTTATACAATACTATTTCCAAAATCCAGACAAGTTTGAATTTGTCGACAGACTTACACTTAACGGTCTCAAAGACGTTGAGAAGGCCATAGGCGTTGACACCATCGACACGGGCAGCATTCACCCATTCAAACCGTTATACGATGCATGTGTTAAGATGATTGAGTCTCGTTCAAGAAGAATACCGTTGATTGATGAAGATGAGGACACGCATAGAGAGATTGTCGTTTCCGTTTTGACACAATACCGTATCCTGAAGTTCGTGTCACTGAATTGTAAGGAGATTGAAGATTTACAAGTGCCGCTCAAGGAACTCGGTATTGGTTGTAACAAAGACATTTCAACTGCTACCATGAACACACCGGTCATCGATGTTATTCAGCTACTATCCCATGGATCTGTGTCTTCTATCCCTATTATTGATGAACAACAGAAGTTGATTAACGTGTATGAAGCTGTTGATGTGCTTGGGTTGATCAAGGGTGGTATTTACAATGACCTCTCGCTCAGTGTTGGTGAGGCTCTCATGAGAAGATCAGACGACTTTGAAGGTGTCTACACTTGTACTGTCAATGACAGACTCTCCACAATTTTAGACAACATCAGAAAATCAAGATTGCACAGACTGTTTGTGGTGGACGACGAAGGAAGACTCATTGGTGTGGTGACGCTAAGTGACATTCTGTATTACATCTTGTTTGGAGAAATGGAACAAGAGCAACAACAATAACTCATGGGTGTGTTCAATTAAATTATTTCGCAGCATTTATTTGTAGTACATTAATTTACCCCCCCTCCGGAGAAGTTGCCCAATCGGGTTTGCTCTTGCGCCCCGGAACAATTGCGCTGCAAATTATGGCAAAATTCTTATCGGGTATTACTAACTTTTTTTCACTTCATGATTAGTAACCAATTGATTATAAGATTCTTGTCAAAGGTTTCATAGGATCAATCAAGCACTCAGGATTGAAGGTCTGAAGCTTTCCCATTACCCACACGGTCCCCCGCCACTTTTACTGCTGGCTCTTCCCAACGGCTCCCTCGTCGTCCGTTACCTATCAATCGGAGTTCTTGAGATCCATAAAAGAATACCCTTCAACAAGTTGCAAAATAAAATAAAAAAGGAGACTTGAAATGTCACCCATGACGACACATTGGAAGGATCTCTCTTGGGAGGAGAAGCCTGCCATTCGCCAAATCACCACGCGTTCCATCATTGCGGGCTTAGTAATTGGATCACTGGTCTTGGTATCAAACTTTCAATTTGGATTACAAACGGGTTGGGTCTCCATGATGTCCCTTCCCTCGGCATTGTTGGCATTTGCTGTCTTCAAGCAAGCACAAGAGAAACTATCGTATGAGTTCACAGACGTTGAAAACGTTTTCGTTCAAAGTATCGCCGTTGCAGTAGGTACCGGACCTCTTACCTATGGATTCGTCGGAGTTGTCCCAGCATTGGAGAAGTTCTTAACATCGGATGAGACTGGAACTGGTAAAACTCTTCATTTCTCTCTGTGGCAACTGATTGTATGGTCCACTGGCTTAGCATTCTTTGGGATCTTCTTTGCCGTTCCTTTGAGAAAACAGGTGGTGGTGAAAGAGAAGCTTCCATTCCCATCAGGGTCTGCCACTGCGACTTTGATTTCCGTTTTAAACAACACAAAGATTCACCATGATACCAACACGAAGAGCAAATCATTCACATTACCACACGAGTTCAATAACACCCTCATGAATGACGAGGATAATGACTCCACATCTTCAACTGAACGGACAACACTCATTTCACAAGATCTCAGTGTCGTTGAATCGCAGCAACTGAAGTTCCAAAGACTCTATCATGACAATGTTCGTTCGTTACTTGCAACATTCTCCGTGTCATCTTTCTATACTCTCTTCTCATTTTTTGTCCCACAGATACGAAACATCCCAATTTTTGGAACATACCTCGGCAAGAACTACCTCTGGACCCTTCAACCTTCTCCCGCATACATCGGTCAAGGTATCATCATGGGTCTTCCAACGGTGTCATACATGTTATTTGGAGCCATTCTCGGCTGGGGTATCTTGGCTCCATTGGCCAGATGGATGAAATGGGCTGAAGGTCCGATCGATGATTGGAAAACTGGTGCTCAAGGTTGGATTTTATGGGTTTCATTGGCTGTTATGGTCAGTGATAGTGTTGTTTCCTTTGTCGTCGTTACCGTACAAAGCGTGATGAAGCTATATACTAAAGAGCCTGTCATATCTGATGGTTCCAGTGAGGAAGACTCTGATTTGGATGAAGATTACCTGGTTAGTAAGAAAACTGTCATCTCAGGTTTGTTTGGTTCATCTGTGCTTTGTGTCGTGTGCATGATTTATCTCTTTGGAACCTCCATTGTTCCAGTTTATTCATTGGTCATTGCCATTGTTCTTGCCCTCTTCCTCTCTGTTCTTGGTGTCAGAGCACTTGGTGAGACTGACTTGAACCCTGTGAGTGGTATCGGTAAGCTTTCCCAATTGATCTTTGCACTTGTCATTCCAAAAGACCATCCAGGTGCTGTCCTTGTGAACCTCGTTGCTGGAGCCATCGCCGAAGCCGGTGCCCAGCAAGCTGGTGATTTGATGCAGGATTTGAAGACAGGTCATCTCATTGGTGCTTCCCCTTATGCGCAGTTTGTTGCACAGATGATTGGTACCGTTTGGTCAATTTTTCTCAGTTCAGTCATGTACAAAGTCTACAACCAGGTCTACGAGATTCCAAATGCCGTTTTCAGAATTCCAACGGCTGTGATTTGGATTGATTGCTCAAGACTTGTGACGGGAGCTGGCCTTCCTCCACACGCATTTGAAGTTTCTTTGATTTTCGGAATCATCTTCGGAATCATTTCACTATTGAAAAATATTTATAAGAACGATGTTGATAAGCAGAGATATTTGACTTGGCTGCCATCTGGTGTTGCTGTTGGTATTGGTATCTACAACACTCCATCGTTCACCATTGCACGTTTCATTGGTGGTGTCATTGCCTATTGGTGGTTGAAAAGAGTTGACCACTCACATGAAGGTAAGACTGCCATGATCGTGTTCAGTAGTGGCTTGGTTCTCGGAGAAGGTATGTTCAGTATTGTTAATATGGTATTGACAAGTTTAGGAGTTCCACATCTTTGAGATTTTCTAATAAAATTATGAACGGTCTAGAAAGTTTCTGATAATTATACATGTAGTTTAAAAGGGGGTCATTATTAAGGTCATTAAGGTTGTTTGTTTTGCAGTTCTTTTTTTCTTATTTCTTTGACTTGGGTCTCTCTGTGGAACTGGACCCTGCTCAAGAAATCTTGCTTTTCCAAGTAGCCATCCTTACTGTTTTGAACCAATTCATCATTGATACCTTCTTTATCGACAAGCTTAGCGAAATCAACTCTGGACTTCTCCAATGTGTTGAATTTGGGTTTAATGGAACCATTGATAATACCTTCCAGAAGGGGAGGTCTCTTTCTTACAATTCTCAGCTTTTCACCTCTTTCGTTGAAACCGGATTTGATATTTGGATCTTGTTCCTTCTTATCTGAATCTTTCAATTTTGCCGACGATTCGGCTTTCTCTTTATCAGTCAATGAATTGAGATAAGCTTTACCCTCGGCAGACTCTCTGTCGACCCATTTCTCCTCGGTGATCATCTCACCTGCATACTCATACTTTCTCTTGATCTTAATCTTCTCTGACGCCACCAACGGCTGTGTAGCAGATTGGGCGTGAGCACTATACTTATATTTCAATCTCTCTTTCGATTGTTCTTGCAGTTTTTGCCATGCGTCTTCAATATCAGCACTCCCTTTAACATTGAGCGAGCTTTTGAAACTCTTACCATTTGTTGATTCTTCAATAGCACGCTGGTGTCGTGTCTTGATGAGTCCACCTTCTGAGGACTCGATCTTGGAGTAATTTGCCTTCTTCACCTCTTTTTCCGTCTCGGCGTCAAAATCACCGTCATCTGGCTTCTTCTTCTTTTGCTTCTTCCTAGGTTGTTCATCATCATCCTCATCGTCTTCTTCTGCACTGAAGTCATCATCCTGTGCTGTTGTTTTGTATATGTTAGTCTAAGTTCATAATGCGATGCGAAGATGATGTAATGCTTACCATTCTCGGGATTGAAATCCTCATCCTCTTCCTCGTTGTATTCTTCTTCTTCTTGATTCTCTCTGATTTCCTCTTTATCGTCACTCATGTCGTAATTTGGAGTTATTTGTACTGATCAAAGAGTAATTCTGATGGATCGAACCGTGAACAAGCTGCTAGTACTGTCGCGCTCTCCCGGAGGGAACTGAACGCGAGAACATCCAAACACCAGCGATCATCGATGAAGCACGTGACTTCAAGCACATAAAACATTAATAACTCTACAACTACAAGTTAATTTTGGCTAATTTCTTGGATTATGTATTTTTAAGACTGGATTATTATAATAAAGGGGTTAAACTGCCACTTTGTGATCAAGATATTCAATTTCTTCCGGAAAATAAACAGCTTTTGATATGTGGATGTGTGAATTCTCGTAGTATCAAATAATCCAGGAAAACCGCAGCTTTTTATAGTCTTATAAATACCATAGATTTAAACAGGAGACCAGATATAGCTATATTTCCATATATTTTAACTAGAATTTAGCGTATAGTCCATTTCATAGTCTCCCTCATAGTGTTGAGCGAGCGCGAGCGGAAAAGTACAGCTCTCTCTGACTTGCACTTAACGGTCCCTTAAAGGGCTCTCTCCGTGACTTGCACTTAACGGTCACCACCAACAACAGGGCGACGCACATACTTTCCCTCCCCCACACTTCACAATGAAGGCAGACCAACTTACTTATAAGCATCAACTTCACCAACACTTATGTACGAAGATACATTTACTCACTATTTATTGAACACACTGGGTACACCCAGACACCACATGTTTTTTTTTTCCAGCGGAGTGTGACTCGACGATGCGTCACCGATTTCCCACCTACTTAAAGGACGCCGTCTTCCCTTGATTTAGATCCCAAACCACACTAGTAACCACTTCAACTACCAAAGCACAATGCCAGTTGCCCAGCGTCTCTTCAGTACATCTTCTAGAGTTCCATTGCGTCATCTCGTGTCCATCTCGGACCTTTCCACTTCTGAGTTTGACACGCTCGTCTCCAAGGCTATCAAATACAAGGCCATCGTCAAGGAGAGTAATCCATCCGAGATCAGAAAGCACCACGATAAGCTTCTCGGAAAGACAGTTGCGCTCGTTTTCTCCAAGAGATCCACCAGAACCAGAATTTCATCAGAAGGAGCCGCTGCGTTTTTTGGTGCTCAGCCAATGTTCCTTGGTAAGGATGATATCCAACTCGGTGTTAACGAATCACTCTATGACACAACCAAGGTCATCTCCTCAATGGTCTCCACAATCTTTGCCCGTGTGAACTCCCATTCTGAGATCCAGAATCTTTGTCAACATTCGGATGTCCCAATCATCAATTCCCTCTGTGACACTTACCACCCTCTTCAAGCCATCGCAGATATCATGACCATCCGTGAAGCCTTCCCTGAATCTAGAAAAGGTTTGAAACTCACTTGGATCGGTGACGCAAACAACGTCATCAACGATCTCTTCATTGCCTCTTTGAAAGAGAAAATCAACGTCACAATTGCCACTCCACCGGGCATTGAAATGAAGTCCGAGATCATCGAAGCCGCAAAGGCCGTCTCCGAGGAGACCGGCGCCACTTTCGAACTCACCCACGACCCAATTGCCGCTGCTAAGGACGCTAACATCCTGGTCACTGACACATTTGTCTCAATGGGTGAAGAGGCCGAGACCGAGAAGAAGCTTAAACAATTTGCCGGTTTCCAAATCTCTAGTGATCACACCTCTGTCGCCGCTCCAGATGTCAAATTCATGCACTGTTTGCCTCGTCATAAGGAAGAAGTCACAGATGAGGTGTTCTACTCTCCAAACTCCTTGGTCTTCCCAGAGGCTGAGAACAGATTGTACGCTGCCATCTCTGCCATTGACACCTTCGTTGTTAACAAAGGTGACTTCTCCAAATAAGTGACCCCACATGTTTATAGATCTACAACGCATTTTCCATTCAACTAATTCCATATTGTTATTTCATCAGTAGTTAACTTTTAAATGTGCATGTTCAATAACCGTACCTTCTTCGAATGGAACAACATGAACACCTTCAACACCATCTTGTGCCAATTTTGCCAATTCATTGGAATAGAAAGGCTTGATACTCTCATCTGCAGTACCAATGGTTATATGTGGGAATTCATTTGCAATTTCTAAACCCAATTCAGTTTCTGGATTCAGCTTATCACTGAATTTAACATCCTTGACGATGACACACATAGCCTTTTCATTCCAAATGATGGATGATAGTTTTAAATTGGCATATATGGAGGTGAGTTCTTCGGAATTGGACTGTTTCAAAGTTTGTACGTTGAGATACTTCTCCCAAATCTCTTTATCACGAGATGTACCACGACGGGCTTGATTCAAATGACATGCTGTGACGTGGAACTCATCCTGCACTCTGGAGTTAGTGGATAAGTGTTTGTACAGAGAGTCTGGATGATTTGTGAGAGTAGTTTCCAAGAGTGAAATGAGTTGTGAATGTGGGATACCAAGACTGAAGTAAACCGGTTTTTTAGTGGATTCTTTTTTCTCCCTTTGCTTTGATGGTTGTGATTGTTTGGTTTTTTTAGACTTACCAAAGAACTTAGTGAATGTTGGCTTATAGTCAAGAGCCTTGGTGAAACTTTCCTGGAGGGATGCATCTGTTGGAAGTTCCTTAATTAAAACTGGATACTTCTCATTCAATTTCTTCAATACCGTCTTAGCGTTATCCAATGACGTATTTTGCTTGCTGACCTCCAAATCGATGATGAGATCGAATTGAGCGTCTGGATCCTTTGATGGTTCACACGGCTGGAATCTTCCAATGAAACCTTTCATGATCTTCTCAACATTTGTTGGATCGTCACTAGCAGCTTTGATAGATTGATGGTTATCACCACGTTTGAAAACACGATCCCTTGTAATTTCCCAAAGTTCACCACTGGAAGTGTCATCATCCTTGACAAAATTTAGCGCAATAAATTGCACGTTGACATTGTACAACAGATATTCCTCTTTCAGTCTGCGGACAGTATCAATGATCTGTTGACGTTCACGGAACTGATGGTTGTTTCTATCGAGGAACACAGCTTTTTTACCTTCTTTCAAATGTGTTAACCCCCTTTTAACGAACTCTGTGGGACCGGTCTTTCCATTTGGAATATCGTCATTGATAACCAATGCGCATTCATCTGGATAACATCCTGTGATGGTCATTGCCGTTGTAGTCTTACCACATCCAATAGTGGAGATTGGAACGAGAACAAATTTGGTAGTCTCATCGATTGTCAACTCATCCATAGCACTGTTCAACTCTTCAAGCTCTTGGATTTTCTCATGGTTAAGGATTTCACTAGCAGACATTCCATAACTCTGTAAGAATTGCTTTCTCAATGAAATGATACCAAATCCTTGTAAGAAATTTTGACACAACTCTTCATCTGCATCTAGCAATGGTATGACAAAATCGAGGTACTTGTTGGTAATGTAACGATGTTTCGAGATTTTGATACTTGCTCGTGATCTGCTTGAGATGTAACTCTTGGTGACTTCTCTCCATTGTCTGTACATGAGGTACGGCTCTTCAAATTTAAACTTGAAGAAATAGTCACCGTTATTCACTTTGCAACGGACAACAAAACCTTCAGTTTCACGGCCATTATAAGTGCCTGTCTTTGCACACTCTTCCAGTGTCTCTTTCAAAGAGTCGATATCAGATTTCTGGAAGTAATCTATTGGCTTGAACCCATACTCTGTGGCAAACCCTGCAACGTCCTCCATAGATCGAGTCTCGAAGATTGGTTTGTTTGTGTTAAGTCCGTGTAAGTACAAGCCTGCTCTTTCTGTAGAGTACTCGACAACGTGTTCTTCAAACGAGTCATCACAGTATTCTGCCACTGCGGTACACTTCATCTCCCACAACTTCTTAGCAAATGCTTCAACGGTGATTCCCTTCTGTTCAAGTTGTCTCTTCAAGGCCTCCTCACCAGCCGTTGCGTGGTTTCTGCTCAGACCATCCCTTTCACCATACGAGTGCTTGGAACAGACCAATAGCGTGCCATCCTCCAACCCGGAGAGGAAAACAATGCAACCGTTCTCTTTAGACGTGACGTAGTAAGGGCCTTTAGTGTTCTTCTCCAACCAGTCCCATCGTGTCAATGGCATCTCACCGACGTTGAAGAACTTGTCATAGCCACGAACAGCAATGACGTCTTCGCCCTCGATGGTGAAGAGTCCTCTCGCGTGTGATGGGAGCTGGATCTTGTGCGGTTTGCCGTAATCCCATTCGTTGAACTTCCAAGAGATGAGATGCTTTGATTGACCAGACTTGGTGGTGAGTGGGAAACGCTGCTTGAAAGCACGTCCGTGCTGGCGACGGTTGGTGTGCTCCTCGAGCTTGGCTACAAGCTCAGAAACACCGGTAGGCTGCCACTCGGGGGACATCTTTGGTGGTGTTATACAGGTTATATAAAGCGCTGGCCTGGGTGTATACAAAGCATTGTTCTCGCGGGGGAAAAAAAAAAAATCTCGAGCATCGCCATACAAATCAAGGCTTTCGGATGGACTGTCAGAGATAACGAAGATCAGATGGACTTTGAGGATGGACTTTGACCCTCTGAGCTTCTTTACACCGGAAGAGGAGAAGCCTGTTGCCCATGTGCTTTTAGAAGAGGCCTCAACGCGGCAGGAACAACCACCCATAGACAATGACAATGACGATGACGATGGGGAAGCACTCATCCAGATATTCGATTTCCCACCTCTAACACCGAAACTCCCACGTGATGTCCTGCTCACGATCCTTGAACTGCTGAAGCCAGATCAAATCACAAATTTCGGTCCATCCTCAGATCTAGAACACAAGACAGACATTGAGATACTCGAATCTAGAGAAGTCTCTTATGAACGATACTCAGAGACACAAGAGTGGTTACGATCACAAGGTTACACACTGTTAGCACAAAACCTTCTGCATATCCATTTCACCCAAGACCTTTTCTCTTATCTCAATAAGATCCTCGCATCACCACAATTTGCATCTGACGAGGACATCTTAAAAGAGGCATCGTTACGTATATCTGAAAACAGTGGCAGAACGGCGAGACCGAACTTCCGTAGGAAGATCGTTGTGAAGAACTTAGTCAAGCCAATACTGTTGAATGAGCCGGCTCTCACTGCGGATTCCCTCGGTTTGAAAACATGGGGTTCATCTTTAATTCTCAGTGAACTTGTCTTGGAAAATCATAAAAAGCTTGTGTTGGACCCAGTTCTGGAATTAGGTGCCGGAACGGGTCTTGTTGGTATTACACTGGGTATCCTTGGCTATGACATCACTTTGACAGACCTTCCGGAAATTCTTCCAAACTTGGAAACCAATGTCCAGATCAATGGGCTTCATTCAACTTGTGCTGTCTTGGATTGGACCGATCCTTCAAGTTTCGTTCAATTAATGAAAGGCAAAGACGTCAAGTACAACACAATTGTCATTGCCGATCCAATCTATTCCGCTGATCATCCAAGATGGGTCATGAACATGGTGATACAATTCCTGGCAAAGACTAAGGATGCTAGAGTTTTACTACAGATCCCAATAAGACCGCTTTTCGAAAAGGAAAGAGACACACTTTGGGAAATTGTACAAAAAGAAGGGTTTGATATCAAAGATGAGAAGATCTTGAACGGATTTGATGATTTTGGAGCCCAGAAGTTTATCTACAAGGAACTGAGATGGGGCAGCACGCATTTGTAACCATAGCTTACATTTATATATAGTTTATATTACCTGCATAATGAATTATTGTAAATAACTGCATGAACCAATAGGCTACATCCCCTTCACATCAAGTGCTCGGTGATATATTAATTTGCTCGTTGTGCGACAGGTTATCCCAATTGGGTCGATGTTTGTAGAACCTTGGGTGCGATGCGCCTGTTAGAACTCAGGATTTGGAGTTGGTAATTACTAATCCAATACAAAGTTGCTCTTTGAAAGAGGTATAAATAGCTTATATATCTAGAAAAATGGACTTTCATATTGCCACTTCTGCAAAAGTGACAGATTCATCATGTCTTTCACGCTTCACCCTCTACCATACAGTTACGATGCCCTTGAGCCATACATTTCTTCCAAAATCATGGAATTACACTATTCCAAACACCATCAGACGTATGTGAACAGCCTGAATGCGTCATATGGTAAAGTTAAACAAGCAATTGCAGCCAAAGATGTCAAGACCCAAATTGAACTCCAACAGGCTATCAGATTCAATGGTGGAGGTCACATCAACCATACCTTATTCTGGGGGAACTTAGCACCACCAACATCTGATGAGCATAAAGGTGGTTCAGAATTGAAGTCTGCTATTGCAAAACAGTTTGGATCGTTTGAACAATTTGAAGAGAAGTTTCAAACTTTGTTACTTGGTATCCAGGGCTCAGGTTGGGGTTGGTTGGTTAAGAACAACGATTCCGGATTACTTGAGTTGTTCTCCTCTCCCAATCAGGATCCAGTTCCAGCTAAATACACTCCATTGATTGGAATTGATTTCTGGGAACATGCTTACTACATCCAGTATTATAATGACAAAGCCGAGTATGCAAAGAAGATCTTCAACGTGTTAAACTGGGAGACTGCGGAGAAGAGATGGAAAGGAATCTCAGACCTTAAGTTGTAGCGCTACATATTGATGATTTAAATGAATAAAATGCTGTCGTTAAAATTAGATTTGGAATTCGTCAAAGTAGATGAGATTATCATCATTTTCAGCCGCACCGGCCATGTAACTGGATGCGTCAAAGATTGAGAACGAGTCCTCAACTCTTTCTTCTTTCATATCAATCACACTCTGGAAAGTGGCTTTATAACAATCAAGGGAAACTTTCTCCATCTTGTCATCGTACACTAAGACTTGGCATAGCGAACGGATATCGTTCTCGATCAGTTCTTCAGTTGTGACTTGGGATTTGATGATGAATTCGAGGATCTCATCAATGGTAACATAGTTCTTGTAACCGGAACCATACAAAGCCATGTTTTTCAGTTCTAGATCATTGGAGAAAACATTTGGGAAAGTCTTAGAGGCAACAAATCTCCAGATAATGGTCAAAAGGGATTCCACAAATTCAGAATCTAGTTCACCATCGGTAAACCAAGGACCACCAGTGACTTCAATAGATGGTGTCAGATGGTAAAGCATGTAAATTTTTCTCGTTGGGAATTTCACGGACTTCACACTCTTGATGAATCTTTGACTTTCCAACGATTTCAAACATCTGAGAACGACATGTTGATGAAGATTTGTACGAGCCTTGATAGTCTTTGTCCAAATACCTTCTCTCCCCGATGCTTCAATATACGAGTACACGAGCGACTCATCTTGGTTCATATTGGATCTCTTGGCAGCTTCTTGCAGATCCACTGCTTGGAACATCAAGTCATGTCCTTGTTTGATCAACTTAACCAACTGCTGGTTCAAAAGCACTTGTACGATGATCATCAGATCTGCCGAGCTGTTGACACCAGCAATCTCCTGGAGCTCCTTCTCCGTGAAGAACTTCCTGTCCTCATCCTTAAGCATGGCTTCATGGAGCTTTCTGGAAGCCTCCTGTGACGTCTCAGCCATTGTGTGGTTATATGGGATGTACTTTGTTCTTATGGAGAGTTCGTTGTTGTGGTGCTTATTTTTTTTTTTTTTTTAGTCGATGCTGATGTCCGGATGTTTTCTGCGGTGATTTCCCTATGAGCGCCGTGAAGATTGTGTTGTTTCTCTGTTGTTTGTGGGGTGGAATATTCATGGGAGAAATATGAGTGGGAGAAAACCGAAGAGCTTTGTAATACGCAACGAGGATGATGATGAGGGTGAATTTCAAAGTGTGGTGCCCCCAGTGAAAGGTATGTTCTCCTCCATCTTGTGATGTTCTACGGACGACTAACCACAAACAACTAGAGAAGTCCACGAAGACCAAGAAAAACAAGATGAAGATACGATCTAATCTCTTTGGAGACGTATGTTATAAGTTTTAGATATTACGGGTGAAAGTACTCAATGCTAACACACAACTGCAGGAACAACACGATGACGATGTTGAGGCCATCCCACTAAAGAAGAAACCACAACAAAAGAGAACCAAAGGTCTCAACATTCCCTTATTCCAAGACCTTCAGGACGATTCAACACGATTCGGAGCAGTGGATCATACAATTGACGATTTAAAACGTGAAAGTGCTGCCCAATTTAAGACATCTATCATTCCCGAAGATGGACCTACCATTGTCTCGTTGGATGATACACCTACACAAGAACCAGAACAGGACTTTATCAGCTTAGATGATGCCATGTCATCGAAGAGACATGTAACTTTTGATACGAAGGAGTACATATCAGTGGTATCACCGAGAAATTCTGAATCACCGCCAGAGGAAGATACAGAGATGAATGAAGATGTATATGATGAGCTTGATGATGGACGACTACCTCTTTCCGAACGCGAGGCCGCTCTGCAAAAGAAAATGCATGATATGGAGATTAAGGAGGCTATGTATGATGTTGAGATCTCAGAGGATGAAGACATGGATGATTGGACTGCTACAAAGATGAAACAAGGTGGTGCAGATTCAAATGGCAACAATGGCAGCTCTAGATCACTACCAAAACTGAACTTGTTGAAAGACGATGAGACTTTTGAGGTACAGTTGAAACAAGTTGATGATGTATTAGAAGCTTTGAAGAAGTCTCAAGAGAGCACAATTGCAGGTCTGGAGAAGCTGGAGAAAAGAAAAGGAAAATATGAAGAACAGCTAAAGGATCTGAAGCTGAGATTGGAGCAGATTTCCCCGTGAGTGATTGTGCCGGTTATAATGATTAATGAATTCTTTGCTACGATGTACCTCATTTGTAGATTAACACTCTATATTGTCAAATTATTCTTATGCAGCGTAAAGTTTTTGTATGAATTAGTGATCGTGATCAGTTGGGTCAATCTTGAAGATCTTATCAGCATTCAACAATCTGTGTGGATCCAATGACATCTTCAAGTGTCTCATGAGATCAATAGCTGGCTCACCAAGCTCTGCAACCAAGAACTCTCTCTTACCAACACCAACACCATGCTCACCTGTACAAGTACCATCATTAGCCAGTGCGCGCTTGACCATGTTGTCAACGAGCGCCTTGACCTCTGGCTCCTGCTCATCCTTGTGTAAGATCAGAGCGTGGAAGTTACCATCACCAACATGTCCGAGAATGGTGAACTGGAATCCGGCAGCTTCAAGATCGGAAGTTGTTTCAGCGATGACACTGGAAAGGCGAGAGATTGGAACTGCAACATCTGTGATGTAGATCTTAACATCCTCAGCGATGGTTTTCTTTCCCCAATCGATAGTAGACCAAAGACCCATACGTCTAGCAGACCAGAGTTCAGTTTTTTCATCTTCTGTGGTGGCGAACTGGAACTGGATGCTCTTGTTCTTCTCTGAGATGCCCTTGATGGAGGTAACAAGTTCCTTAATAATTGATTTGGAACCACCAATCTTGATAAGCAATGTTGGCTTCTCGAGCCATGTCTTGGAAGTTGAGCCCACATAGTTAATACATTGCATCATGTTAGTATCCAAAAGCTCGACTGCATTGACCTGGATACCTTTAGAAACAATATCGGAAACAGCATCTGTAGCATGTTGAATTTCATCAAAACTGATAACAGCGACAGTTTCATCTTCTGGCTTAACATGAAGTTTCAAAGTGGCCTCAGTGACAATTCCAAGGGTACCTTCGGAACCAACGAACAAACCGGTCAAGTTATAACCGGCAGCACTCTTTCTTGGTCTTTTCTTAGTTTTAACGATAGTACCATCAGCCAAAACAACAGTCAAGGCCAAAACGTTCTCTTTCATGGTACCGTATCTGGCTGCATTTGTACCGGAGCAGGAGGTACCAACCATACCACCAATACAAGCACCTGGACCTGGATCTGGACCGAACATCAAACCATATGGAGAGAGATATTCGTTGAGATCTTGCCAACCAACAGCGGGTTGCACGGTAACGTCAAGATCCTTCTCGTTCAAAGCAACAATTTGATCCAAGCGGGCCAAGTCCAAAGTGATACCTGCTCTGGTAGCGAAGAATTGGCCTTCAAGGGAAGTACCACCGGTGAATGGGACGATAGGGACCTTGTACTTATGAGCGACTTTCATAACAGCAGACACTTCTTCGGTATTTCCTGGGTACACGATCAATCTTGGTTGTTGACCTGGCTTGGGATGGTGGGTTTGATAATATGAGTCGGAATGGTTTTCAATCTCAGAGGGGGAGAAACTGACGTTGTCCTTTCCGAGAACATTGGTAATCTCTTCGACAGCTTTTTGGAAGTCTTCTGGGGAAGCATATTCGATAGGTGTTAATGTGTCGAGGGTTGTCGTGGAGGGCTTTGATTCCTGAGAAACTGATGGCTTAGAGGACTGTTGGGTCTTGAAGTAAGCAGCGGTGGCAGCGACACCGGTGATGAAGAAGAGGGCCGACTTGATCGAGTTGCCCGTTGTGCTGCTTGCATTGTTAGATGTCGATAGATATCTGGCAGATCTCGGAGCAGAGCGTGCTGTTCTCCGAGCCACAAGCGAAGCTTGCCTCAGCGACAACATTCGTGAGGAGAACATGTTGTGACAAAAAGCTGGAGATCTTGTTGAAGTTATAAAAAGGAAAGGAATATCCGCTAATAAACATTGTTGAAGTTGAACAATTTCGATGTCGTGACGCACCACCGAGCCACACTTTTTTCCCATCTCCGCCGATTTCCGTTTTTGGTCTTAGAGACGGGGGCGCCTTTTTTTTTTTGTTTTTTTTTGTTTTTTTTTTTTTTTTTTTTTTCGCGGGGTCTGCTAAAAATGTGGGGTTGATTGTTTGATTGTTTGTTTTTTCAAATGTCTCTTCTCTTACTTCAATTGAACCATTAAGAAGCTTTAACCCTTTGAAGATGGCTAAA
>JAKTVK010000003.1:0-11201 GCA_030557155.1 Petasospora amylophila | reverse complement strand
TTGGACATTGAAATGCCAGGTGGTCCAAGAATGAGAACACAGGAGCATGTCGCTCAGCAGGTCCAATCCAGAGAGTTACACATCAAGCATGTGAATGACAGAGTTAGAGGTGTTCTGAAGCTGATCGATTACTGTCTTCAGTCTGGTATCCCAGAGAGGGGCCCACAAGACTCTAAGAACAACACTCCGGAAACGTCTTTGTTGCTGAGAAAAATTGGTTCCGAGTCAATTGTTCTGTTGAAAAATGAAGACAACATTCTTCCATTGAAGCCAGAAGAGACCGTTGCTGTCATTGGACCTAATGCCAAATTTTCAGCATACTCCGGCGGTGGTTCTGCTTCACTGCGCCCATACTACACTGTGACTCCCTTTGAAGCCATTTCTCATAAGGCTAAGTCCACACCATTGTACACCGTTGGTTCTTATGCACACGTTTCTCTTCCAGGTCTTGCATCTCAACTTACCTCCCCTGCAGGCAAGGGATGTACCATGACTTTCTACTTTGACCCACCGGGAACACCTGGCCGTAAGCCTTTTGATCAAATCACAAACATTGATATTTCATACCATATTATGTTTGAATACTTCCACAAGGATCTCGTTCAAGGAACTCCGTTCTATGTTGACATCACAGGAACTTTCACTCCAGAGGACACTGCTGTCTATGAATTTGGTCTGACAGTTCTTGGAACTGGTCAAATCTTCGTCAATGATGAGCTTGTAGTTGACAACAAGACTCACCAGACCCGTGGACAAGCCTTTTTCACCAATGGTACCATTGAGGAGAAAGGCTCAATCTCTTTGGAGAAGGGTAAGCAGTATGATGTGAGAATTGAGTTCGGATCAGGTCAGACTTATACCATCAAAGAGCGTATGGATTACGTTGGAAATGGTGCTCTTTCTTTTGGAGCTGCAAAAGTTATCGATCCTTACGAAGAGATTGAAAAGGCTTGCGAGATTGCAAAGAAAGTGGACAAGGTTGTTTTGTGCGTTGGTACTAATGGTGAATGGGAGACCGAAGGACATGACAGGGCCAATATTTCTTTACCAGGTCACACTAATGACTTGGTTTCTGCTATTCTAAAGGTTAATCCAAACACTGTGATTGTTAACCAATCTGGTACTCCATGTGAGTTCCCATGGATCAAGGACGCTAAGGCTGTCGTCCAGGCTTGGTTCGGTGGTAATGAGTTGGGTAACGCCATTGCTGATGTGTTGTACGGTGACGTTAACCCATCCGGTAAGTTGTCTTTGACATTCCCAAAGAGGTTCGAGGATAACCCTGCTTACCTGAACTTCAGAACCGAGAGAGGAAGAGTCTTGTACGGTGAGGATATCTTTGTTGGCTACAGATATTACGAGAAGTTACAAAAGCAGGTGTTGTTCCCATTCGGTTACGGCTTGTCATACACCACTTTCGAGTTCTCTAACTTGAAGGTTTCCACTGATGAGGCTGCTGGTAAGCTTTCTGTTTCTGTTGATGTCAAGAACACCGGTAAGGTTGATGGTAAGGAGGTTGTCCAGGTTTACATCTCGAAGACTGAGACTGATGTGATCAGACCAGTTAAGGAGTTGAAGGAGTTCGAGAAGGTTGCCTTGAAGGCTGGCGAATCCAAGACTGTCAACTTGGAGCTCTCTCTGAAGGACTCTGTTTCCTACTTCAACGAGTGGGAGAACAAATGGCACGTCCAGGAAGGTGAGTACTCTGTCCATGTCGGCCAATCTTCTGATGACATTGCTCACATTGAGACATTTGTGGTTGAGAAAGGATTCTATTGGCTTGGTCTTTAGCCTAATTACTTTTTGTTTTGACTGAATAAAAGCGATCACTAGGAATCAACTCGAGTAGACTTGAATGTTGAACTCACACACATTTTGACGCACTATGTTTATAAGGGACACCCAAGCTACAAGACAGTTTCATTAACATAAAATAGTTGAGCATCATTACAAATTATTATCATACAAGCTTTTTTCACAAAAAAAAGTGGATACCTTGGAACAGAAATACTTGAGTTCAAAAACCCCATCAATCTTTGTGAATATCAAAAATCAACTTCTTGACAACCTTCTCCTTCAGATCACTTTGTGAGTTGGATCTTTTCACCTTTACCTTATCCTGTGTAAAACTGATGTATTTGATTCTATTAGATCTTGGTGGTGTCACGTATGATGGAATCGCTACTTTCCCGTCAAGTCTCCATAGTGTATCGAGTTGATAGACACCTTTTCTTGGTTCCAGAAGTGATGTGGAATCCTTTGAGTAATATGTGATGTATCCAGAATGCTGTTCGATGTCGAGGTCAGCGAGTGGACGACGTGGAAGAGACGGATCTTGAAGCGGTGAGCGAGGTGCGAGGTTCTCCTTATTAGAGGTGAGGTCGTTCTCGTTCTCATCGGTGATGCAGAGTGTAGAGGAAAGCTTGAGTTCGGTGGAATAGTCTGTTGAATCTTCAAAGATCTTGAACCCGAGTTGTGGAGTTGGCTTAGTGAAGATGCTTTTGCCTGAGGCTGTGCTTTTAAGAGGTGATGATGGCTTCTTCGGTGACACTGAGGAAGACTTGGAGGCTGCTCTAGACGTTGGCTTGGAGACCCTGTTCGGTGATAGCTGGGGTGTAGAGCTTCTAGATAGTGGCTTGATGAAAGCCGGTGAATTTGACTGCCGAACGTTGGCGTCTTTAGAAGAGAGTGCTTGCCTCTTTGTTGGTGATGGGGTTCGAGAAGAGTGGATCATGACTGTGTATGTGTGTGTGGAGATGTGCAATGAGTCTTAAAAGAAAAAGAGAGCCTGAGAAGTGCGTTGACTGCTGTTTGAAGCTGTTCTAAGAGTTGAACTTTTGGTGGGAAAGCACCTGGCTTTTAAAGGCGGCCCCTCGCATTCTCACAGGCTGGATGGGCCCCTCCTTTCCAAAACAGTGGCCCTACCGTGTCAGACGCACCAAATCGCGTCGCGTTTGGGCAGGCGCGCTTCACCATCAAAAAATTTAGTTTAAAAACGCTGTCTCCACGGGAACTAAGCTACAACTGGGCCAAGGATCTTTGGAATGCGTCTCATTAGATGGAATTATCCCAAATGGGAAATGGGACGAGATTAGACCAGATGGGCAGGGGGGTATAATTCCATTCTTCAGCAATACAGGGGAGGATGTTCAACCTCGAGCTTGCCATTGGAGCAGACCCAAGCAAATGATTTGGGGACGTGCGTTTCATCTTTATTGTGGTCATACGGCGGGAGAGCTTCCATATTAGGCGAACCACTTTGGATGAATATCGGTGCACGGAAAGTAATCTCGGTACCCTTCTCTTCAAGCTTTACAAACTTTTCAGACATGGCACTGGACTGAGAAGCTTCAGAGGAAATGGTTGTGGTGGTCATCTCTGAGTCAATGGAGTTGGATCTCGACACATCTGGGTCATCAAATTCTGTGGATGGACTTCCGGAGTGATAAGTCTGGACCAAAGAGTCAAAACCAAAAGTAATGTGGAGATGATGCGTAATCTTGACGATGTCCTTGCTTGAGTTCTCAAGACTGTCAAGATTGCTGGTGTAAGCATGGAACTCTGATGTTGATGCGGACGGAAGATCGAGCACCCAACTCTTCTTCAATGGTTCGTAGGGATCATTCTCATCATTGTAGATCCTTTCAAACCTCAAGACCCTCTCAGTTGGAAAGGTTACAAACTGTCCTGTGTGCGTACCGTCTCTGTCAACCTCTGGACATTTCATCTTCTCCAAGAGTGTCACTCTCATGTACTTCACCACTGCAGCAAAAGTAATAGTAGGATCAGGAGAAGTTTCCAAGTTAATTCCAATGGTACCACCAAGATAGCACACCCTTGAAGACAAACTGACAGTATAAGGTAAGATACCATGCCAAACACCACTGGTTTGCATGATGTCGTTGTAGTAAGAAGAGTCATCAGCCAGGATTCTTTCGACTCTAATCTCTTTGAAAGCCAACAGCGAAAGTTCTCTTTGCTTAGATTGTAAAGAAACTTCAAGGCGATACGAGCGTTTAGCAAACGTTGATGTATGTGTTTCTGGCAAACGAGAATCCAAGACAAACTGGAAAGGGATAGTGTAAGTTCCCTTCATAAGCCTTCCATCATGTGTGGCATAGCGGAACGTTTCGTTGACAATCAGCTTCTTCAATTTAACCACCATTCGAACATTGACATGCTTCTTGTAGATACTATCGATGGAGTCCCCAATGAATTGAACGCTGATGGAGTCCAATGGAACTGAGAATCGTCTAACAACGATACGAAGAACACCTCTGACATGACCTGGTGCTGACACGGAGCGCTCTGCTGGGCTTACCCCCTTGAGAAGGACGGTATCGGTGGCGGTAATGAGTTGTATCTTGAGTGAACCGAGAGGATGAACGGAGTCAAAGAAAGCCCAGAAAGCTCGAGTTAATGCAGTGAACATGATTGTTATATAAGTGGAAGCTCAAGCTGCTTATTGGTGGAAGCCGCTGTGGTGATTAATCTACGAAATCATTTTGGGCAAAGAATGAAATTATTGAGGCTTATCAACAAATTTATGAGATTGGGATCTGGTCAGTGTGATTTGAGTTTTGCTGAGCCCAAAAGGTAAACAAGGGTTCAGTAAATTAATAAAAGTTCTGCACAAGACCTCTAGAGGGCTGAGAACGTCCAAATATAACGCATTTTGTGTTATTGGTAATCCTTGGCAGGTATATGAGCTCCATTCAGAACTTCCACATAAATGAAAAGAACAGTGACAAAGGATGGAACCTAATTTCCATTATATATATATGCTCGGAGGTAAGTAAAAAGAAAATATACTAAATATCCATATCAGGAAGTTCCCTGATTTGGACTTCCGCGAATTCATGGCGACGCGCTCAACCTCTTCGAACGCGTCCCCAGTTTCTAAGTTAACTTCAATTTTTTATGTACTGTACGACCCTCAATATATCTGTTAAACACAGACATAACAATCAAACTTCATTCATTGAACAGAAGACATGCCACCAAAAGGCTGGAGAAAAGACACAGAGGCGCCATTTGTCTCGACGAAGGAGCGTGATCAGATCTCCATCGACGATATCCTTTTCCCTAAAGCCACGGTGAACAAGCTGGCCAAGGCCATTCTTTCAGAAGGTTCACTCATATCGAAGGACTCATCCATTGCTATTCAGAGAAGTTCTACTGTATTTGTGAGTTATCTGCTGGTGCATGCCCGTGAGAATGCTAAGAAGTACGGTAGACGAACCATTGGTCCTCAAGATATTATTGTCGCCTTGGAGACAACAGAGTTCTCCTCGTTCATCCCAGCAGTAAGACAAGAACTTGAACAATACCAAGCACATAAAGAGCAATTGAAACAGAAGAGAAAAGAGGAGAAGGAGAAGAATGAAAAGGCCACTGAAGCCTCCGAGGAAAAGGGTAATGAGACTGTAGATGATGACAATGATAGCTTTGCTACGGCAAACGATGACGATGATGAACCACAGGCGAAGAAACCAAAGAGTGGGTCAAGGGAGGCTACTGTGAGTGAAGGCGAGAATTGAACATTGAGTATGTTCGTGCTATGATATTAAAAAATGTACGATAGAAACTTGATCAAAGAGATCTGGATGAATGAAACGAACCGCCCTATCATGTTTGGAAATGTAGATGAAAAAAGGTTTTAAAAATGCAAAATGAAAGACCGGAGGAACGAACGAATGAACTAACCAAACAAAACCTTAATGATGATGAACAACAAAACTGCCACGAATAAACCAAGCAAAACCCAAAACTTAACATTCTGCCACCACATTTTCCTCTTCACTTTGACAGTATTAGCCCTAAAAGTGTTCGACAAGCTGGTAATTCTGTCAGTTTTATTAACTAACAAGTTAATTCTCTCATTTCTTTCCAAGACTTGTTCAATGTTATCATTTAAAACGGCCTTGACTTGATTCAATTCACCTTTAGTCATCTCCAATGCACTTCTGTTGAATTCAGCTTCTTGAAATTTAATAATTTGATTAAACCTCACTTTGAACTCAACATTGGAAGAGTTGTTTTCTCTGTATTTCTTGTACTCACCTAGCAAAGTCTCGAGAACATTCACGGGGAGCACTCTAGGAACCTCTACTGAGAAGACGGTGATGATGGTGACAATGTCATTAGATGGGAGGATAGTTTTCACGTAATAAAGCGAGAGGGCAAGCTGTGAGTTGTCGAGTGTCAAAGGTATGGATCCAACATTCGCCTTAGCAGAATTGATCATGCTCATTTGTGATGAAACCACTTCCGTGAGGTCCTGAAGGCCATGTTGAGCGATAAGCTCATGTTTCTCATCGACGAAAAGGGTGGAGGAGTTGAGAGTGAGTGTCGTGTAAACCAAACAGTTATGGATTGTATTCGTCTGATCCATATTATCTTATCAATCAAAGAAAGAATGTGTAATAGGGGGAAAGGGACTCGTGGTGTTTGTTTTGTGGTAGTTGACAGAAGGAGGGGGTGGGATCCGCAGATGACCTTCAATGCTCAACATTTCGCGGGACTTTACCGAAGGCGCATTACGTCAATAACAACCAATACGCAGGATCAAGCTGAAGGCTGTACTATGAGGGTCTACAACTATTCATCAATTGTGAAAAATCGTTAATGTTTTCGTTAAGAAGATTTTCGTAAATAACTCTAAAGTTTTGTGGTCGTCAATATGTCATTCGCCTTCATAGAATACTTAATCGTCTCTCTGAGTGGCAAGGATTCTCAAGATGTTCAGGAACAAGTTGATGATGTCCAAGTACAAGGTGATAGCAGCTGGAACCTCTTCCTCGATGTTGAACTTTCTCATAACTAACTGGGTGTCGACCAAGATGTAACCTGAGAAGATAAGAGCACCAACGGAAGAGTAAACGAGTTCGGTCGTAGAGGATGGGGTGAAGAAGAACCAGATGAAACCGATGGCAATCAAACCCCACAAGGCTGTGTTGAGAACACCAACCCATGACGTGAAGTCATACTTAGTCTGACAAGCGAAGATGGTCAAACCGGCAAAGATGATGAGCGTGATACCAAGTGCTTCCAAGACAAGACCTGTATCGTACAAGCTTGTAGCAACACCAATCATATAACCTTCGCAGACGGTGAAACCACCAAGAAGGACCAAGTTAATTGGATACTTTCTAGACTGGACAAATGCTGCAATCATGAAACCGATGGAACCGACGATGGAAACGAGAAACAACCAAGTGTTATCGAGACACCATTCTTTAACGTTCTCATTGAGACAAAGCAGAGCTCCAATAGCTGTAGTTACCGCTAGTTGGGCAAATAACAAAGTGTAAACTTTACGAACAAACTGCTGGCGAATTGAAAGTTCACATCCCGACACGACGGTATCGTATTTGAAGTCATCCGGGATCTCTGGAAGCGGAGCTTCCTCCACGTTGTCAGAGTATGCTGGTGGGTTGCTCAGTGGTGCGTAGGACATTGTGAAATGCTTCTGTGTGTGTGTGAAACTGAAGCTGAAGCTTTATCGTTAATTCTTGTGATAAGAGTTTAGTTTACAAAGAATAACAAAGTGGCTTGAGTAAATTTATGAGTTAAGAGTTTTGGTGGCAAAGAAAATAGATGATTGGTTGCACAAAGCTGGCAATGCTCTTTATTTTTCGCGAAAGTGCTAGAATAATAGTAGTCTTAGGTAAGCACTTATGTAAGCTAGCACCCACAATGACACAAATTGGCTATATATTGTGTGTGATCGCTAATGTTCGGTTTTTTTTTTGAAGTGAGTTTTTGACATCAACTATTTACAATAAAATATGTAGGGTAATGTATCGGAAAAACCAGAACAATAGGATATTTATGTCAAATATCAACTTGACGGAGCTTGCGGGAGAAACTTCTCCAATAGCGTAATTTTCGCGGATGTAGTCTGTCATTTTTCACGGGTCGATAAAATGACCCCTAAGGGTCTGGAGGTATGGGGTTCGGTACTAACATCATTGATATTATCTTAAAAATTGTACTTTTTGTCTCCAAAAAACAGCTATACTACTACAATAAGATTATAGATTTACCATGGTGATACTCTGGAGATGATTTAAAGTGTGTAAACCCTCAATCTGCTCACTTATGCATGAAGCACGCAGTGCGCGTCTCTGTATTGTTTGATTGCTTCTAATAAGCGGAACTCAGTTCTATAACGTTTCATCAAGAAAGAATATAAAAGGGAAGCGATCAGACGTACCTTGAATCCATTCTAGTGTTCTTAATCCTTATTCAAACAGATTCTCTTTGAACAAAACAGACTATCTACCCACAAATAACTTATACACTTACAATGGCTCCAATCGATATCTCTCTCAAGGGCAAAACCGCTATTGTCACTGGTGGTACCAAGAATCTTGGTGCCGAAACTTGTCGTGAGCTCGCAAGACTCGGTGCCAACATTGTTATCGGCTACCACTCTTCTTCAGAGTCCAAGAATGCCGAGTCTTTGATCAAGGAGCTCAAGGAATCTTATGGTGTTGATGCCATCGCTGTCCAAGGCGACTTGGCTGTCGAGGATGACGCTAAGAAGTTGTTCGAGGAGACCAAGTCCAAATTCGGTGGTGTTGACATTGCCATTAACAATGCTGGTAAGGTTTTGAAGAAGCCAATTGGTGATGCTTCCACCGAAGAATATGATAGCATGTTTGATATCAACTCCAAGGCTTCCTTCCAATTCTTGAAGTACTGCTACAAGTACGTCAATGATAACGGTTCTATCGTGTTCCTCGTTACCTCTTTACTTGCTGCTTACTGTGACGCTTATGGATTGTACCAAGGTGCTAAGGCTCCAGTTGAGTACTTCTCCAAGACCGCTTCTAAGGAGTTACACTCCAAGGGGATTAACGTCTGTTGTGTTGCTCCAGGTCCGATGGACACCCCATTCTTGTATGGCCAGGAGACCGATGAGTCTGTCGCTTTCTTCAAAACCATGGGTTTACACAACAGATTGACCAAGGTTGAGGACATAGTTCCAATTATCAGATTCTTGGTCACTGAGGGTAAGTGGATTACCGGCCAGACCATCTATGCCTCTGGTGGGTTCACTGCTCACTAAAAAAAGAGTCCCTAGTGATCCTATGTGTCAAATTCTTTTTTATGATTTTATTTTTGATATTTTTGATTCTTTTCATATGATATTAAGCGTGTAAAACTTTGAATACAATAAACGTAGTGTATAACCAGCCTTTACCCACTAATTCTCGGCCACGTTCAGCAGCTTATCCATATGCAGGCGCGCTAGTCTTCTTGCGCAACTGAACGCGTGCGTTGCTATCAAAAAGTTGCATTTAATCATTTTGCGAGACCCTTTCGACGTGAGCTCTTATTGTTGTTCACAATCGATTGATTAAGTCACATTTACAACATGTCTCTCAAATCGTCTCCAGAAGGAGACACATCCGAGATTCACGACCCTGAGCTCGGACCACAGGATGTCATGTCAACCGAGGCACAAGGGACCATTGGTGCTGAACCAGATGCTGAGATGCAAGAGTTTATTCGCAAATATGGTGATATCAACGTTGAATTCATCAATCCACCAGCTCATAACCCATGGTTCACGAGACCTCATGCTTTGAATTATTTCTACAATGGCAAATTGTTTAGAACGAGACATGAACGAACCTCTGGAAGGTTTGAACTTTTCTTGGATTTGATTTACGTTGGTATTGCTGCTAATTTGGCCAGTGCAGCAGTAGAAGAACACACTGGTGCTTCATTGGGGAAATACATCTTAGTGTTCTTCCCAGCTTGGTCCATTTGGGCAGATTTGAAAGACTTTATGAATTATTACTTTAATGATGATTTTTTACAGAGATTTTTCATGCTTTGGCAATTGATGGTTCTTGTTGTCTACGACAACAACTGTCTGTTTGTTGATGATTTGGAAGATAACACTGCATTGGTCACTTCTATTACTGCTTACTACCTTGCAAGGGCGTCAATTGGAATGATGCTGTGGTTCTATTCTTGTTACATCCCGGAACATCGATTCCAAATGAGAGCTTATGGTGCTAGTGCTCTTGTACTTGGTGCTGGTTGGTACTTTATCTTGTTGATCCATTCCAATTGGGGAAGGGCCATTTTCGCTTCTATCTGGATTCTCTTGGAGCATTTGTGCTTCTGTGCTTTGTATCATCCATACGTTAAGCAAAACGTTTTCAAATTGTCATATTCCACTGCTTTGAACATTGAACATGAGGAAGAAAGATTCCATGCTTTTTACATTATCGCCCTTGGTGAATTCCTTTATTCAATTGTTGCAGGTTCACCATTGAAATTCGGGTGGAACACTAAACTTGCCAAAGGGTTATCTGTATTAGTTTGTGCTTTCATGTTCATGGGGTTGTATGCATCAAAAGATGGTGCTTTCAGAGCCGTTCATGCAATGAGACGTTCCGCTAACACCGCTATGTTGTTCATATATGCCCATTTTGTTGCTATTGCCTCTTTGTTAATCGTTGGTGATGCAGGTGCACATTTGAGTGAATATGAACACAAGTATTTGGAGGAGGAAGATTTTGGTGTTTTGATGTATTACCACGCTGGTATCCTTATTGCATTATGTGCTCTTACGGCTTTGGCAGCTGCGGATAAAGATTTAACACCACCGGGTGTTCATTCTGTTCCTAAATGGGGGCGTATTGGTCTTCATATACCCATAGGTTGTCTGATACTTGGGTTGACTTGGGCTTATAAGAGTTTGACCATTGTTAAGATTATGTGGCTTGATGCCTTGTTCATGGTGCTTTTAATGTTCTATGCCTTTGTCACTATGAACCCTTACGCATACTTCAATAGGGATGGTGGTCTTGACCTCACGCACAACCATTGACCTGTGAAGTTATCATGACAAAAAGCGGAGGGTATAATTTGTGGTTGGCATGGAAACGTCGTATAGACCTCATTTCTAGCTAAACGACATTGAAACCATCGCTTGCAATTGATCACATGCGAGGGGAAACCCCCTAGATCGGGGAACCAAGGAAAGTGGGTATACCCGCTGCCTTATCTATCACATGAGTCGCTAAGTACAATCCAGTGGGAAAAACAAAAAAGAACCCTGTTGAACAATAGAGGATCTGAGTCAGGAGTCGGATGGGGGAGAGTCACATACATAAAGCAGCGGAGGTGGGTATATATCCGTCGGGGATATTTATACATACGTGTACTTATTCAGG